>CM075811.1:29375698-29465466 GCA_037975025.1 Excoecaria agallocha | reverse complement strand
GATAAGACTACTACCACTTTTAAACATTACTATCCTTTATTTATAAGGAGATCATGGCATGTATTTCCACAATATCAAATATGTAAACAACATTTATCATCTCATTATATTAAGCACCTTTATTCAAAGTATACATGCCCACATATCTATATTTCCATATTTCTTTTAAACATATCATATGCTTAAGAATACTTTTGTTTATGATTATAAATTCATACTTGTATAAGGTATGTATTATCATACTTATATGATATATTTATAGAAACCATAATTATATATAAATGAATATGCATGTCTACATCATAATTAAGTAAAAGCATATTTCAAGATTTAAACCCATTCACGTGTAATCACACTATGTTTATGCTATAAACACATATATACTCTATTAATAGCATTACTTCTTCATATATATAAAGTTGACATTTTAGCTATACCCAACATTAACCTCAATAGATTAATAATAAACACGTATATTCTTTAGTATAGTGTCATTTAGACATTCAAGTGTACATATATATATATATATATATATATATATATATATATATATATATATATATATATATATATAATAGCCCAATCAAAGTTAGGTCATATAATTAAGTACAATAACTTAATTTTTAATATGTAAACAACAAGATAGTATCATCGTGCTATCTTGAATTCCAATATTCATTTATTACATACATACATACCAATATTTCGCAAAACAAGCATAGTCAATCAGCATAATATAACTAAGTAAAATTAATAATCCATATTTACATTTCAAGGTTGATGTCTAATACTATAGTGTATTAATAAATCAAATAAATCGATATTAATTAGCTATATTCCTAAGCATATAATTGTTTGGGCATATATATATATATATATATATATATATATATATACTATTTAATTTCAGCATCTTAATTATGTTCATTCATGATGGTATCAGCATCTATATTCTCAATGTTTTAAATATGCATATACATGCACATTCAATTTGAGGTAAAATACATTATATGCATCCATATGAACAATTATGTATGTTCATATATACAACTTCCAGCATTCATGTATATATATTTATATATATTCATGTTTTCTTCTTCAATTTTTGAACTCTATATACATTTTATGGCATCAAATTTCATTTATAATACTTTAACATTTCATTATCAATTTCATAGTTGAATAATTGTAGAACAATATACACTACATTTGATTAAATATATATATAAGCATAATTTCACATAATCATCCTTCTATATGTTTTTTAACATACATGTATATACATAACATTTCAATCAAATAGTTTACATTCTACTTGTAAATCAGTGCACTTTCATGTATACATAGATTTAACATAACAACATTTAACACTAAATATTGAAAATTCTGCCTTTAGAATTCTGCACAGTGGCAGAGTTTCAAATCCAACTTATATGCTATTTTTGACCTTAAAAACGTCATTTTTAGCAAATTTGTCCTTCTATAAACATTATCCCCTATGTTTCCCATTTCTAGAACATCAAAAATCATTTCAATATCACTTCAAGAACTCAAAATATTTACACTTTATTAAATACTGTTTCTATTAACAGTGTTGTGTATAGGTCTAGAATTAAGCTAAAATTAGACAAGCTTAAGGACATAATTAGGCTTTACTTTCTTCATGAAAAGTATAGGTTTAAAAGTATATTTTTCCCAAAATTTAACCTCATTGTATTTCATTCACTACACAAGGAGATATATCTTATTTCCCAAAATCTGTTCTAGAACCAAGAATAACAACTCACTACAAATTCAAGTGAATATTTGGATAGTATACAAACAGATTTAGCCCTAGGTATCTTCTGAAAAGTTGTTTATATTTCTATCAATTTTACATAGAATCAAACCTCACTCAAATATGACTTAAATACAAGGAGTTATGGTTAAAACATTGGTAACTATTCAAAACTGCCTATACACTCAAATAGTTCACTTGTACGAATTTTCTGAGTTCCTTAACAACAGAATCAAACCACGACACCTTCTAATAAATTGTAGATAATTGAATCTAGTTTATCCAAATTTTTGAATCACCTCAATTCACAGTCTATAACTCTAGATATGGACAAAACAAGCAGCCTGGGTCACAAGAACCATACCCAGTTTTTCCTCAACATTCAAGAACACGATTTTTTTCCTATATAAATCTCTCATTAACCCTAAACAAACCAATAAATTACCATTAAAATTAAGTAATCCAAGCAATAACATTTATATCCACACACATGCATGAAGAATAAGTTCCCAATCCTGAAATTACTCCTTCCTCTAAAAATATCTTCTCCTTGATCTTCTTCTTTGAAATTATGATTCAAAAATCCTTTGATCACTCACATGCAATTGATTTTTCCTTGAAGATCATTTAAGAGAGAATATATAGAAAGCTTAGGAGAGAAGATACCACCCCAAGCTAAGAACACAGCCACTCCCACTATTACTCTCTCTTAAATGTGATCTTCCACTATATAAAGAAGAAAAGAAAAGTTCCCTTGGAGTCCCTCAACAATTTGCATGTAATGAAAATACCCCTTTCTAAATAATTTGTTAAAACATTGACCCCACTTCCTTACTTCCTTTGACATTAGCCCCTAGATTTTTAATCTCTTTTAATTAGACCCCAAATAAAATTATTTTATTACATTTGGCCCTATTTTTTTAATTAACTCTTTACTCCTCTAACACTTAAGAATATCAATCCATTAGGTCTTAACTTATAATAATTCATATAATTAAGCTAATTAGACTTTAATAACATATTAATATCCCTGAATTCTATTAGGGCCTATTTTGGGTCCTTACATCATGCTTCATACCAGGCCACCAATAATACTGGTTCAAATCTTGATACATCTTATTCCCACCAAGATGTATGGTAAAGATAATGTTATGGGCTTCATATAACAGCTTTTTCTTCACTTTATCATTGGATTATACACATAATTGATCTTTATAATATAAATTCCCATTATTTCTTATAGAAAATCAGCTTGCTTTCCCTCTTGAACTTGTAGTACAAGGTGTTGCAATTTGTCATCATACTTCTGACCATCGATAATTTCTTATCTCAAACTGGGTCTGGCCTTTAATTGAGTTATTAGAGCTCCATCAGATGTTATTCTCCATCTACTCTATTGCAAAGCTAGAGCTAAAATAGTCTTCCCACTTAAAGCATCAACTACCACATTAGCTTTACCTGGATGATAATCTATAATATAATCATAATCTTTAAATAGTTATAGCCACCGACGTTGTCTCAAGTTAAGCTCCTTCTGAGTGAGTAGATGCTTCAAGCTTTTAAGATCAGTGAATATGCTACATTTCTTACCCTACAGATAATGTCACCAAATTTTTAAAGAAAAAACTACTGCAACCAACTCCACATCATGAGTAGGATAATTTTATTCATGTGGCTTCAGCCGTCTAGATATATATGTAACCACCTTACCATCTTGCATCAACACATATCCAAATCTATTCTAGATGCATCACCGAACATAACATATTCTTTGCAAGAAATCGGTTGTACTAACATAGGAGCTTCGGTAAGTATTTTTTTTGAAATGATCAAAGCTAGCTTGACATCTAGTGGACCATTCAAACTTTACTACTTTTCATAACAATTTATTCAAAGGAAATGCTATTACAGAAAATCCTTATACAAACTAACGATAATAACCGACCGGCCTCGGGAAACTTCTTACTTTGGTCACAATCCATGGGGTTTCCAATTAATAATCAACTTAATCTTGCAAGGATTAACTCTAATACCTTTAGAAGAGACTATATGTTATAGAAAAGATATTTCTTTTAATCAAAAGTCACATTTTCTTAACTTAGCATATAGTTATTTCTCCCTAAGTGTCTGTAACACAATTCGTAGATGTTGAGCATGTTTTTCTTCATTTTTAGAATAAACTAAAATATCATCAATAAATACTACAACAAACTGATCTAGATGAGGCAAAAACATCTTGTTTATCAAGTCCATAAATGTAGTTGGTGCATTAGTTAACCCAAATGGCATCACCAGAAATTTATAGTGTCCATATCGAGTCCTAAATGCAATTTTAGGAACATCCATATCCCTTACCTGAAGCTAATAGTACCTAGACTGTAGGTCTATTTTTGAAAACACCCTTGCACCTTTCAGCTGATCAAATAAGTCTTCAATTCTAGGCAACGAGTACTTGTTCTTTATAGTGACCTTATTTAATTATCTATAATCAATACACATTTGAAGGGTATCATCTTTCTTCTTAACAAACAAAACTAGTGCTCCCAAAGGTGATACACTAGATTGAATAAATCCCTTATCCAATAGCTTCTGTAGCTGAACTTTCAACTCTTTCAATTCAGTAGAAACCATCCTATAAGGGGCTCAAGATATAGGACCGGTGCCAGGCAAAACCTCAATAGATAACTCTGCTTCTCTTTTAATAAGCAATCAAGGTAATTCTTTAAGAAAAATATCTGAAAATTCATTTACTATTTGGATATCCTATAGTCTTACAGTCTCCCTCTTAGAATCAAACACAAAAGCTAGGTAACTTTACATCCTTTTGTAAGAAATCTCCTAGCTTGTATAGCAGACACCACATTAGTTAAAGAGCTTATCCGAATACAACCAATTCCATTTCTATACCAATATAATTTTGAAGAGTAACAACCTTAGACTTACAATCAACCACTGCCTAATGTCTAGCTAACAAGTCCATTCCCAGAATTAAATCAAATTCATGAAATGACAATTCAATTAAATCCGCTACAAACTCAATACCTTGAACTTTAACAGGATAATATCTGTAAACTCTGTTAGCCAGCACACTACTACCCAAAGAACTAGTTACATAAATGTCATAATTTAATCACTCTATAGGCATTAATTTATCAAAATATTCCCCGACACAAATATATGAATGAGTTGATCCAGGATCAATTAGAACATGCATATCAAAATCAAAGAGAGAGACTATACCTGTAACAACCTCAGGTGCATCCTGGTCTTCTCTAACCTTCCTAGCATAGGCCCATGCTAAAAAAATAGGGTGCAACATGATGATTAATAGTTTTAGACACTATGCTCGGATTAGGCTTAGACTAGCCTGATCCTTCACATCCTCTACCTCCAGAAGGTGCACTAAAAGGTTATTTACTGACTTAGGATGCTTGGGCATTATTCACAGGACAATTTACTATAAAGTGGTTGGTATTACCACATCAAAAACATGCACCTAGCAATAAGGACATTCTAGTGCACCAGAACCTTGGCCACTAGTAAAGGCCCTGCCAGAATTAGTTGAAAGGTGACAAGCCTTGTCACCTTCCTCTAGTTATAGGTCTTTGAGTTGACTTTTGCACCAGAGGCATATTATCACAGCTCCTTTTGACTGAGGACTATCCTCCTCTAGTAAAACCCCTATGTTAAGCTCCTTCCCTCATAGTTATTCCTTGCATCTGAACTTTAATTGCTACTTGAACCAACTGATGATAAGTCACTTGCTGCAATAAAGTAACTGCTGCTATATGCTCTTTAATTGAATCATTCAAACCATCCTCAAATTGGAAACATTTAAAATCTTCAGTAAGTATATCTCTAGGTGCATACTTAATAAGGCGATTGAACTCCCTATCATACTCAACAACAGTTAAGTTCCTTTGCTTCAAATTCAAAAATTATCTCCACCTCTCATTCTTATAAACTTTAGTAACATATTTCTGGTTAAATTCTCTAGTAAAGAATTCCCAAGTTAGAGGCTTAGGTAATAGAGGTTGCCTTAGAACAAACTTCCACCACTCATAAGCTTCTCCTTGAAAAAGGGAGATAACACAGTGTACCATTTGGTCGAGCGGATCTAATTTCATTCAGCACTTTTTTTACCTTTTCAAGCTAAAACTCAACCTTCTCAGATTCATCCAAAGATGTACCAGTGAATTCTTTGGCTCCATGCTTTCGTAAAGAATCTATGGGAGCCTTTGGTGTTGTCATATGATGCATTAATATCATCATGTCCTATGATAGTTTTAATAACAATTCTGTAACACCCTTATACCATTGTACAGTGTACGTGGTAATCGGATATTAAAACCATATGTGAATCAGTGAATTTTTTTTATGCAGTACCTGTAAACATACTTATAACATGATTATCAATTATACAACTGTATTTCAATAATATACAAGCATATATCATAAACTATAATCCTGAACTTGTACAATTACTATACTTTCCATACCTACATATACATGCCAAAACTAATTTCTACCTTGTTTCTTTTTCCTAGACTTGATTATTCCCTCAATACCGGCCACTGAAATCTTAATATCTTCATACCTACGCACAGTTAACAAACTACGTACTAAGCATCAAAATGCTCAGTGGTGGATACATATCCCAAACTTTCCATAATAAATTGCATACACACATACATTTACTTACGCATGCATACATACTCACATACATACATTCACATACGTATACATACATACACATACATAAGTTCACATACGTATACATATATACACACACATACATTCACATAAGTATACATACATACATATGTTCATATACATACATACCTATACATACACATACGTTACGTGCATACATATACATACTTATATATATTTTACATGCATACATATACATATCTTACATGTATACCTATACATACCTTACATGCATACATATTCATACTTTACATGTATACATATACATACTTATACATACATATACATACCTTACATGCATACCTATACATACCTTACATGCATACATATACATATATATACATACTTTACATGCATACATATACATACTTATACATACATATACATACCTTACATGCATACATATACATACATATACATACTTTACTTGCATACATATACATACTTATACATACATATACATACCTTATATGCATACCTATACATACATTACATATATATACATATTGTATATGCATACATATACATACTTATACATACATATACATATTCATACATATACTTGCATATATACTTGTATACATACATTCATACATATATGCATACGTGTCCACATATATACATTTACATACATTCAAAAACATATACATATATATTCACATATGTACATCTATACACTTATGCATACATACACATATACATATATTACATAAGAATACATTTACATATACATACATTCATACCTGTTTACATTTAGATACATACCTACATAGTTACATTTACATACATATATTTCTTTGTTTCATTGAATTGCCCCCAGTGATAGTCCAATAGAAGTCTCGGATTGGATACACAGGACAGGGACCTGAAAGTCCCAATAGTGAGGTGACCTTGAAGGATCACAAATAATGAATATAAACATGATACTTGTAACTGTGAACATATAACATGGGGTAAACCATCAATAGCCTACCGAACTGAGTCGTCATGACCTGGATCATGGTATAAATGTCCCTATGGCTAGCCAACTATATCTGTAACTAGATTTACTACCAGACTACTAAGGGCAATATTTCATGTTTTGTATGTGCATAATTACTTTTTCATAATCATAATTACCATATACTTGGTTGCATATTCATATATAATACACACATTATTCTTACAAGCCATATATACACTTGTGCACATACCTTATATATATATATATTCAATTACATCTAACATATTGAATAATTTATTTAACGATTGTTGTATTAATTTATGACTTAATATCCTTATTACTAATTTTAATTATTAAGCTTATTATTTATTACTATCTAGACATTAAATCTTAAATTTTCTTAACGAATATTTCATTTGACGTAGTATTAATTATTTTAATAATAATATTTCATTTATCATTATTGGGTATAATTTACATTTTAATCCTTTAAATTTTTATCAAATTACAGTTATGCCCTTTGCTTTCAATTTATTTACTAAAATGCCATTATTTATTTAATTAATACCATTAATTCACTATTTGACCTCAAAATTACCATTTAGTCTCTAGACTTGCTAAATTACCATTTAGTCCTTCAAATTCCCATAAATTATGAAAACACCCCCCTTTTTTATTTACCAAATTGCCACCAATTATACATTTTATACTATTAAGTCCCTATTCATTGGTAAAATTCCAATTTGGTCGCTGCCTTAATTTCATGCATAAATTCTCATTTCATTTATCATTTTTTCTAATTTCCCTTTAATTCACTTAAACTCATTTGTTCTTCAATATTTGACAATATTACACTTTTACCCCTAAAATTTTAATTCTTTTAATTTAGGTCCTTTTTCCACTCCACTATGTTCTTTTTTTATTCTTTTTTATTCCAATTAATTAATTGGCTAATATTAAGTTTATTTATGCAATAAGTTCAATTTATTTCATTAAAATTCAATATTTCCACTAAAACATAATATAAAATTTAACTTAAAAATATTCTATTAAATTCCAAAAACTCCAATTAAATTAGTGTATCATTAAAATTACACCTATATTCAATTTATAACATTTTCCTCACAATTTCACCAAAATAAATTATCATTCACCCACACATAAAATTTGGCCAACATAGGTTTTTGCATTCTAATTTAATTATTTCTCATTTAAAAACATTCCATTTATCAATTTAAGCCTCCAATTTCACTTATATATCCTTATTTTCAAATTATCATACATAATCACATAAATCACATATATAGATAAGCAAATTATCATGCAAAATTTATTAAAAATAAGGGATAAAGTATCCACTAACCTTGAATTCATTTCTTCTACACTTTACTCCTCAATTTCTCTATCTTTTCCTTTGAAAATTTTCTCCCTCTAAAATTTCCTATTATGGCCGAAATTCCAAAGGTTAAAATCCATTAGTTCCTTGTTTTCTTTGTTCTATCTAACTACAAAATCTTACTCTACAACCTTAAATCTACCTATTATAACCTTTAAACTTAATTAAAAATTTCATTTTCACTTACGTCATTTGTTGACATATCAACTTCCTCTCTTGATTTATTCCACTTTTAGCAGCTTAATTGATTTATTGAGACTTCATAAGCTAGTAAAGGGGTTGGAATTGACTTGAGAAGTTTGGATTTAGGGAGAAAATTAGAAGAAAGATGAAGAAATCAAGGTAAAATGGTAAAGAACACCATTCAACCAAGGAGGCGAGGAGCAATTGTGAAGGCTGGTGATGATTCTGGAAAAATGGTGAAATTTTGGGTATTTAAAGGGGTTTATTGGGCTAGGCTTAGTCCAACCAATATAGTTGTGCCTAACTCAAGCCCAATTCCCCATTTAAGCCTAATAAGCCTTCATAAATTATTTCTCTCACTTTCAAAGCTCTATTTTACTCAAAATAAATTCCATAATTCTCAAAATACATAATATAAACTCCATAAAAATTTTTGGCTCAACCGAAGTCCATTTTCGATCCGGTTCAATCTAACCAATCCGATTAACGAATTTCCAGTGTTACCAAAAAATTAATTAATTTTTTTACCAAATGATCCTACACCTCATTTAGTTCTTAACTGAAAATTTTTGCAATTTTTGTAATTCATTTACTATTTTTAAAGCCCCGATCATCCCACGAACAACCAATTACTATTTAAACCGAAATTATTATTTTTATCTTACTTTTTGAGGTCAAATCTCCTTAAAAATACTTCTTTGATCCTCAGAATATATTTGTCAGGCTCCATGAATATTTTTGAGTCATTTGGAGATTGTTTCCTGTTCTGGTTCATTTTTACCAGTCCGATACTTCAATTTTTAAAGTTGCCGTAAAATTAATTTATCATTACCATATGATTCTACATCACATTTAATGTAGATCTAAAAATTTATGGTAATTTTTAGAGGTCATTAACTATTTTTAAAGTTCCGATCAAACTCTAGTCAACCCAAGCGCCCTTTGAATTGGAATCGTGATTTTTTTTTCTCATTTTGGACTTTTAATGGTCCATTTGACTTCATTTTTAGTCCAAATTATATTTTTGGACTCTTACTATCTTGCTCTTTTCAATGGTCAAATAAAATATTTTTCGACTCCGAAAGGTACTATTCACCCCGATGTCACTATTCACTGTCGAAAATTACTATTTTCTACTAGTTCGGTATATGGGCCATTATAAATTCCCCCTCAACTGGTGGTGGAGGAGGAGGTGGCACATCATCTCTAATTGACCCAACGATTTCAGGCCCAGATAAATGAGATCTCACAAGATTGTTGCTTTCGGCAACATCATCAGTCATTTCATTAGATCTTTCCATACTTTAATCAATAAAAAAAATATGGTATACTGTATTAGGCAAAATGCAAGACTAATAAATACATATACAAACAGTTCTTATAATACGGTTAGGCCAAAATAGCCTAAATCATAGTTTTGATACCACTAAATTATAACACCCTCATATCCCCTAAGAGGATAGTTGAGTGTACACAAGCATAGACTAATCAAAATAGCATATATATAAGAATAACTCATACATTTCTCAGGATTTATATATGTATATTCCAATCTCAAATACAAGCATCTAAAGTCTTTGTATAGCTCATAGACACGGTTGAGAAAAATTGATCTCGATCATGTACAATGGTTCTAGTTGATACAAAAGGGTCCACATGGCTGAGACCAAATGGTCTCGACCGAGTACACCATTTTGCCTCACGATTTCTGCATATAACTTTTCTGAGGCAAATTACACATCTATTTAGACCTACCAAATGGCATTGTCAGGCAAAGTTGTCTTCTATAAAGTTGTTCTATTATGTTTTTAGTTTTTAAAACATCAAAAATCAAGTCAATCGGACTCCTATATCATTAGATATATTTTTAACAACCTAGACTTCTACCATTGACAAGGCAGCGGCTATTATCCGAGTTTAACCCAAATTTCAAGGGCTTTAAGGCAAAATTAAGCTTGGTTTTCTAAATAAAGGTTGTAGATATAAGAGTTAAATTTCATATCCCTTTGGAATCACTATATTTGGACATTCATAGGCTTAGATATAGCCTTCATAACAAAACTTGTTCAAGTGAACCTATTGCCAAAACTTGGTCTAAAGTAACCCTTATGCTAATTCCCATCTCACTCAGGAAAAAATAATCCTCAATCAACACAATAACAACCAAATGCACAATTTAATCAAGAAGACACATAATTAACATAATTATAAGAGGAAATGTTCCCAAACCTTGATATTAGCCAAGTAATCTCCCTTAGGGCTTCTCCTTCTCCTTCCCTTTAACTCCACTTGATTCACTAACTAGAACCATTAAAAATTCATATCTCAATCTCAAATTCAACCCATAATTCCATCTTATGCAAAATTCAAGCAAGAAATGGTAAAGATTAAGAGAAATAAATGACTAAATTATCTTGATTCAACTTAAAATTGTTTAAACCCTTACCTTACAAATTTAGTGTAGTTAAATAGAGGAGATGAAAAGAAAATAAGGGCAGGAAATCTAAAAATAAAGTGCCCTTTCCTGTGCCCCTTAATTCTTTTGCCCTTGTACATTTAAAATAGTCTTCCAGAAGCACACATGCCTAAGTCTAAATAGTCCAAGTGTTAATATTTTGGCAAATTGCAAATTGATCCTTCTTTTCTCTTAATTTCTCAAATTGGCATGCAATGTTATTGATTGTTAAACTTTAACTCTTAATTCATATAATTATACTTGTCTATGCTAAAAGAATTAAATTACTAATTCACCCTTACCTTTTTAAATTAATTACTTATATGACTTTAACCAGAGTATATGCACTTAATACACCTTAGACACGTTATATCGTTACTAAGGTATATATTGGGGCCTTACATAAACATAGCTAAAAAAATAGATGAGGCAATAAAGAGAAGATATTTCAACTAACCAAAGTTTAGCGAAAGATACATCACCATTTTCATTAATCCGAAGAGAAGGTATAGATCGACCATAAGCGCTACTAGGCACAGATCCACTTTAAGAGATTTTAAAAGTTCTTATCCTAAATGCAAAATTGGCGTTGCAAACTAAAGAAGTCAAGCAACAAAATCAGATTTCTATGCACCCCTTGTTTGTTAAAACAATATGCAACAACATTGCAAGCTCTAGATTTATGAGAGAAGGAAACTTTCCCAACAGATTCCAAAAAATAGTCAATCTGATTAAAAATTCTACCAACTTTCAAGGTCTCTTTAAACAATTTGGTTGCATCCAAGAGATAACATTTTATGAATCTAACTCAAAAATTACTTCACAATTTCTAGTCTTTAGGATCTTATAAGAAATTAATAAAGCCTTTTCAACCGCTATAAGCTTAGCTTGGTTGGCCTCCATAATTCCAACATTACACGAAAACAGACACATGAAATCACCTTTATGATCTCGTAAAACTCCACCCACACCTAAGGGACCTGGATTTTCCAAGGAGGAGCCATCAATGTTACATTTAAGGGTAAAAATGGCTGGGGGGATCCAAAAGAGTTGAGGCTTTGATTTTGGGCCTGGATGAAAGAACTTTATACCATACGCGTATATCAAGAGATTCTATCCTAGTGAGAAATTACAATCACTATGAACCTTTAGCCAAAAATTCACCCTTGCTAAAACCCGATGAAATAAAAATTCCAAATTTTAGGTCTTACGAGTAAAATAACGAGCATTTTGCACAAGCCAAATAGTCCAGAAAGTAGCCATGAAGATGACTAACCAAATTTTTTTTTTTTATTTTTCCTTTAGGCAATTCATACCACTGCAGGATAAATTCTTTAAGAGAAAAAGGAAGACAAATGGAGAAACCCCACCATTCCATTAGCTTGTACCAGAGAAGAGCGGAGAATGGATAATAGAGGAAGATATGATTAACAAATTCTCCCAAATTTTCATTAAAAAAAAACAATATATGTCATTATGAGAGATGATACCAAGTTTTGTAAGAAAATCTTTGGTACCCATCCTATCTTGGAGGGCCAACAGAAGGGAAATTTTTTCCTTGGGTGACACCAAATTCTTCCAAATCAGATCAATCAAAAAATTAGCAAGCGGAGATGGCGGTGCAGATTTTTGGATTCTAATATAAGTTGACTTAATTGAAAATTTCCCTTTAGTATCAAATCTCCATATTTTCCTATCACTTCTAACAAAAGAAAAATAAAAGGAATGTAATGACTCCAATAGCTCATCCAGTATATATATTTCCCAAGCCCATAAGTTTCTTTTCCATTGAAAAAACCATAACCAGTGACCATTAGTCCAATTCCCACATTCAATAATCAGATCATCAGAAGAGATGAGATAAGGAAGAGACAATGGAACCTAAGCTTTAATGGTTCATCAAGTATCCAGGGATCGTGACAAAATAAACATTTATCACCTTTTCCCACCTCAAAACAAATACCATTCATTAGAGGCTGTATATTTTGGGTATTAATAATACTTTTCCAAATAGGAGAGGGGCCATCACAGTTATTGAATTTTGGAATAACCGAGATTCCCAAAGAGTATTTGCTTCTAACATTTTTTTACCACAAAGAGTTGTCCGCTGGGTTTTGCGTCTAGAGCCATTTGAAGAGAAGATAAGAATTATTGATGCTTAGAGAAATCACCCCCAAATTGCCTAAATTTTTGTGCTTTCACTAAGACTCCAACAAAATTTACAAGGTTTCTTTTTATCAGTTGAGCCACCTCGAAAAAAAAATTCTCATTGTACTTTTAACCGAGTTGAGAACTCCCTGATAGACAGGTAGTACACTCGTAGTGTTTCCTTTTGTCTTTATGGCTCCGAGTCCATCTACGTGAATGACTCAAGAAACTCTTTTCTTCCTTCATTCAATTGTCCTACTAAGGTATTAATTTATTCGTTTATAATTAATGACAACATAAAGTTTAAACTCATTATCAAAAAATGATACTTTTCATTTAACTCAATCATTAATTCTACAAATAGTTAATTATAGCCCATTTTTCAACTATCATAATAAGTTAATAGGTGGACGAGATCATAAATAGGATAAATAACTTATTAATTACCATATGATGATCTCATATTTATGAAAACTCTTATATCACATTTTTCAAGAGAATATCCTATTTGATAATTTATAATAATTTTAACAATTAAAAATTTTCCATTGAGTCGGTTATATGATATGTGAATTAATTAATGAGATCAACTAATTTATATTCAATAAAAACTGCCACATATATATATTGATCTTACACAATTATAAATGTGCTATTTTAATTATTCTACTATCAAGAATAAATTTAGATTAAATTGTAAGAAACTTAACTCTAATTATCATAATTTTCAGCATAATGTCAAGTATCGGAATTCAATAAAAAATCTTGTCATGTTAATCAACAATATGATAATAGAGTTTACAAATTCTATTTATTAATTCAAAGAATATTTGATCCAAATGCATTCAAATCTTTACATGTGATATCGGCTTCGGCCAGATCAACCGTATCCTTAACAGGTTGACGTTGGGGAAGTGAGGGAAGCTAGGCATCAAAATGAAATGTGGGCCGCATATGAAAAATAAAGTGTAATAGGGTTAGGGTATGGGTGGGTCACGTGCGTGTTATTAATTCGTTTCTGTTCAATTTATTTGCGATTTTGAGCCTCAAAAATAAAAATCGAACTTAATTATTAAAAATACAAAATCGAAATCGCACTTAATTTTTTCAATTATTAAAAGTACAAAACTGAAATTAAAAAAGTAATAAGTTTGGCTTAATTTTTTTTATTTAAATCAAATTTTGCTAAATAATTCTCAAACTTTTTAGTATCCATTTTTGGAAAAAGCCACTTTGTTAAAAAATTACTCCAATTAATTATTACTGGCTGATTTAAAAGTTTGTTGATTAATCTTCTTGATCATATTTAATTCATTTACCATGTATACAAATGAAGAAACGGATACAAAGGCCTCTCCCTAATCTGTATTTGGTGGTTTTGTAAAAGTATATATATGTGGGTATGAGTTGGATATTTGTTGAAAGGTCTATTTCATGTCCATATATATATACCTAGGTAGCAGACGATGGACCAACTCATTTCCATTTTCTGCAACTCCACTGTAGCTGAACATATAACACAAAGATCAAAGAAAGTGTAAAATTATTCAACGATCGAAAACCTTCTTTCTTTGGTTATTTTGCTTACCAGGTTAGTGTGTTTTGGTTTAGATTAATTCCCAAATTCAGTGTTGAATTTAATTAAGACATATATATGATTAGTTTCAGGTAGCAATGAGGGAGTTGTGTAACGAAGAAGGGGAAGGGCATTCCCAGAGGAAATCTGGTAGGGGCAAAATAGAAATAAAAAGAATCGAGAACACAACAAATAGACAAGTTACTTTCTGCAAGCGTCGTAATGGGCTGCTGAAGAAAGCTTATGAATTATCTGTTCTTTGTGATGCTGATGTTGCTCTCATCGTCTTCTCCACCCGTGGCCGTCTTTATGAATATGCTAATAACAGGTTTTTCTTTGCTTTTCGATCATTTCATTCTTTGAATTTCTTGCTTTTACCGGTTTATCCATAGCTAGGGTTTTGAATTTTCTTTGTTTCAGCTAAAATAAACATCTATAACTGCAAGATCTAAAAATTCATCAAGAAACCTAAAATAAGTGCTTCAACTTCTAATCTTTTACTCTTTTACCCACTTAAAGCATCTATCAGATCAAAAGATTAGGGTTTCAAACCCCCAAAACCGAGGGGTTTGCTCTAATTATGACCATTTTATCCTTGTATATAAGGAAGCAGAAGATGGGGTGGATTCTATGGTGATAGGGTTAAATTGATTATCAATGAGAAGATGTTTATCTTAGTTACAACTTACCCGAATCTTTTGTCACATCAGACATGATTTTTCAATTTCTTCATTTCCGACAATATTGAAGGCGGTGTTGTGATTACATGTTAAAAAATAAAAAAAAATAAATCTTTTTCTTCTGTATTTGCCTTTCATAGTTTTCATTTTCCTTTTAAATAATTCTCTTTTTTAAATCTTTTTTATTATTTTGCTAAATTTGTTTTATTATTATTATTTTTTTGGGTAAACTTGAAGATTGTACGTCTTCTTTTCTTTTATTTTAAAATGAAAGCTAAGACCAAGAAAGCATTATTCAAACAAAGGAGTTTTATGACAACGTGAGATGGTATCTATGATATGGGTAGCCTAGCTACCTCCGCTTTATGCTTGCATAATTCTTTTAGAGAGAGAGAGAGAGAGAGAGGCCTAACTTAGTTTTCATGTTTTTGGAAACAAACTCAAACTCATCCTTGAAATTTTGCAGACATAAACTAACATATAAAAAGATATGATATTATTGCTTGAAGATTCATTTTCCTCTTTTAGGATTCAAACTAGCCCACTAACCCAATAGAGAGAAGAAAGGGAAGTTTCACAACCAAGGCAATAAGGTTTTTAATTGAAAAGACAGCAATGGGCTTAAATGTTCCTCCATTTTTATGTCAAGAAAGTAATTATAACATTCATGAACAAGGATTTACGAATGAAGTCTTGAGGTGAGCTAATGTTACAATCATGCACATTGACACATATTAAAAAAAAAAAAAAAAAGAGCTATAACAGTGATTTTTTTATGTGTCAATTGGCTTGGTGTAGTGGGGCACAAATCCAGAAAATATTTATAGGGGGAAAAATTAGGATTAGCAATAGGTAGAATAACTGTGGAAAGTGCCATACACATTTCCAAACAAATATATTAATTAAGTTACTCAAACTCTATCCCTGGGGTTTAAATCATCCCGAATCCAATTACTACTGGCTCATATCCATTTAGACAAAAATAATTAAATACATATCAATACAAAATCAAAATATATAGACATAAATTTACAATAAAACTACATATATAAAGATCAAGGTAAATTAAATTAAATCAAATCCAAATGTCATGACAAAAATCGATATCCGCTAAAATTAACTAAAAAAACTAATTGAATTTAAATAACAGGTAAATGCATAAATTCAAATTGTATTCGAATTTATAACGGATTGTGAAATTACTACCCAAACTATCTCAAACACATTTTTCACTGCTTTAATCCAATTTATTGGAATTGAGTTGAGTTGAGTACCAGAAAAAATTATACCCATTGCAATCTTTAGGAAAAATATCGGACTATGATGAGTGCGCTGTCTCATGTGGAGCACATGCACCGAACTATACTCCAAAATAACACATTACAGGAAGAAAAAATAAAAATAGATAGACACAAAAATTTTTCATGTAATAATGAATTCTTTTAGTGAAATAATGGGACATTTTTAGCCTATCATATATTTAAAAAAGGAAAAAAAAGGTATTTTAAAATTAAATGGGAGTAAAAAAGAAATAAAATACATCTAAGCATATAGACTATGCCATGTAATGTGTACTGCTCCCATCTAAAAAAAAATTCAGTTGATTTATGAATTGAAGAAAAATATTGAAGAGTAAGAAAAACGGAAGCCAATGAGAAATTGTCACTTTTTTTTTTGGGCGCATGGGGATGAGGATACTGCATCCATACTGTGATGCGCATCCTACAGCCTCAGAGTTCCCAGCAGACAAAGCCAACATCTTTTTATATGTTTTATTACGGAGTCCTTTCTTGCTTATATCCGAACAAAATAATTCCCATAAATCAAACTAATAATATATTGAAATTAGTTGGAAAAAGAAGAATATTATAATTAATATGTATAGATAGTAATACACTATTGGTTAAATTCATATAAATTATCTAGACTGAAATTAGATAAATTTTCTTTTACTACTATATTATTGAAGAAATTTTTTGCATAAATCAAGTTTAGAAAAAATTAAATGAACGAGAATTGGTGATTAAGAAATTGGAGATAAGAAAAAATGTATATTTTCTGCTTTGCAATTGCAGTCCTAAGGAGGCAATCCTGTATTTATGTATCAGTCTCTATACTTTGGGTATTGAGTTTTTTAGGCTTTTCAATCAATCATAAACTTTCACACGTTTTACCAGTTTAGTAGACACAAGCAATTAGTCTCTCGAGAAAATTAAGGTGGTAATTTCATATCAAAAATCTTCGTAATTTTTATTATTTTTATTTTACTATGATAATTTGCTATTTTAATTGTTAAATTCGTTAATAAAACTATTTGAACTATGATCAGATAGTCATAAAATTAAAAAAAAAAATATTATTGTATATAAGAAATTACGCTAATTGAAATTATTATTCTCAATCCCATCACACACGCTAAGTTTCCCTTTCAGCTTTTACTTTACTTTGTTTGTTTTAAATTTTTCCCAAGTAATTACATTTATAAAAAAGCTATATAATGCAGTGCAATATAACCATACAATAATTATGTAAAATATTTATTAAAATAAAAGGATACATATTATTTAGAAAAGTATGAATAAGCATACAGATTAAAAATAACTCAATATAGTTTATAAATAAATGTGAAGCTATGTGTGTGGAGGGGCAAGAATAGATTTATATTCATATGAAATCAGTTAGCCATAACATTTAAAACACTCAGAAGGTAAAAAGGTAAGAAGCAAGGGATAATAAGAAGTAAGAACAACCATTTTGAGATCCCTAAACATTAATGTCTTTTTTTTTCTTTATATTAGATTTTTGTATTTTTAAAAATTAATATTGAATTCCTAAATCTTTTTTATCATTCACATTAGATTCAATTTAAATAAAATTAGGAGGGACACTTAATTAATCTAATGTGGAATTAACTTAAAATAATTGTGGAACCCTCCACACATAAAAAAAATGAATATAAAATCATTTTATACATGCAAAAATTGATTAATTGGTTTTTTTTTAATTTTTTATATTTTGGTGGATGCAACAATTATTTTAAATTTACTTCACACGACATTAACAAAAAGTGTATTTTAATTTCGTCAATTATGTTAAAATTAAATATAATATGAATGATATGAAAAGTATAAAAATTCAATTTAACATGTTAACTTTTTAAAAATATAAAAATTTATATAAAAAAGTCTAAAAGTTGAATCCAAACTATATTTTTTATAAAATGTAGACCTTGTTTTAAGCTTGTTAGCTTAAAAAAAAACAAAAAAAAAAACAAAACAAAACAAATCACAGTCTCCAATTCGTACCCATGCAGTTGACTAAAATCTCAGCAAGTATATACCAAGTAACTTTACAAAGCAATTAAGAATATATGACTTCAGAGGATGATATGAGTGGGTTTAGGCATGTGCAATGTTAGTACTCTTAATTCTTTTTAACTATTTTTGTCATGAATTATTCTTCTTTTCAAGCATATGATATGACACAACTTTATAGACTTTCCTTGGTGGTTTATACAGTTTTCATTAACTTGTCGTGTTGTGTTTATTATTTCTTTTTACAGTAGTATTGGTCATGGTTAGGTTAAATTTTACCAGTCTTAACTAGCGCACTTTATTATGCATAGTACTTTATATTTTTTATTATTAAATTATATTACAAGCGATATTATTAACTGATTTAACAAATAAAAAATAAAAAATATCAAAAACAGAAAAAAAAAAAACTTTTGTCACAGTTGGATATTTTTCCTATGTCAAAGTTATAAACATGGATTTGGTTTATGATTCTCTCTAATGGCGTAGCTAAATTTTGGGTAGATGGGGTCAAAATTTTAAGGATAGAATTTTTTTTTTATGGAGGTCAATATTAATTTTTAATGGGATCAAAATGAAACAAAAATAACAAATTATACATAAATTTTTAATTATTATTATTATTTTTTTAGTTTGAGGGAGTTCGATTAATCTCAAACTCTTACAACTAGTTATGCCCCTATCTCTACGTCATTCCAACCTTCTAGAGTGGCTTCAAATTAGAGGAGGAGAAACATGATTGTCTTACGGAAAAATATCTGTCCCGGTCCAGGAAAAAATAGCTTTCTAAGTAAGTTACACGTTGCCACATGTATAAAATAGTTACCTTTCACATATTTCAAGTTGTGATTAGTTTGGTACATAATTAATTTTTTTATGAATCTAATTTAGGAAAAAAAATATTTTCTTTTTGAATATAAAGTTTCATGACATGGGGTTTTGATTTAGAGTGTCAAATGCTAAAAGGCCACCTTTTACAAACTCTCTTAAATAATCTAAAATTAAATAAGTTCCTTACTTAATGAGTATGTAGCTTTTCTATATATGATGTAATATTTTTCTAATTTTTCTTTAAATACCAGTATACTATTGATTTGGTGTACGGTATTCGGAAAATCCAATCTAATATAGGCCAATAATGATGTTCTCATGATCATTCACTCTTTTATAACGTAAAAGTGTTCAAATAAAATTGCTTCGCTTTTTAGAGAAGAGAATATCATTGTAAAAGAATAAATAAATGCATAAATTGGCAGAAAAATAACTCCCTATGTTTGGTCTTTATAGATTTTTTATTATTAGTAGTAGCAGTAGTAAAAGAAGTAAATCAAGAAAATAATAGAAACTGGAAAGCGAAAATTATTTGTAGTACAAATAAAATTTAATATTTTTTCAATTGAATGCCATATTAAAAATATAAATATTAAAAGAAAAAAAAGAGATACTATTATAAATTACAGAAACCGTTGTTTCTTATTATTGACGTGTCCATGAAGAAGTAAATCACATTTAACCAAGTATAGTTCATTTTTTTTTTCAGATCAATCTATTTTTTTTCCCTAAGAGAAAAGAGTTTGCGTCAACTTATTTGAACAAATTTTACTTAAAATTCACAAAATTTTGAATCCGATTTTTCCTAATTACGTTTTTGTAATTAAATATTATATCTATTTCGTGAATGTCTAATTGCAATGATAAACTTTATATTATTTTAAAAGTTTAAAGCAATATTATGCTGTTCCATTAGAATGGTATGTCTTATACCTGACAGTTCAGATAATCACAAAATGTTTCAGTTTATATATGTAATTAATAGTTGAGGTTTACACTAATTATATTTATTTATTTGGTTGTTAAAAATATTAGATACCTTTATATATTAATTTCATTGTTTTATTCATTGTGCAATCATGGGATGTATTTTATGTACTATTAAAACTCACAAACTAACTGTAAAATCTTATTAATATAAAAAAAATCAAATATTATGCGTAAATTTAGAACAGAGATACAAATAACTATATCCTTAAGAGTTTAAGACTTTTAGATCAATCTGCTAATTGAATTATTCAGTCATTTATTTTGTCTATCAAAATGAAGTGTTTGTCAAAGCTACTATTAAATTTAATATACCTTTTCTTTTAAAATGGTAAATGGTGCTTTCAATTTGATAAAAAGTTTCGAATTCAAGTCTGCACTACCTTTTCTCGTATAAAAAAATTAATCTATCTTTAAAATACAGTAGTAAATCCAAATAAGTGACTGAGTATTTTTTATTTAGAATATAAATGACTGAATAAATGATTAGTAGATGTATATTGATGTGAAAGTCTTAAACTCAAATGGATTATTTGTATCCCTGTTCAAATCCAAATTTACAGACAATCTTTGAAATTTTCTTTTTTGAGGTAATAAATAGATAACAATTTAGTATAACCTAAACATGATTAAGTATTCATTTTTAGTGTCAGGGAAACCATTGACAGGTACAAGAAAGCCTCTTCTGATTTCTCAACTCCGCCATCTGCTTCTGAAGCTAACACTCAGGTACACATGTACCGTCTTATTCAGTAACGAAACTAGTCAATATTTTCTTTTTTTATTTTTTTCAATAACCTAATAACATGTATATGCATGTCGGTGAAATGACTTCTAAAATTATCATTACCGTATGAATTTTGATTTCAGTTTTATCTGCAAGAAGCCTCCAAGCTACGTAAACAGATTCAAGAAATTCAAAATTTAAATAGGTACGTACGCTGTATGTATATAAAAATTCTCTTTGGAAGCTCATGAATGGGAAAGTATTCGTAAGCAAAACTGTTTCCTGAAGGCATATTCTGGGCGAGGCACTTAGCACCTTGAGTTTGAAGGAACTCAAGAACTTGGAGGGGAGGTTGGAGAAAGGAATCAGTAGAATTAGATCCAAAAAGGTAATCTTTATTATGCATTTATTTTTTTTTTTTAGTTTTTATTTTTTAACATCATTCATTAATTCTGACAGAATGAAATGCTATTTGCTGAAATTGAGTACATGCAGAAAAGGGTAACTATATTTCTTTTCCTACTCCATTAATTTATTTTAGTTCTAGTTCTTGATTTTCAACTTGTGGCAATATTTAAGTTTAACTTGTAAGTTCATATATTAGACACGAAAATCCCAAATTCACTAGTCATGTCATCGTATGTTTATATATACGACTATTCTATGATGCTAATATATATGGTTATACTCGAATAAAGAGGTTAATTTCATCACAATCTACAGACTTGTATCAAAACAACAGATCCGTAATAATAAACAACTTTAGAAAACGAAATATCTCAACTCAATTATCATACCATGCATCAATCTGACGTTACAAATATTTTACATGGTTTGGTGACACTAAGTAATGCCGAGTTGGAATGCCATAAGAGAAATCTAGTGGTTTTCATGATTGATTATGATCAAAATGAGATAATTTTCATCAGTTAAGATATTTTTTCATTATAAAATTTATTATTATTATTATTGTCACCACCGATCCATTATTTTGCTATAAATTTAATGACAGTCCGTGGACTTAGTCCAAATTGTGAGTCATGGTAATGGAAGCAATGTCTATACATTATGCAGGAGATTGAGCTGCAAAATGACAACATGTACCTGAGAGCAAAGGTTTCTTTTGTTCTCCTTGTTGCTGAATAAATCTTACTTAATTATTAATAAAGGCAAGGAAAAGTTATAATTGAAAACTGTATTATCGGATATGTGTAGATAGCTGAAACTGAGAGAGCTCAACAACAGCAAGAACAGCAGATAGACTTAATGGCAGAAGGTTCTGTGTATGATAATGTCCATTCTCAGCCATATGATCGGAGTTTCCTCCCCGTTAACCTCCTCGAACCTAATCATCACTACTCTCGTTCTGATCACACTGCTCTTCAACTTGTGTAAGCATCCACCTTTCATCATATATCTGTGGGACGTGAAAAGTACTATTATAAAAGTAAAAAGTTTCAACGCTGTGGTTACAAAACAAAATTTTATGACTATAAAATCATCAAAGCAATGTTGTTAAAATCGGAACTGATAAAGAATCGAAAAGATAAATAATTTTTAATTCGACCGGTTTGATAAGGTCCAACCGAATTTTTTTAAATGATATTATTTTTAAATTTTCTATAAATATTATGAGAATATAACTATATAAAAAAATAAAAAAAAATTTTGAAAAAATATATTTATCATCAAACATTAATCATAAAGCAATATTTTCAAGTTATTCAATATTCATAATAAATATTTAAGATAGATATAGTAAAAAAATTGTAATTATTCAAAAATATTCATCAATTATAAATTATAATTTTTATTTTATTCATAAAAAATAATTAAAATTGCCTAAATTTTAATTATTTTGTATTTATATTTATATTTTATTTTTTTTCCAGCAAAAAACAATGTTGTTTATATTTTTTGGACAAAAAAATGGTTTTTGTAATTCAAACCAGGTTTTTTGGTTTTCACCCTATTTTTCTGGTTCAGAACGGTTTTTGGCCAGTTCATTCTGATTTTTTACGGTTTGTAGCCAATTCGATTTTTATACATTGAACCAATTGGATAGGCTATCGATTCGCTGTTAAAGCGGTCGAACCGAAAAGCCCGATCCGATTTTAATAACATTGCATCAAAGTTTTCATTAATATTATAAAAAGTAATTTTAATATAATTAGATAACTTTTTATGCTAAATTACATAATTTCAGGTCATGTGGCACTAACATACTATTTTATAATTGGTTGATCAGCAGTAAAAAGAAATTTTATGATTTTGCTAAATTTACTTTTCAATATTAACTGTAATTTTAATGATTTTATAGTTACAATTTTTTTTTTTACTGCAACATTAATTGAAAAGTATTAACACCGAAATATTTAACCCTAATAAATATGTTAGCTGGAAAACGGACACCGACTTGTAATATATCGTAATAGTATTCAAAACACTGACAAACAGTAATAAAGTGTTTTGTTTATGTTTTTGGTCATGAATTTTTGCGTAGGTAAAAGCCGAAGGGCCACGGCCATCGCTCCTCTGTTGCTGTCTTCTAATGATCTTCTTTTTAATTTTTATCCTAAGAATAGGGTGAAAAAATGTATCCGGTTGCACCAAAGTAATAACTAAATGATTTTACGCTTTAGTTTTATTATTAAATAGACTGAAATTTAGTACTATATATATATTTCAGATTTTTTGAAAAAAGGCATGGTTCATATCGTTTGGTCTTGGGGCTTTATCTGGATGTATTTGAGAAACAATTAACCCTAACTTGCGAGATACAGGTTGACAGCATACCCCTAACTTGGTCACAATTAACCTCTAAGGTCGAGAAAAACTCTTTAAAAAAATCCATAGTCATCCTACCCAAGCCAATTGAATTGATAACCCGATTACTTGCATTGTCTTAAAGCACCACTATAGCATTTTTCCTCTTCCTGCTTGAAGCTTGAGCATGAAAGAGCTCGGAAATACAATCGCCCCCTGAAAACCATTAGGACTTGGCTCTTTGTTTCCAAAACACATCTTGTTGCTCAAGAGTAATCAAAATCTCTTTTTTAATTTGGGAAACCAATTCAAATGATTATTTAAATCAGTCAAACTCTTCTTAAAATTACCTGTGTTATCATGGCCCTATTCATACAATTCCTTATAGCATTTATCATACGCCCAAGCAAACACCCACCACTAAATTACCAGCTATTTCTACAACTGAAGCAATATCTGAACGCAACAACCATTCATTTTCAAAGTGAAAGTGCTTCTTAAAAGAGCAACCAAAATCAATAGAAGTAGAAAGCAAAATTGAGAAAAAAGATTAATAAGCTTACATGAAGGAAAAAGAGAAAGCAATGAGTCTCTACAAATACATCTATCCAGTCTCTCCTGAACCCAATTCATTTTACCCTTCTCTCTTTCCTATGTGAAAAGTGAACTAGTGAGTTCAATATATTGTAACCCGCAAAAAGACAAAGTCTCTTGAAAACCAGATAATAAATAAGAAAGATGATAAGTTTCTCCATATTTCTCCTCCACCGATTTCAAATAATTAAAATCACCAATTACTACCCATGGGAAATAACTAACAGCGGCAAGATTTTTGAGCATTATTCCATGAATCCCTCCTTTTATGCCTTCCAAGGAACCCATAGAAGAAAGTACACCTCCAATCACCCATGTCAAGAACCGAAATTGTAAGGACTACACTAAACCCTTATGCTACTTGTCATCTTATATACTCTTTTACATATGATATACTATTTACACCATTGCCAAGTTGATTCATACTATTTGCACTCATATATACTTCAATATATAGTGATGAACTATATGAGCATTGCACTTTATACATTATGTTATTCATTACATTATATTTTTTTTAGTACAATGTGATAATTATGAAGACAAAATAAAATACAAATTCATTCCATCACTAGTGTTGGTCTTGTGACAACAGATCTTGTCCCTTCATAATGAATCCTAGCTTCTTGTACCTACACGGATAAACATCCATTCTAAGCTTACTAGCTTAGTGGAGAACATAAATTATGAAGACGACCTCTCATAGCAGTCGTCAAGCATATAAGCGTGTGAGCACATAGTTTTTCCTATAATAACATAATACTTATAGCAGGTATCATATTTATGATAATACAAAACGTTCTACCATTTATTTTATTAGGCATAGCTATTATATCTCCATTAAAACTTTAACTTGTGATTTAATCATAAGTTATTTCCGTTAAATTACATAATAAATCAATAATTCAAGTACATAAATTCATACAAGTATAATCACCTTCCTAATGCATCCTAAACATATCTAATTGCTACTAGGGTATAAATTTGGGTCTCACATTTCTCTCCCCCTTATAGAATTTTGTCCTCAAAAATCATATCTATTATGTTTACCAAATCTCATCTTATCATCTATATTCCTATAGCTCTGTCTTTATCATAATCAATATTTATACAATACTATCTTTCCCTATTTCTCTTGTCCTTTACTTTATCATATTTGGATTTTATCTGGCATCCTCTTCTTATAAGGATACCGTCTTCTTGTTATCATATCATTACCACATTCACTGTACATCCTATCAATTTTCTTTTTTAGTTGGGGCCTGTGCATATGATGTAGTACTTTTTACATCTTGTCAAATGATGCTAATGCAATACTATGAAAAATGATGTTTTCATGTATATGATGAAATGTGAATGCATATTCTCATGTAATGTAAACGTTTGCCCCCAACCCATGTCATGAAATGTATAATCAATTACCCATACTATCAAGGAATCATTGACGGGAATATAGAGTGCCCTAGCTAATCAAAGCCTAACATTTTACCATCATCATATAGAAGTAACCTTATCATACTCTCACAAAATCCTTTTTCATATATCATATCGATGTGGCCTTCATATATTTTATCTATAAACATAGACTATGATCTAAATAACCAACCTCAGACATATCATAGACTACCTTAATCTATAACTAATACCTTGTTACACATTTTCTCTTTGCATATACGTATAGGAGTTGAAAATTTAAATTGTTGTTGTGTACATGTCTTTAATCGGGATAGAAGGAATACCAACTACAGCTTTCAAGGTACCTTGTATTATTCAGAAGAATCCTCCTTCTTAGTCATTTTATTTCTATAATGGCTCTTTAAGGTCTTTCCAAATTTTACTATCTATAAGATAGCAGGGACATCTGCAGCAGGCCAACACTTCCCCTTTTTCTATAATAAGTTATTCATAGACTCTTATTGGCCAGAATCGCCTAAACTTTTTCTTTGATATAAAAATGTAAGGACTATACTAAATCCTTCTGTTGCCTATCATCTTATATACTCTTTTATATATAATATACTATTTACACAATTGCCAAGTTGGTTCATATGATAATTATGAAGATAAAATAAAATACAAATTCATACTTTAACTTCTTTTATCACTAGTGTTGGCTTTATGACAGTAAATCTTGTCCCTTTGGAATGAATCCTGGCTTTTTGTACCTACATGAATAAACACCCATGCGAAGCTTACTAGCTTAGTGGCAAACATAAACTATAAAGATGACCTCTCACAGCGATCGTCAAGCATACACACGTGTGAGCATATAGTTTTTCCTATAATAATATAATACTTTTAACAGGTACCATATATTACCATTTATTTTATTAGGCATGGCTATTATATATATATATATATAACATGTGGTTTTATCATAAGTTATTTCCATTAAATTACATAATAAAGCAATAATTCATGTGTGTGTGTGTGTGTGTGTGTGTGTGTGTGTATATATATAGAGAGAGAGAGAGAGGGGGGGGTATAATCATAACCTTATTAACCTCGTTACAAACAACACTTATGTTTGAATTTATCATTTGCTATTATTGTGCTTAGTCCTTTAACCTCTTATTGCCTTTATATACATTCCCACACTCTTAATTGTGTGTTTAATAATGCAATTTACCTGATTCAAATTGTCCCTAGTTAGTCTTAGTGACATACATGATTTTCATATATGATTGTATGCATATGAAATTCATCCTATAGTTAACTTTAGGTATTTATTTAACCTACTTATTATTGTTAAACTAATTTATAGGGATATTTGCATATGCCTAATTAATGCATAAGTCCTAACCAAAATTTATCCTTATTTTATAATCTTGAGTATTTTCTGCATTTCTTTATTGGCTGACCTATACTATTCTTATGATGTTCTTCTTATATCTTGCCTGTAAGCTTATAATTTGTTAACACTTAATAGTTAAAGAATTTCTCTAATTTATGAATCACTTTATGCGTAGGTTACTTACACTATGCATGTAACACATGTTACTGTATGTTTATAATATCATTAATGACTAATTGTTAAATAGTTACACATATCTTCATATATGATATAGGATCTTAAAAGCAATAGCAATATGATAAGTTCAATTATCATTATATACATATTATGCTATAGTGTTTTGTATTCATTTGCTTATTATATTACTTTACTTAACCTTTGTATCTTCTACTCATTATACAAAAGTTCACACAAAAGGAAAAATTTAAATCAAACTCTGAGATTCCATATTATCATTGTCAGTGTCATATTTATTTTTTCCATAACTGTCATACCCTAATACCGACTTCCATCCAAAACATATATCATGCCTTCAGCAACCATAACTCACACTAATCATTCATCAACATATCATCATATACATATATGGTGCATACATATTTCAATAATTAAACTTGAAGGTCATGCAAAACAATCATAATGTGGCAATCATTCATTAGCCACCACAACCTGGAGGGGCAAGCAAGCATGGTAATTTAAGTTAAGGTTTATAGTCCTTCATATTACATTTCCCCCATTAAAGCATGACAAAATACAAGACTAGACAAAAGAAACTAGCCACAAAATATCCTACATCTAATAGTTTGAACCGACTCATGTTGGCCAACCGATGCAGAATTAAGTCCCTGTACAATCACCAGTCAAACCTACACGGATGTAGAGCAACCGTGCTAAGTTATAAAGCTTAGCGAGGAGATAACATACAAAAATAATAATAATATGATCGACCAATAGCTTTAATCGAATATAAATATCTTCACACAACATTTCAATAAGAGCATCAACATACTTGTATCATGAGGTCGTCTCAAACTGACAATATAGCCAAAAGAAGCGAAGATAAAACATGGTATTCAATCATTCATGTGCTTACATTATACAGATGAAGACATTGATACAGGTATTTCCTTTTTATTTTCTTTAACATTCTCTTAAACTTAATAGCCTGCCTAAGTACTAGTTCAAAAGAGGTGGATAATGGGAGCAATGAATACCCGAAGGTATCAAACAATGGATATCATAAGGATATCAAACAATGGACCTAAGGGGTCGAACTATGGTTCCATCAAAGTAATGATCCATAGACCTAAACAGGGTCAACTATGGTAGCTGCAACTATATCCCTTTAGGCATGCCTATCTAATCCATAACTGAACTAAGACCCGCAGGCATAACCACTTAATCGAAAGAACATTTGATTCATCAAATTCCTTCTTATATATTACAATATTTCTCAAGCCACAATTCACATTTGAATTTACATTTCATACACATGTGATGGTACCAATATATGTCACCTCAATTACACTTATATACTACATATTCATTTTTATTCAAGGATAATTTTCATCCTACCTCGCATAAACATACATAATTTCATAGTAATTTCATGAAATTATAATATTATTATTATTATTACGGTCACATATCGAAGTAAGTTGTAATTAACACTACTTGGTAAACTTACCATGACTACTTTACCTTAATTGTTATGGCTTGACGATAAAAGCATAACATAAAACAATCACATAATACCCCTAGTGAACATACTCACTAAATGTGCCTATTAGGTTGCATTAAAAGGGTTGATTATCGTTATAAAGAGTGTTTGCTTAGTCGATAATATTGGGGAAGTGATTTATAAGATAATTGGAACAAATGCGCAAAACAGAGAAATGAAGGATAGTGGACTAATGCGTGGCCGTGTGCCTCACAAGCTTTAAAGCTTGCGTGGCCACGTGCTTCACAAGCTTTAATGCTTGCGTGGCCGTGTGCCTCACAAGCTTTAATGCTTGCGTGCCCGTGACCACGTGGTGCAAGCCTTCAAGCTCGAGTGGTTGCACATGGCTAGGGTTCAAGGATCCGTATCGCTTCAATAAGAACGTAATGACTTCATAAGCCAAAACATCATATCAAAACTCATCTTAAACCAAATATCTTTCATTAACCATCTTTAACTTCCTCTAGAGAACCAAAAAACTCAGATAATAAAACCCTAGTTTTTATAGAACATTTACAGACGATAATGAAAACCACGATACTCCCATACCTGATTAGTGATATTCCTAATCCTTCAAGATCCCCTTGCCCTTATCCTTGCTTGACTCTCCTATAACAAACCATAAAAGATACTAAGCTTTCTTTCTTGCTTTCCTAAAATATTACATTAATAGTAAAGATAGAAGGGAGAAGTTCCTCTTACCAAGCCCTAGTTCCAAATCCAATGAAAGAGAAAAAGAGAAAACGTAAAAGAGAGAGAGATGGTCTTCCCTTTTTGATAGACATTGATATTCTCACTGGAATCACGTGGGTGAGACCATCAATTACCCTTTTAACCCTATTCTCTAAGTCTTTCTCTTAAAAAAATTACTCCTCGATCTCTTAATTTACGATTTAACCCTATAAGAAACTTAAATCCTAAATCTTATCCCAACATCTCTTTTATTATTCAAATAATCCATTTTTCATTAATTTAACTAGAATTACCACATTGCCCTTCAAGAAGCTTTATCCCAAAGTGGCTATAACACTAAAAATTTTAATTGTTTATTTAGCATCATACAATTAAATGTATTCCCTACTAGGGTCAAGATTGGGCCCTCACAATTCCTCCCCTTTTAAAAGAATTTCGTCCTTGAAATTCATACTTGAGTTAAACAAGTGGGGATATTGGACCCTCATCATGGCTTCTGGTTCCTAGGTTACTTCTTGAATTTTATGATGTTGCCAAAGTACCTTGACAAGAGGAACCTGCTTATTCCGTAACTACCTGATTTCCCTAGCCAGAATCTCTTTAGGCTCTTCATCATAGGTAAAATCTGTCTGAACTTGAATGTCTTGCACTTGCAGTACGTGGGATTTATCTGAATGGTATCTTCAAAGCATAAAAACATGAAATATGTCATGCAACTTTGATAATTCCATAGGAAGTGTTAATCTATATGCCACTGGTCCAACCCTTTCTAGCACTTCATAGGGACCAATGAATCTTGGAGTTAATTTTCCTTTCTTTCCAAACCTTAAAACCTTTCTCCAGGGTGAAACTTTTAGAAATACCTTATCCCTAACTTGATACTCAACATCTTTTCTTTTTAAGTCTGCATAAGATCTTTGCCTGTCACTTGCTTCTTTTAATCTCTGCCTAATAAGTTAAACGTTTTCTTCAATGTCTCTAACTAGATCTGGGCCAATTATCTTGTGTTTAGCTAACTCAGTCCAACACATCGGAGTCCTACAACTTCTACCATACAAGGCCTCATAAGGAGCCATACCCAAACTAGTCTGATAACTATTATTATAGGAAAACTCCATTAAGGCTAGGTATTTGTCCCAATTACCGAAAAAATTCAAAACACAACCTCTAAGCATATATTCCAAGACTTGTATCACCCTTTCTGATTGTCCATCTATTTGGGGATGAAAGGCTGTACTGAATTTTAATCGTGTTTCCATAGACTTCTGTAAACTCTGCCAAAATTTAGAGGTGAATCAGGGATCTCGATCTGATATAATAGATACCGAAATACCATGAAGTCGAATAATCTAATTTATATACAATTTTGCCAACTGATCCATGGAACAATCCATTCTAATCGGCAAGAAATGGGCTGACTTGGTTAACTTATCCATAATTACCCATACTGCATTACGCTTTCTCTGTGTAGAAGGTAGTTCGATGTCAAAATCCATAGTGATATCTTCCCACTTCCACTGAGAAATTGGAATGGGATGTAGCAATCCAGACAAAAGTTGATGCTCTGCTTTCACTTGTTGACAAGTTAAGCACTTAAAGACATAATCGACCATATCCTTTTTCATACCCGACCACCAATAACATCATTTAAGATCCTAATACATCTTATTTCCCCCGAGGTGCATAGTAAAGACAGTGTTATGAGCTTCATGCAATAAGGTTCTTTTTAATTCTCTATCATTTGGAACACATAATCTATCCTTGAAGTACAACCCTCCATTTTCTTTAATTGAATAATCGAATTGTTCCCCATCATGCATAGATCGTATAACTCGCTGTACTTTCTTATCATTTTTCTGTGGATCGATCATCGTCTATCTCACATATGGCTTAGCTCTTAATTGGGCAATTAGAGCACCATCTGAAGTAAACCTCCATCTATCCTACTGCAACACCATTGATGCCATCACTCTTCTACTTAAAGCATCTGCTACGACATTAGCCTTACCTAGATGGTAGTCCACTATACAATCATGGTCTTTAAACAATTCAAGCCATCTTCGTTGTCTTGAGTTGAGTTCCTTTTGAGTAAGTAGATACTTAAGGCTTTTATTATCTATGTATATCCTACATCTTTCACCGTATAAGTAGTGGCGCCAAATCTTTAGGGCGAAAACAATTGCTGCCAACTCTAAATCATGTGTTGGATAATTTTGTTCATGCGATTTAAGTTGACGAGATGCATAACCCACCACTCTACCTTCTTGCGTTAAAACATAACCCAACCCAACTCTAGAGGCATCACTGTACATAGCATACTCCTTTTCAGATACCGATTGTGTCAAGATTGCAGCTTTGGTTAGCATGCTCTTGATCTGCTCAAAACTTGTCTCACATTGAACAGTCCATTCAAATTTAACATTCTTCCTTAATAGCTTAGTAAGTGGCGATGCCATCACTGAAAATCCTTTCACAAAGCGATGGTAGTAACCGGCCAATCCCAAGAAACTCCTTACCTCAGGTACACTTTGAGGCGGTCTCCAATTGACAATAGCCTTAATCTTTGTTGGGTCAACTCTAATACCTTTCGAAGATACCACATGGCCAAGGAAGGAAATCTCTGTCAACCAAAACTCACACTTGCTTAGTTTTGCAAACAATCGATTCTCCCTTAAGGTCTATAACACAATTCTCAAATATTCAGCATGCTCTTCTTCATTTTTAGAATAGACCAAAATAGGGTTAACCGTAAATAGTATTTTCTGTAGTTGACCAGTATATTCAGATAGAAAAATACGCCCGGTGGTGAAAAATATTTTATTTGACTATAGGAAAATATTAGCCATTGTGAGTTCGAGGTTAAAATTTAAGGTCAAAATGAGATCAAATAAATCCCCAAAAGTCAAAAATTAGAAAAATTTTGGGGGTTTTGGTTCAAATAGTATCCTAGTTGACTAAAAGTTTGATTGGATTTTAAAAATAACAAATGAACTCTACAAATTCTCAAAATTTTCATTCCTACATTAAATAAGATGTAGAATATTTTGGTGTAAAAAAATATTTTTTGGTAACATTGAAAGTGGTTGAATTGGACCGATTTGAATGAATTATATCAAAAATGGATTTTGATTGAGCTAAAATTTTTTGTAGAGGCTTAATTTATTATTTTAAGAATTATGAAATTAATTTTGAGTGAATTTGAAGTTAGAAAAGGAGAAAAATAATTTAGAGTTCATAAATGGGCTTAAAACCAATTTGGTTAGACCATCCTAGCCTGAATTATTGGTATAAAAACCCCTAAAATATCAGAATTCTGGAGATAACTCAAGAAATCTGTTCTCTCTTCCCTTTTTCCTCTCAACCATAGCTTCAACTTCACCATTTCTTTCATTTTCTTTTTTTTCTTTTAAATTTCCATGAAAAATCAAGACTTCTAGGTAATAATCAGCCCCTCTATAATAGCCTTGCAGCCTCTAACCTCTATTTTGAGTGGAAAGATTGGATTAAACCAAGGAATTTTAAGGAATGTATAATTTTGAGGTAAGAGAATTTGTTGGAAAAAAAATTCAATTATGGGTTCTAGGATATAAATTTAAGTGTGTAGATTTCATTTATACAATTATTTTTCAAAAAGGAAGAAGAATAACCATGGTTTTGGTTGGTGGAAAATTTGGCCACAATTAGGGAACAAAGAAGGTGAAGGCACTCTAAGGGAAAGGATAAAGAAAAGGAAGCTTGAGGAGCCTACATCAAGTGTATAAGGCTAGTGGTTATAAAATCTAACCTTTTCCATTTAAATTAAATTGATTTGGGTTATGCTTATATTATGTAAGTTAAATGCATGTGAAATTGAATTAAATGGTATGGATGTGTTTAGGAAGGTATAATGGGTGGATTAGAATGCAAAATATAAAAAAGAAAATAAAAAGAAGGTGGTGGTGTGTGGTAGGCCGAATGGAGTTATTAAAGAAAAATTATTTTGTTTGATTGTTAAATGTAAAATAATTGCATAATTGAGTGGTTTGTGGTGTACTAATGTTATGTAAATGATAAATAAGGAAAGAAATAAAAATAGGGGCATGAATTAGGTGTGGCCGAATAGGGTATTATAGGGAAAAATATGTAATTAAGCGATAAATGCAAAATTATGGCATAATTAAATAAATTGAATTGTAATAAAGTTTAATATATGATAAATGAATGAAAAAGTACATAGAAGGATAGGAAAATGGCATAGACCAAAGGATATTTTGGGTAATTATTAATTATCATGGAATAAAATGAAAATATAATGAAAATTTTGATGTAAAATAGTTTAATGAGAATTATTGGAGTTAATTTGGAAACTTGACTAAGTTATACTTGCATTAAGCCTATTATTTAAGTTAAGTAATGTATTATGTTTATGTGATATTTGATGTATTTTAATACTAGTATTGAGAGATAGAAGGTTTAGAATGCAATTGGTATAAAGTGGATAAGTATGACAATGAATAATATTTATAAGTTAAGTTAATTATTAATTGAGATTATAATTAAAGAAATAAAATTTATTGCCCTAGTACTAGTCTGGTGAGTAATTTAGTTCAGAATATAGTTGGCTAGCCATAGGGACACCCTCTTGCAGTTTGAGTCATGGCGACTCATTATAGTATATCAATGACGGTCTACTAAAATGAAATGAAATGTTAAAGTGTAAAATGTAAATGTATGCGTGGTACAATGGGTCACTCATAAATGTTATGGATCTGCAAGGTCCACATCCCGTGTATCTAGTCCAAAGATTCTTACCGGAATGATATTAGGGGTAATATGGTAAAAAGAGTAATACTTGAATTAAAATGAGCAAATAGGAATTACATAAGAAATTATAATGAAAATTGACTTAATTGACAAAAAATGGAAGTTTAAGGTAAATGTGATAATTCTTACTAAGTATGGAATTCAAGTAATAAAAATGGATAAATAATTAATTAAATAAATAAAATAGGCAAACTAATAAAATAATAGAGACTAAAATGTAAATTGCCATAAAGGGAGCAATTCAGGGATTAAAATGTAAATTGTGAAATAGTTAAAGTAGTAAAAGTGAAAATAAAATTAAACAATGACATGTGTAATTAAGTAACTGAATTATTAAGGGATAAATTAATTGCTTAAGTATAATTATGAAATAAATGTAAATTTATTTCATATTTCATTGGATAAGATTATTATATATGTGTGCCTGTATTTTAATGGAAATCTTTAGACTTGTAACAACCACTGAGCACATATAATGCTCAGCACGTAGTTTATTTACTGCGTGTAGGTACCTTTAAGCATTAGAAGGGAGAAAGCATGTATCGAATTGAAGGGTACCAGATTAAGGATTCTTTTTGGCTAGTATATTTTGTATAATGAATATTAACAGTATGTACATGTAAATATAGGTACACATATGGATACACTACAAAAAACTCCAGATTAGTGACGGCAAATTTCGTCGCTAAATACCATTTTTTCGTCGCTAATTAAAATTAGCGACGCCTTGATGAACAGTTGCGAATAGGCCAGTCGCGAATATATTAGCGACGGATTTCAAATTCAGTCGCTAATTTCTATTTTCGTCGCTAATTTATATTTCTAATTAGTCGCCAAATTAAAATAATAATATTTAGTGACTACATTTCTCCGTCGCTAATTAAAAAATTACTGTAAAAGTTAGTGACGAAATTTTTGTCGCTAATTATTTCTTAAATTCTAACGTGTGTCAGTACCGACAGTTGCTGTCGTGAATCCGTCGCGAAATTATTGCATTATTTAATTTTTTCTTTTATTTTTAAATTTTCATCTTGTACACAATATAAATAATAATCTTATACTATAAAATTCATATATAATAGATAAAAATATAAATAATAATCTTATATTTTCATATATATATATATATATATAATTTGTAATGAATTCATTACAAATATAGTCAACATAAAAAATCAATATATAAAATAAAGTGCAGTTAAATCAAGCACATAACTAATTCCTAACAAAAATGGAGCATGATAGCATCCCAACAACTTTCTTTCTGTAGTCATTATCCTATCAACATATCCCAGCAAATTGAGCAGTGTACAGTACTGAAGTTGTTGGCCATAATGTGTTATCGATTCTTCAATTTGAAAATTAATTTCCTGGAAGAATTTTGAATATCTAAACTACAAAAGAAAAAATATAATGAAAGAAGCTACATAATGCAAGTTAGATGATAAGCAAACTGAGTAGGTCATACCTGATATCTGATTTCTTAGTTAAGAATTTTCTATCTTACAAAAAGAAGCATGTCCAGCAATACCTCACCGATTTTCTGGACAAACTCCAAAAACCTAAAAGTGTAAATATGGAAAATAAAATGGCAGTAAAAAGCAGCAAAAAAGGAAACTGAAGCTGAAATTCTAAAAAAAATGCAATAGAAAGCTATGAGGAGTTTTTACTAATGAGGTTCCCAAATATTAAGAAGTTTGATTTTCATTTGATATCTGTTCAAATACTTGCGGCCATTAGGCAGTACAAGTATAAATCCAATGATAAGTAATACAGTTTGATTATCCATCTATAATTAGAAATTACAGTTTTAATAGTGAACTGCAGACCTTAATATAGCAACAAGGAAGAGGAGGACCAACGCGGCCCACAGATGTGTCATCTGCCTCAGGAAAAGCAGTTGCAGCACATGTTTTTGTCAAGCCATAACCTTGACCTATCAGAGTCCTGGAGATGAACATCGTGCACAGAAATCAACCTTAAGTGCTATTATATTCATGGTGATTCACAAAAGAAAAGGCATTATAAATAGAAAAGAACAAATTAATCATAGAAGTAAACTTCTTCCCTTAGATGGCAAACCGTCAGAATTAATTAATATAAGGATGTCTCCTTAGAAGAGGAGTGATTTGTAAATATCATGGTTTAATATTCATGTATGTCCAGTCAGTATTACATATTTCTTAGTGTCTAACCTAATTTATCCATCCTCAAGCTGTCAAAACAGAAAGTTATTCCCAGTTCCCATTTTACTGCATAAACATCCCAAGATCACAACTTTCTTCCAGGTTAACTCATCAAAACAAAGATATAAACTCAAAGCTCTTAAAAATTATGATATGATGATAACCACAGATAACCTCTTGCAATAAAGATGATAGGGCAAAAGTTAAGAAATAAGACATGAATATAAGTGTAATTCAAATATACACAGGGCAAATGAAAAATCTCAACTGCATTCATTTCAAGTGAAGATAACTCCAGTACCATCATATGTTCTTTTTTTTTTTTTACCAAACATTAAGAATATAAATGTTTTGGTTGATTTGATTACATATCAATGCAAGATGACAACGAGAGATATATGTAAGCCTGATTTTCCACATGAACATATTTAACCGCTTAATTTGAACACTCAAAGCTCTTAATTTGAACACTTTCATAGTAAAATTACAAAAATATTGATTTGCAAGTATTGATTTGCACCAAAAATATTTGAGAAATGAGGAGCTTGTTAATTAGTTAACAATCAAAATAGAAAAGCTTAATTTGAAAACCCGACTTCCTCAACCTACACAAATACACCAACCAGTCTACCTATCAAATTGATTAAAAGTACATAATAGTGTTCATTTAGTTTATACCTTTTTCAAAACTCTTTCCCAGACAGGATCTAGTATAGCTAGAACTGTTGCCATGAGAGTTGGCTTTAACATCGAAGCATCACCTTTGGTTCCTTTCTTGATTTTACTGGATGTGTCTGTTAAAGTTAATGCATAACCATAGCCAATTGTACAACCTACAGTGAACATTGCGAACTGGACAAACATGGAAATACAATTATTATCTTTCAATAGTGGCATTAAAGAAATAAGAATACAATTTTGAATGTACCTCAGTTGGCAGTTCAAGAACATGTGCTAGAGGCAAGTATGCCAAGTAAACATCATTGCCTCCATAAATATTAAGCAGGCTTGCAAATCCAAACAGATGCAAGGGGGTTCTCCATTCTATGTTAAGTAAATACAGAAAGAAGATTTCAAGTAGCAAGGGGACAAAAGATTGATTGCAAAGAAAAGTCAGCAGCATGCATTAAAGTTTACTAGTCACTAAACAAAGCATTAAAGTGTCAACTAAAATCTTGTGGTAAACAAGTGTCAATTAAAAGAGATTATATAGTGAAGTAGGACAATGAATGATAATCTATTATTGAAAGGAAACCATAAATTGCTCTTCAAAAAGTAACAATCATGTTCAAATAACTATTCTGTTTCTTTTCATTACATATATTAACTCCAACTTAACTTGTTGGCAACATGGAATAAGAGTTTACCTACAAGCTTTGAAGAGAAAAATGTACAAAAAGAGCCATATTAAACAAGCCATCACAGATCAAGTTTTTAACATTATAAAAACACAGCTTTCTCAATTCATCTAAAGCATTTAAACATATTTACCAGGAAAAAATTAACTATAAAATATTTCAAGTATAATGTAGAAATGAAAGTTGCAACCTTTGGACAGTACCACATACAAGAACTAAAAGGACTACAGATCTTACCTTAAGAGCCTGACCAACTAATATAATGAAACCAATGTTAATCATGAAAATATTAACATATTGCAATCCCCATATAGTAGAATAAGCTTTTTTACCTGTAGTAAATAATCCCCATCAAACTTAGGCAATCGAAAAATATAACAACTTATAGATAAGTACTTCATATCGGATATGCCAGATCTCTATATCGGATAACAACCAAAAAATTGATGTTCATTTCTTTTTGCTCATACCGTAAATAAATCCTGCCAGATCTCTATATCGGATATGCCTCTTCCCCCAAATTCATGGAGCTTCGCAACAAGAGAATTTGCATACAATGATATTGCAGCTGCAACAATCAAACCAATTACACCAACCACCCAACCAAGAGGAACCATGATTATCCTCGAATATCCCAGTACCACAAAAACAACAGCGACACAAGACCTACAGCATGACATGAACCTAATTAAATTACAATAGTACCTCTTCCGACAATCAGAGCTACAGCAACAAAACAAAGGCAACTGATAATAGATTTAAAGTCTAAAAATTACAAAACCAAGCTTACATAATAGACGATCAAGTCACTAATAAGAACAGACAGCAGGCTACCATTAAAATGCAGCGGAGGGGAAAAACAAAAGGGGAGTATCAGTAATTAAAAAGAAAGTTCATATTAGAAATGTAATTAGAATACTATTAAACTAGAAGTATACTACAATCGAGGCATATTTAAGAGTTTCAGACTTATGCATACAGTTTGGTAATAATTTATAGAACAAATGGAGTCATCTTTTTATCTCATGATATTTCACACCAACTCTCACATTAATTTCTTCATGTAAAAAAGAATGTTAATCTCATCTTTTTAACAGTTTGATATTAGAAATTATAAAGCTACAGTGCTTGAACCAGTAACTCTAGGTTGTATATAGGATCAAATTCTTGATGGAAAGTGAACCATGAGTTCAATGGAGTGCAGTAGAGATCTATGTAAGCTGTATTTGAGTCACTCATGCATAAGTGCTTTTCCATTGCATGACAAAGTAATTATTTTCAGTTTCCAACTATAAATGTTCCTCAACATCATATATATAGCAAAAGATAGTTTAAGAAAATTAACGAAAACAAGTCATTAAGGTGCTCGTGGATAATGCCGTTGGATCAAAACATAAAATTTTGTCATGCCAACACATCAAACAAGTCCAAATGAAAATGAAATTTGCTGAGGAAAGGTCATGTTTATATCAACATTTTCCAATGAAGCAAAAAATTGGTAAGAGATTGAAACAAGTTACTTAATCAGAAATACTAAAAGAGAAACAAGAAGATAAGCATATCTAAGAACAGAAAACCATACACACGTATAAAAAGAAATGTAACCTATATATTTCACCAATTCCTCAAATAACTCAAAATTTATCCAAAATTAACATTTTCCCCAAATATCAAAATCCCTAGATCTGTAATTCTTTTATATCTTCTATATTCTTGCCATAATTCACTAAATAAGGAGTTAAAGGAACTCACCACATAGATAAATGGAGGAATTACAGCCAAAGGAGCAAGGAAAGGGGAGAACCCGAAGCAAGAAAGAGAGAAAGATGGGTTGTTCTCCCGGCCAAAGGAAAAAATAAGAGAGAAGAAGATGGCGACGCCTGGCAAAGTTTCAGTAGCGGCGGAGGGTGACGGCGGCGATTGACGGTGCTGTCGTGGAGGGAGGAGAGAAAAAGAAAAAGGGAAAAGAAAGAGGAGGGCGGTGGAGAAGAGGAGAACCCGATTCTCCTAGAAATAGCCAAATGGAAAATAAATCCCACCTTCCAAAACGACATAGTTTTGGATAGGAATGGAAAAAATTCATTTTAGCCCCCTAACATTCCTTTAAATACTCAAACTATTTAATTATTATAATAATAATAATAATAATAATAATTATTATTATTATTATTATTATTTATTTTTATTGATTTTACATTAAAATGTCGGGTTATAAGAGATTTTGATTCAATTTCATTAATTGTTTATTCGAAAACAATAAGCATCCCAATAATAATGTGAAATATTAGTTTTAATTCTTTTTTATTCACATTTGCAAATATAATTAGTCAATATGCTGAAAATTGATAGTAAATAAATATTTTTTTCTCTAAGAAAACATTTAAATTAAACAATAGAGTTTGATTTCGATATCGAACAAAGTTTCAGTTAAATCTAGCAAACTGATCCAACTAAGCGGTTTGGAGTTTAGGCGGTGCAGAATCTAATTAAATAAAAAAAATCTTGGAAGAAAAGTAATGAGATAGAAATCTCATTAAAATTGAATTTTGAAGAGCAATGAGCCATGTGTAGAAGATATTTTGAAAAGAAATTTAAAAATTGGTCATTATGTAAAAAATCCAAAAAAAGCCTCTTTTTTGCAACAAAAATTGAACTTACAGATCTTAAAAACTAATTTTCACCGTCCAAAATTAACAACAAGGAGTTTCAAATGTACTCACTAAAAATCGGGCCAATCTAACGGTAAATGATTTTCCGATCGTGTTCGTATACAAAACTGGTCATTACATAAAAAATCTAGAAAATAGCCTATTTTTTACAACAAAAACTGAACTTACAGACCTTAAAAACTAATCTTCACCATTAAAAATTAACAACAAGGAGTTTTGAACATACTCACCAAAAATCAGGCCAATCTAATGGCAAATAATTTTTCGATCATATTCGTATACAAAACTAGTCATTAAGTAAAAAATCCAGAAATAACCTCTTTTTTTGCAACAAAAACCGAACTCACAGACCTTAAAAACTAATCTTCACCACTCAAAATTAACAACAAGGAGTTTCGAACGTACTCACCAAAAATCAGGCCGATCTAACGGCAAATACTTAATCGTTTAATCTTTACTTACACTATTCCGTATAAAAGCTGTTCAATTTGTGTGTGTGTGTGTGTATATATATATATATATATATATATTAGAAAATTTATTCATTTAGAAAAATAATAGAAATTAAATTAGAAAATTTATTCATTTTGACTTGTATGAGTTTAAGTCTTGGATTGAATTCTATTGTCTTATTCAACTAAATAATAAATTAAGCTTAAAATCATATACACATTAAATTAAAACAGTGGAGAGATGTGAGGGAATAGAAAATGTTATTTTTATATGTATGGTAAATTTTTGAAATTACTAAAATGTCCCTACCAAATTTCATCATTTTATCCTTGTATTCAAGGATAATTTTATAAATATATATTTTAATTTTTTTTAATAATTTAAATTTGCTCAAAATTTTAACAAAATAAAAATAAATTATAAATTTTTCATAATCATTTTAAATAAAATAATAAACTTTATATTATTATTATATAAATATTTATATTTATTATTTTCATAATATGACTATATAATACTTATAACAATTACTTTATTATTATTATTAAAATGTAATTTTTTTAAATAAATAATTTTACATTTGGGGATAATTGATAAGAAAATCAATAGAATTCCTAATAATTTAATATTTAATTTAAATTTTATAAAATAAAAATTAATTACAAATTTTTTTATTATTATTTTAAATGAGATAATAAATTTTATATTACTATTTTATAAATATTGACTTTTATTAATTTTCATAATGTGATAATATAATAATTATAACAAGTAGTTTATTATTATCAAAAATATAAATTTACTAAATAAATTATTTAAATTTTGAAATAATTGATAAAAAATTATTACCAAATTATAATGTAATTTACAAATTTTTGTTTCAAAATAAAATATCAATTTCATATGATCTATATCAAAAATACATGAAATAGTGAAAACTATTTTTTATTTTATTTGCGACGGATTAGCGACTAAAATATTCGTCGCTAAATTTTCGAGTACTAATTTTCAAAATAAAAAATTAAAAAAAATTTGTGACGGTAATTTCATCGCTAATTCCGTCGCAAAACACGGCGCTTAATTTTCCCGCCAATAATCAGCTACTGTTTATTAATTTCGTCGCTATTTCGTCGCAAAAAAATGAAAAATAACCTTCCCACGACGAAATCATAAAACAATCGCGAATCCATCGCTAAATTTGCGACGAAAATATGGTCGTCGCTAATTGACAGTTTTTTTGTAGTGATATGTATATGGTTTTGTATAGATTTAAGAATGATAATATGAACTAGTTATAGCATATTATAGATATATTATTGGTTGAATGTGGGATGGATGTGGATGAATTTTACAAGGAGATGTTTGAACAATACTGATATTGAAAGTGTTGTGATAAGTGTAAATTTAACTATGTTTTCAATGTATTTTTAGTATGTTTTTTGTGTTAGTTTTTTGTTAATTTAGTTTTTTTATTAGTTAATTTCTTTGATTGGTGTTTTAATAGTTTAATTAAGTATTTTGGCATTTTTAGGGATTTAATTGAAGAAAAAAAAGAATTTTTGAAGGACTTAATTGAAATTATGGCTTTTGGGGAAGATTTGAAGTTTTAATCATGAAGTCCAGAAGGTAGTCACTCCGTGGAGTGACTTTTCACTCTGTGGTGTGGCTTTTGGAACAAGGCAATCGATAGAGTGAAAAATCACTTTACCTAGCAAGACAATTCAACTTAACATACTCGGCCATTTCAAATCTTATTCCATCAGTTCTAGCAATTTCTATCCATGACTGGATTTTTTTATTCACTAATCAGGAAGTATTCTGCTACAATTGAAAGTCCTGCAGATTATGAAGTTTAAAAGCTTTAAAACTTATTATTTTCAAGCTATAAAAGAAAGACCTAAACACTAAAGTTGGGGGGACGAAATTATGTAGAGCTCAAATTTTCACATATTTTCATTGTTTAGTTTAGTTTTGCACTTAAATTTAGAGGTTGAGATTGAAGAATTTGGAGGAAGGCTTCAAGAACAATTGAATGGTTTACGTGTATCATTTTTTACTTTATTTTTGTTTATGTTCAATGACAATGAGTGAGTAGGTCGTTTTCTTTTGTTGAGGGAAACTTGAACCCTCATATGTCTAGTTTGGTCTTTAGTTGAATGTCAGTTGGTTATTTCTTAATTCCTAAGCAGAAATCCTGATCTTGAGTAACATTTACTTTGATTGTTTATTTGTTGAGAAATGGTTAATAATCAATTGTAATATTGGGTTAAGGTATGCATGTTCATAGTTTAGCTCATTTGATTTGGTGCATGGTTATTTTTTGAAAAATGTGGTAATTGTATATTGATTTTAGGTGGATTAAGGTTATAAAAAGGTGAATTAAGAATGAATTGAAGTGAGATTTCTTAAGAAAGGATCTGACAGATATTTAGAAGTTTATAAACTAGATTTTTATGGTGAGTATTGAATTGTTCTAAGTAAAGGAATTTGATACTTAGAAGGATATTCTGAGAAGTTATCTAAATTTATTGCCAGTTTTCCATAATCAACAGCATTATCTTTAACTAAGCTATACGTATGAGAAATTGAGGTGGAAAGTCCTCAAGCAAAAGTGTTTTAGTTATCATCTTTAATTAATGTTAGTTTAATTTTAGTTTTTATTTTGCTTTATTGTTAGTTTACGTTTAGTTTATTTCTTGTATTTTAAAATCAAAAACTTTGGGAATAATCTCAGATTAATTTCACTCAAATATAGATATTTTACTTAGCAATCCATGTTCCCTTAGGTATGATATTTAGGATCTTAATATATATTTTCTTATATTACTAGCCGATCTAGTACACTTGCTAGACTTTGGTCAAGTTTTTGGCGTCGTTGTCGGGGAACGACGATGTTGTTTATTTAATATCTTTGATTGAATTAGTTTGAGATTTTTATTTTCATTTTATTTTTAATTTAGTGATTATTTTTTGCAGAAATATTTTGAGGCATTTATTAAGATGATGTAAGATGATATCCAAGATTATAAATTGTTCCTTTTAAAACAGCAAATGAATGATTTAATAAGAGAAAGGGAGGAATTGAAGCTCTTGCATGCACATTCACAAATTTCTTATTTACCACCTTTTGATGATTTGTTAAGAGTACAAATGGAAGAATTAAGCAGAGAGAATCAAGAACTGCAATATTCAACAGAGGCTTGTAACTTCAAGAATCAACATCTTCATGACTTTCTTATAAGTAAGGAGAACCAATTTTGGGCTGAAAAAGAAAAATTAAAGGTCATGCAAAAGTTCATTATCTCTGAAACTGAAGATATTTGTAACTTGCTTAAAAGGAAAGAAAGAAAATTTTATGCTGAAAAATACAAGTGGGAGGTTACATTAAGAAATCAGGAGGAAAAGTTTTGAATTCAATAAGAGAAATTAAGGGCTTAAAAGCAAAAGTTTAGAATTCAAGAGGAGAAGTTTAGGACTCAAGAGAAAAAATTAAGGATTCAAGAAAAGAAGATAAGGATTTAAGAAAAGACAATTGAGAGTCAAGAAAATTTACTAACGGATCAAGAGGAAGTAATTGAAAGGTTGGAATTTAAACTAGAACTTTTGAGTGTTTCTATGAAATTTCAAGGTGATGGTGGTAAAGAGAAGGAAACAAATCATTCATTAATGGTGGATAATGAAGAAAAGGAACAATTTACATATGAAGACAAGTCTTGTGGTCATTTGGAAGGTGTGTTAGAACCTCTTGTGGAGAATTTATCACTAAAGGAGTAAGAAGGGAAAAATTCTCAAGTGGAAGCATTGGATTCAGTCCATTTGAAGGATTTATTTAGGCTAGAAGAGCCAGTAGAGTTTGTTCTTAATGAGCCAAAGGAGGATTTGTATTTCATTGAGGATATGGAGTTTCCAGCATTGGTGAACTACGACAAGTTTCTCCTACTGATGGGAGAAAATGAAGAGCAAAGTCCGGAAAGACCCATATTTGGATCACAAGCTCGGCCACCAGAGAGTAAAATGAGTCGAGCTGGGACTCAATAACCCATAACTTTTCTAGCCTTTCTCTTTAAATTTTCATAATGTTTTTATTAGTTGTGTTTTATTTTTAATAAAGTGCTATCCTAGCTTTAGGTTAAATAGATTGTTATAGTTTAATGTATGTGTTTTGTGTTTTCTTGAGTTTATTGTGTTTGTGTCTATCAATTCATGAGAGGTTGAAACAAGAAGCTACTTCTAATGAATTTATGCTTAATTATCATAACTCAAATTAGCATGTGCTTTTAGGATTATTAATGAGCTCAATTTTATTTTGGGATGTCAATAAAAGGGAATTACAATTGATTTGAACCTAAGGTGGAGTTACACTTTATATGTGTTGTATAGTGTTTAAAGTTTTTCATGCATAAATAAGAAGGGAAATCATACTTTATGATCATACTAAGGTTGAATGTTATATCAGTATCAGCATCAGTACAAAAAAGCCAAGTTCATGCATAACAGGTACTAGTAAATTTTCTTGAAAATAATGGCACGGTTCTTGATTAAGTTGGCACATTTAGAAGCCTTAGTTAGGAGAGTATTTGATCTTAATTGAAGGGGAAAGTGTTGATCATTTAATGTTAATTAGGTGAATTTTTGAAGTGTCTATGCAATTTTTTTAGTTAAGGAATTGTTTAGCAGTATTGTGTTTTGCTTGTTTTTTGTTTATTTTTCATCCAATGCATCATCACTCTGTGGAGTCTAATTCCACTGTGGAGTCAAATTCCACTCCATCAAGTGGAATACCCAACCGATGGAGTGTGTTTTTATCCTACCAAGTCTTCTTTGAAAAAAAACTTAAAATTAATTTTTGCAAATTTTTGTGTGACCGTGGCATCCAGTAGAGCATCACTTGATAGAATGATGGATCCCTCCACTAAGTGGCCCATGTTAGAGAGTATGCCCTAGAGCCCATGTAATAGGGATGTTTTTCATATGTATGAAATTTATATTCTTAATAAAAGGCATCATTCATTTATTAATGCTGTGTTTGAATACATGAGTTTGTAAATCTTAAATTAATAAATGAAGTCCTAGATATTATAAACACAGTGCAAAGGCAATCATGAAGGTGTTCATGATGTGAGATGTCTATCGCATGCAAATGTGTTAATATCTAAATATCCCTAGTCATAGAATTAACAAGATAGGACATTGTTAATTCGGACAGACTAGCACATGTTATGCTTCTTGAATGGTTCAAGCAATGGTTCTCATAGTTGTGATTATGGATGATAATCAAAGCTAACATGTGGATGCTTGTTAGAGGAACAAGTTCATTGGAGACCTGCAAAGAGAATCCTCATATGGATATTAAATCTATGTCAGTGAGGAATCTCTTCATAGCGGTTGTGCAAGTATCCTTAGACTTGAGATCACCAAAGTTATCTTAAGTAGCAAGTGGTATACTTTGACTCCATAACTGATTACTTCCAACTGGGAGTGAACATAGTTAGGAGATTGGGTATATCATGACCTACTTGAAGATAGTTGAGTGATTGACAAAGGATTCACCATCCCAGATTTAACAAGGGAAGTTATCTCACATGATTCTATAATTACCTTGTTCAGTGAATCTCTGGCCAGAGTAATATGCCGAGATGGATGGAGATCCATGAAGGGCATTTTAGGAACAATGGTTAAATTAATAGAACATACATAATTAGATTTATATGAGTTGACAGAAATCCATACTCAGAATCTGATTGAGATAAGAGTGGTGAAAGGAGTAATTGCACGGTAACTGTTTCTATGGAAGGGTACAGTCAAACCACATGACTTTCCTGACATTTGGGTAGTCATGATGCCTAGCTAGAGGCCAATCATGACTTGTATAATGATGTATCAAAATATCAATAGAGATTGATAAATTGATTTAAAGGAGTTTAAATCATGTGAGTTTTGAATAGAACTCACAATTACATATTATACTGCCAACATGGACAGGAACCCAATAGGTCACACACATATAGAGAAAAGGGTAAAATGGTAAAATGACAAGGATAATAATATTTGATATTATTATAAAGGTAGAGAGGAGAATATGATAATAATTAATTAAAGAGTTTAATTAATTATGATCAAATAAAATTGTCCGCGGAACTTTTGAGAAATGTTCTGTAAATTGGACCTAAATGAAATAATGTATTTCATGATTAATTATTATTGTCTTATAAATGTTATAAGACTACTATAAGTGTTATAGGACTGATATAATAATTAATAGGACCATTGGAGAAATTATAGAGGGCCAAAGGAATGAAGAAGTTGGAGGAAGCCCTCCAGAAGAGGGCTACACGCCAACTTCATACAGAAGGGCTTAGAGGGCTTTTTCTTGGACCAAATTAATTTATATATGTTACATAAGTGTTATGGAACTCACATATTTAATTTGGTTGGATTTGGAATCCATTTGGGTATTTAAATCCAATTAGATGCACAAAGGGCCTAGTTTGTGGATTTTGTGCATGGTCTTTTATGAAAAGATTTAATTTGGATTTAATTAAGCCCAAATGATTATAATTAATTCCAGAAGCCCAATTAATAATTCTCCAGCAATTTTAAAGAGCCCAATCTCATTAAGGAGTTGGAATTTTAACCTAACTATAAAAGGCCAACTAATGAGAATTAGGGTTAAGTGATTAAAACAAAAGGAAAGTCCTTTCACTTATTCTCTCTCCCTTTTGCGCCACTTCCCAAGCTAGCTCTTGGGAATTTCGGCCAGCCCTAGTTGAACACCAAGTTGTTGGTTCAATTTACCCTTCTCTAGTGTGGATTACTCATTGGAGGTGTTCGATTTTGGACACTGTGGTTTGCGACAACCCGGTGCGAAGTAAAATCAACTGTTCAACAAAAATCAAAGGTGATTTTTCTTATTCTCATATAGTTATATTGTGTATTCATGGCAAGATCAGATCTAATGGTTAAAAAAAATTTTAAAATTCCGCTCATGTATGTGATGCATGTAACCGTTAAATTCCAACATGGTATCAGAGCCACGGTTTTGCCATGGATATACAATTCTATATTTTTCTGCGGAATAAGTTTTGTTTTGTTTTGAGTTATTTATTTCATGAACTTTAAAATATTAGATTTGATTGTTCATGAATGAGAAATATTGATTTCTGGTTGTATGTGTGATCAAATAAATTTGGTGGAAACAAAAACAAATTTTTTGAAGCATCATAATTTGGGTTTGGCGTGAAACCCATTAGGGTTTGGCGTGAAACCCTAGGTAATGTAGGGGCTGTTCTAATTTAATTTCTTATGGATCCATTTAAAAATCATTTAGATGATATTTTATGTGTTTAATATGTGATATTAAGCCGTAGGATCGAACGGAATTAAAATCGAACAAGTTTTGCATGAAAACTAGTTTTGTCGAAAAGTTCGATAAATTGGTGTTCTTCGTATGTTCTTGATGTGTTCTTGGTTAGAACGACTCTTGATCTTCTAAATCTGATATATATGATATATTAAAGTGTTTTTAATTAATTGGATTAATTAAAATGGGCCTTAAATTAATTTGATTAATTTTAATTCATTAAAACCACTTAATGGGCTTAATTATGTTTACGGACTTGATTTAAATTAGTGAATGACTTGGTGGGCCCAAGGAGCTGATTTAAATTAACTATTATAAACATTAATTAAGTTTATTAATGGGTTTTAAGGGCTGGAGTGGGCTTGGCTCATTCCAAAAGGCCCAAATGGTCCAAATGACACAAAACTAGTTTGTGTGTGAACACACTTAGGGTTTTTCTTCTGTGGGTTTCGGCCTACACTTGTTTTAAGCCCAAAATTGATTTTTTTAATTATTTAATATGATTAATTAATTAAATAATCAATTTATAATTAATTAATAATCAATTTGATTGATTATTAAGACAAGAACAAATTCATGCAAAAAGGTTTCCTAAAATGAAAGTTTCCAAAATGGAAAAAGTTTCCTAATTTGATCACATCATTAAAATAACTCAAAATATAGTTTCAAAGGTTGAAACAAAGTTAGTAATCCTTTTCTTTATGCATTAGAAAGGCATATAAGGGTGAATGATTGGCATGATGGTTAGTTATGGACAAAGCCCAATGTGATTGAGCATAATGCATGTTTTGGCCCAATGAGGACTTTCATGTCCCGGCCACTTGTTTTTGGTTTGTATTTGATTTCAAATTGTAATATGTAATTAGATTACTTAGATTAGAATTAGAAATAGAGATGGAGACCATTTTCAAGGAGCAAGATGGGCCGGATGGAGATCCAACAAGCTTGAAGATAATGTAATTATTTTTCTTGTTTGAATCATGCATACTACCTAGGTGTGACCTTTTGATTTCCCTCATGGCTCGGGGAAATCAATGTAGTGAAGTCCATAACTATACCATATTTGTATGCTTATATTTATGTGATAGATATAGGATGCATACCAATGTATGCCAACCATGTATGATGAGACTTAATTAACTAAAACCCTCAAACAAATACTAAGGTATATAAGCCTTCCATTAATTTGAGGAGAACCAGAGTTCTTTATAGTGTGGGTTGTTGACCACAGTCAAGCTCACATTATATCGAATATGTTCAAATCTAATTAAATGGGTCATCTTAGCTAGCCCATTAGTTTGTTGACCACAGTCAAGGCTAATGGTTCTAGAGGCAAGATTAGGGAATGCATATATGATATGCATGCATCAAGAGTTGATAACCTAATGATCCAATAGTTGTGTAGAGACACAATTGGTATAGAGATACCTACCTTTCAAGGGTATGGAATTTGGCTTGTTGACCACAGTCAAGGTCAAATTACATATCAAGGATTGGATATTGGCCCACTAAGAAAACCATCGGGTTTTCTCGGATTAAATAGTGAGGGCTATTAATTCGCAATAAAATAGTGGGAGTAAATGTATTAATTAAAGACCTTATTAATGCATACATATATATGAACATACTCTCATATCTTTTCATTTTCACATCTAGGTCATCATCATGAGCACATCAAACATTAATATACGATCAATCTTGGATAACAAGCTGGTTGGCAACAACTATTCTGACTGGATCAGGCAAGTGAGAATTGTTCTCAGGGCTGAAAAGATCCATTATGTCTTGGATAAAGATCCACCACCACTTCCATCAGATGATGCCATTGATGAGATCAAAGGCATTTATCGAAAATACATGGAGGATAGTGAAGCAGCAGCATGTTTGATGCTGGGTGCTATGTCCTCGGAGCTTCAGAAGCAACATGAAATGATGGATGCTAGAACCATTGTTTTGCATCTAGAGGAGCTTTATTCTTCTCAGGCTAGAACTGAGCAATATGAGATTGCTCGAGCTCTATTTAGTTGCAAAATGGTGGAAGGCACTTCAGCTGCTGCTCATGCATTGAAGATGTATGGGTATATTGAGCATTTGAGTAGACTTGGCTATGTTATGGATAATGATCTATACATAGATTTAATCTTGTACTCGTTGGCTCCAAGTTATGCACCTTTTGTGCTTAACTTCAACATGAACAAGATCCAAGTATCCATTCCTGAGTTAATCAACATGCTCAAGACAGCTGATGGATCATTTAAGAAAGATCCAAAAAGTGTCATGGTTGTCACTTCTGCTAAAGGCAAGAAGCAGAAGAAGAAGATGATAACCAAGGCGCAGCCAAAGAATGGTGGGATCTCCAAGAAGAAGGTTGCCAAGAAAGAGAATCCCAAAGGAACTTGCTTCCATTGTGGAAAAGATGGTCATTGGAAGCGTAACTGCAAGGCCTATCTAGATTCTCTTAAGGAGAAGAAGCAAGCTGTTGCATCTACTTCAGGTATTCATATGATTGAAATTAATACTTATTCTATTGCTTCAAAACAATCTTGGGTATTAGATACCGGATGTGGATCTCATTTATGTAATGATCTACAGGGGCTTAGAAGCTTTAGAAGAGTTGGAAAGGCAGAGATTTGTTTGCAGTCAGCTGCTGGACAAAACATCTCTACAACTGTTGTGGGGACTTATCATTTGCCTCTTCCGAGTGGATTAGTACTGGAATTAAATAATTGTTATTATGTTCCAGCTTTGTCCAAGAGTATTATTTCTTTCAGTTGTTTAATGAACGATTATGATATTTCTTTAAAGGACAAATGTTGTTACATTTTTAAGAACAATATATTTTATGCAAAAGCTATCATTGAGAATGGTATATTTGTTCTTGATTTAATTAAAGAAGTACATAATGTGGATACCAAGAGAATGAAACATGATAATCTAAATACCTCATACTTATGGCATTGTCGTTTAGGCCACATAAATGAAAAATGCATGACCAAATTGCACAAGTCAGGTGATTTGGGATCATTTGATTATGAATCATTTGATACATGCGAATCTTGTTTATTGGGAAAAATGACAAAAGCTCCCTTTATTGGTAAAGGAGAACGAGCTAAAATGGTTTTGGACTTAATACATTCGGATGTATGTGGTCCAATGACTACACATGCTAGAGGAGGTTACTCCTACTTCATTACTTTCATAGATGATTATTCCAGGTTTGGATACATCTATCTAATGAAATATAAGTCTGAAGCATTTGAAAAGTTCAAAGAATTCAGAAATGAAGTAGAGAAACAACTTGGCAAAAGTATTAAAACACTTAGATCAGATCGAGGTGGAGAATACTTAAGTCAAGAGTTTCAGGATTATCTTAGAGATAATGGGATTTTATCTCAATGGACTCCTCCATATACACCACAACACAATGGTGTATCCGAAAGGAGGAATCGAACACTATTAGATATGGTTCGATCAATGATGAGCCGAGCGGACTTGCCTAAGTCTTTTTGGGGATATGCACTAGAAACTGCTGTTTATGTGTTAAATAGAGTTCCTAGTAAATCGGTTGATGTTACTCCATATGAGATGTGGAATAACAAGAAACCCACGCTTTCTCATATGAAAGTATGGGGTTGTCCTACTTATGTGAAGAGGACAATGTCAGACAAACTGGATGTTAAGTCTGACAAATGTTTATTTGTGGGATATCCAAAAGAAACGTTTGGATATTATTTCTATCATCCCTTAGAACAAAAGGTGTTTGTTTCAAGGCATGCTGTCTTCTTGGAAAGAGAATTTCTCCTACGAGAAGACAGTGGGAGTAAAATTGAGCTTGGTGAAGTTCAAGACCCACAAATAGAAGATGATCAATCGATTGAACCCGAAACTGAATTTCATAATGATGAGATTACAGTTGAACCTGATTATACACAAAATCCTAGAAGATCTACTAGGATGCGTTCTATCCCTGTGAGATATGGATTTCACGTAGATTCGGATAGAGGCATAACTGTAGTAGAGGACAATGAGCCTACAAGCTATCAAGAAGTTTTGAACAGTTCAGAACGTGATTTATGGCTTAAGGCTATGCAGTCCGAAATGGACTCCATGTATGAGAATAAAGTATGGACTTTAACTCAACCACCTGAAGGGATAAAACCCATAGGGTGCAAATGGGTCTTCAAAAAGAAGACTGACATGGAAGGTAATATAGTTACCTATAAAGCTCGCTTAGTAGCAAAAGGTTATCGTCAAAAAGAAGGTATTGACTATGACGAAACTTTTTCTCCTGTAGCGATGCTTAAGTCTATAAGAATACTTTTAGCCATTGCAGCTCATTATGATTATGAGATTTGATAGATGGATGTGAAGACAGCTTTCCTTAATGGAAATCTTACCGAGGATGTGTATATGACACAACCAGAAGGATTCACATCAGGAAATGGCGAAAAGGTATGCAAGCTTCAAAGATCCATTTATGGATTGAAGCAAGCCTCTAGGAGTTGGAACATACGATTCAATGAGACAATCAAAGAGTTTGGTTTCTCACAGAATGAAGATGAACCTTGTGTGTATAAAAGGGTCAGTGGGAGTGCAATTGTCTTCCTAGTTCTATATGTAGATGACATATTGATCATGGGAAATGACATTTCTCTTCTCCAATCTGTTAAAATATGGTTATCCAAGCAATTCTCCATGAAAGACCTTGGAGAAGCATCCTATATTCTGGGAATAAGGATCTATAGAGATAGATCCAATAGGTTGCTAGGTCTTTCTCAAAGTACATATATAGATAAAGTATTGAAGAGGTTCAATATGGATCTCTCTAAGAAAGGGTTTATACCCATGGTGCATGGGAAACACCTTTCTAAGTCTATGTGTCCACAGACACTGGAGGATAGAGAGAGCATGAATAGAATACCATATGCATCTGCAATTGGTTCTATCATGTATGCTATGTTATGTACACGTCCAGATGTAGCATTTGCTTTGAGTGTCACAAGCAGATTCCAATCTAATTTTGGAGAGGAACATTGGGCAGCTGTCAAGAATATTCTTAAGTACTTGAGAAGGACTAAGGATGTATTCTTGGTATTTGGAGAGGGCAGTTTGGAAGTAAATGGGTATACGGATGCCAGCTTCCAATCTGACAAAGATGATTGTAAATCACAATCTGGTTATGTGTTCATAATGGGAGGAGGAGCAGTTAGTTGGAAAAGTTCCAAACAAGAAACAACTGCTGATTCCACGACAGAAGCTGAGTACATTGCTGCTTCAGAAGCAGTCTGGATCAAAAAGTTCATAACTGAACTAGGAGTGGTGCCTAGCATTGTTGATCCGATTCCTTTATATTGTGACAACAATGGAGCCATTGCGCAAGCAAAGGAACCACGGTCTCATCAGCGATCCAAACATGTTCTCAGACGCTACCATCTCATAAGGGAAATAGTAGCTAGAAATGATGTGAAAATAGAAAGGGTTCCCACAGATGACAATGTGGCGGATCCCCTCACTAAAGCACTTTCCCAGATAAAGCATGATCACCATATAAATAGCATGGGTCTGAGACATATGAGTGATTGGCTCTAGTGCAAGTGGGAGATTGTTAGAGAGTATGCCCTAGAGCCCATGTAATAGGGATGTTTTTCATATGTATGAAATTTATATTCTTAATAAAAGGCATCATTCATTTATTAATGCTGTGTTTGAATACATGAGTTTGTAAATCTTAAATTAATAAATGAAGTCCTAGATATTATAAACACAGTGCAAAGGCAATCATGAAGGTGTTCATGATGTGAGATGTCTATCGCATGCAAATGTGTTAATATCTAAATATCCCTAGTCATAGAATTAACAAGATAGGACATTGTTAATTCGGACAGACTAGCACATGTTATGCTTCTTGAATGGTTCAAGCAATGGTTCTCATAGTTGTGATTATGGATGATAATCAAAGCTAACATGTGGATGCTTGTTAGAGGAACAAGTTCATTGGAGACCTGCAAAGAGAATCCTCATATGGATATTAAATCTATGTCAGTGAGGAATCTCTTCATAGCGGTTGTGCAAGTATCCTTAGACTTGAGATCACCAAAGTTATCTTAAGTAGCAAGTGGTATACTTTGACTCCATAACTGATTACTTCCAACTGGGAGTGAACATAGTTAGGAGATTGGGTATATCATGACCTACTTGAAGATAGTTGAGTGATTGACAAAGGATTCACCATCCCAGATTTAACAAGGGAAGTTATCTCACATGATTCTATAATTACCTTGTTCAGTGAATCTCTGGCCAGAGTAATATGCCGAGATGGATGGAGATCCATGAAGGGCATTTTAGGAACAATGGTTAAATTAATAGAACATACATAATTAGATTTATATGAGTTGACAGAAATCCATACTCAGAATCTGATTGAGATAAGAGTGGTGAAAGGAGTAATTGCACGGTAACTGTTTCTATGGAAGGGTACAGTCAAACCACATGACTTTCCTGACATTTGGGTAGTCATGATGCCTAGCTAGAGGCCAATCATGACTTGTATAATGATGTATCAAAATATCAATAGAGATTGATAAATTGATTTAAAGGAGTTTAAATCATGTGAGTTTTGAATAGAACTCACAATTACATATTATACTGCCAACATGGACAGGAACCCAATAGGTCACACACATATAGAGAAAAGGGTAAAATGGTAAAATGACAAGGATAATAATATTTGATATTATTATAAAGGTAGAGAGGAGAATATGATAATAATTAATTAAAGAGTTTAATTAATTATGATCAAATAAAATTGTCCGCGGAACTTTTGAGAAATGTTCTGTAAATTGGACCTAAATGAAATAATGTATTTCATGATTAATTATTATTGTCTTATAAATGTTATAAGACTACTATAAGTGTTATAGGACTGATATAATAATTAATAGGACCATTGGAGAAATTATAGAGGGCCAAAGGAATGAAGAAGTTGGAGGAAGCCCTCCAGAAGAGGGCTACACGCCAACTTCATACAGAAGGGCTTAGAGGGCTTTTTCTTGGACCAAATTAATTTATATATGTTACATAAGTGTTATGGAACTCACATATTTAATTTGGTTGGATTTGGAATCCATTTGGGTATTTAAATCCAATTAGATGCACAAAGGGCCTAGTTTGTGGATTTTGTGCATGGTCTTTTATGAAAAGATTTAATTTGGATTTAATTAAGCCCAAATGATTATAATTAATTCCAGAAGCCCAATTAATAATTCTCCAGCAATTTTAAAGAGCCCAATCTCATTAAGGAGTTGGAATTTTAACCTAACTATAAAAGGCCAACTAATGAGAATTAGGGTTAAGTGATTAAAACAAAAGGAAAGTCCTTTCACTTATTCTCTCTCCCTTTTGCGCCACTTCCCAAGCTAGCTCTTGGGAATTTCGGCCAGCCCTAGTTGAACACCAAGTTGTTGGTTCAATTTACCCTTCTCTAGTGTGGATTACTCATTGGAGGTGTTCGATTTTGGACACTGTGGTTTGCGACAACCCGGTGCGAAGTAAAATCAACTGTTCAACAAAAATCAAAGGTGATTTTTCTTATTCTCATATAGTTATATTGTGTATTCATGGCAAGATCAGATCTAATGGTTAAAAAAAATTTTAAAATTCCGCTCATGTATGTGATGCATGTAACCGTTAAATTCCAACAGCCCATCACTCCATCGAGTAATGTCCCATATATGCCCCAATTTTGCTTGTTTGTTGTTTCACTCATACACGCACTCTACAGCACATTAGTTCTTCACCTAGTTTTGTGCTTTCTCTCACCCTTTGCAAAATCACTCTACCAAGTGGTTCAATTGTTGTTGAATTTTCATTGTGCATCATCAAATTGATCAAGTTTAACTTAGCTTTAATGTCACTTTAATTCAATTGGCATTTATATTTTACCTTTTACAAAAAGTGTAGTTATGCAGTTACTTTGGTTTAATTGTTTGCCTTAGTTGTGATTCTTTTTGTGATTTCCATGAATATAGTTGCATTAAGTGCTGGTAATAGATTGTATATATATCGATTTGGGTTTGAGATAATTAAAATTGCATTCATTATAGCTTAGTAAAGTTGTGTACACAACATGCTTGATTAAATGCCTCAAAGACTAAGTTTAACTATTTGTTTAATTTTAATTCATTGTATCAATTTCATTTCATTCTCTATTTTCAACCTATTACTTATGCACTTAATCTGAATCTATTTCTTACCTCTATCATTGAAAATCCATATGAGCAATAATTGGTGCTTCATTACTTTATTTCTTTTTATGAGGATTTAATGAACTTTAATTATCATTCAATTTAGGTTGTATTTTTATGTGTATGTAGTGGCACATAAAAGGACATGGAAAAAAAGAAGCATCCAGTTAATCAAAGAAACATAAGTTTTGGTGAGACTTGTATAGTGTCCTCTATGAGAACGAGGAATGTTGTTGCTCCCACATCCATCAAAGCTCAACTTTGCTGATGATATCAAAATTTTAAAAAGGGGGATAGAGCACAGTTGAATTTGATTTTGAACTAAGAAATTCAAGGAAGTTCTTTCTTCTTGCTCATGAATTGTTTTAGTTATTTTGTGTTAGTTGTTTTATTTTTCTTTTAGTTGTTTTGTTGGTTTGTAGTTTGCATGCTAGTGTTATAGTTAGTTTACTTTGTCACTTAACTTACTTAATGTTAGTTTTTTCCAGTTTTTCTCATAATTTGAACAAATTAAACTCAAAGTTAGATTGTGTATGAGTCAAGACTTTAATTTGGTAATAAGACAAGTAGGTTGTTCGATGGAATTTTTTTGCTAGTTTACTACTCAACTTGATTCATAATTATTAACTTCCACCTATAAAGCATGAAAGATCAATTTTTGAACATTAGAAAAAGCAGTGCACTAAAATAGTTGAGCAAGAAATTTTAACTGAAATAGTTGAGCAAGAAATTTTAGAAAACTAGATTCTTTCTCATCACTCTTCGAAGCATAAAAGCAATTCAAGTAACTTAAAAAGTGATCTAGGTAAATTTTTCTTGTTAAGCTAATTAAAAGACTATTTTTCTATCCTTTTGATATAATTAACCTTTGTTAGCCAGTTTGAGCTTAATAAGGTATGCTTAAAGCGTACCATAATTTTTGTTCTTGTTACACTCATCTTTTAACCATATTGTCTAAAAGCCTTTATCTACCCTCTAGAATTGGCCACTCTAGATTTGGATGGATTTACATTTATTGGGCATTTCAATTGAGTGAAATGAGAATAGTGCATCTTTGAGGGCAAGAATTGTGAAGTAGTTGTGTAATGTCATTGTTTTACCCATCATTATTCCAAATTTCCAGTAAAAGAAGCTAGTGAAAAAAAAGAGAAAAGAAAGATAAAAAAGAAATAAAGCTAGCATATATGGCAAAATTTTAAGTGTAGGGTATTTACAAGGAATGAAATGGTGACTTCTCAAAATTGTAAAATTGAGCAAAGTAAGAGAATTTCAATCTTATTGCTTCTGCTAGGATGTGTTCAATGTTTAAAAGGGATCGAGTAAGCAAGCTTGACAAGGGAATTATGCTTAAAAGTTTGAATATTATTAGGAATGAGATGTATTCAAGTATAGAATGGCTATTTCTCTTTGATTATTTTTTGACCATAGCCAATGCCCTAACCCTATTACAACCCAATTAAGACCTAAGTGATTCTATGATTTCTTTGAGTTGTTTAGTGGAGATGACCTTCAGATTTTGATGCTAAAATAGAGGCATATGGCGTTTCTAGAGTTTAAAGCATGAAATCACATGTATACTTAGTATACTTTGATTCTAAAGCTTGATTATGAAATGCATTGGAGTTTTAATTTTGAAAATTGCTTAAAATATTTTGGTCTTGCACACACACATGAAACTGATTCTTATTTCCTTATTTGAGTTTATTCTAGTTAATATTTAGTTAAGTGCTCTTGTTAATTGTTGAACTTAGTTTTGAATTATATAAATCTGATTTAAAGTTTGATTATTCTGAGAAGTTGATTTGTTCAGATTTGTTAAGGGGCGAGCAAAGGCTAAGTATGGGGTATTTGATAAGTATAAACTTAACTATGTTTTTAATGCATTTTTAATATTTTTTTATGTTAGTTTTATGTTAATTTAGTTATTTTATTACTTAATTTCTTTAATTGATGTTTTAATTGTTTAATTAAGTATTTTGGTATTTTTTGGGATTTAATTGAAGAAAAAGAAAAATTTTTGAAGGACTTAATTGAAATTATGGCTTTTGGGGAATATTTGAAGAATTAAAGTTTTAATCGTGAAGTCCAGAAGGTAGTGACTCCATGGAGTAGCTTTTAAAATAAGGCAATTGGTAATGTGAAAAATCGCTCTACCAAACAAGGCAATTCAACTTAGCATACTCGGTCGTTTTAAATCTTTCTCTACCAATTCTTGCAATTCCTATTTGCGATCGGATTCTTTTATTCACTAATCAGGAAGTCTTCTACTACCATTAGAAGTCCTACAAATTAGGAAGTTTAAAAGCTTTAAAACTTATTCTTTTCAAGCTATAAAAGGAAAACCTAAACACCAGAGTTGGGGGGGATAAAATTATGTAAAGCTTAATTATTCACGTATTTTCATAGTTTAGTTTAGTTTTGCACTTAAATTTAGAGGCTGAGATTGAAGAATTCGGAGGAAGGCTTCAAGAACAATTGAAGGGTTTATGTGTATCGTTTCTTTACTTTATTTTTGTTTATGTTCAATGACAATGAACGAGTAGTTCGTTTTCTTTTGCTGAGGGAAACTTAAACCCTCATATTTCTTTTTGTAATAACTTAGTTTGATCTTTAGTTGAATGTCAGTTGGTTATTTCTTAATTCATGAGCAGAAATTCTTATCTTGAGGAACATTTACTTTGATTGTTGATTTGTTGAGAAATGGTTAATAATTAACTGCAATATTGGCTTAAGGTATGCATATTTATAGTTTAGCTCATTTCATTTTATGTATGGTTGTTTTTTGAAAAATATGGTAACTGTATATTGAGTTTAGTTGAATTAAGGTTATGAAAAGGCGAATTAAGAATGAATTGAAGTGAGATTTCTTGAGAAAGGGTCTGACAGATATTTAGAAGTTTATAAACTAGATTTTTATGCTGAGTATTGAATTATTCTAAGTAAGGGAATTTGATACTTAGAATGATATTCTGAGAAGTTATCTAAATTTATTGCCATTTTTCCATAATCAACCATATTATCTTTAACTAAGTAACATGCATGAGAAATTGAGGTGAAAATTCCTTTAGTAAAAGCATTTTAGTTATTGTCTTTAATTAATGTTAGTTTAATTTTAGCTTTTATTTTGATTTATTATTAGTTTACGTTTAGTTTAGTTCTTGTATTTTAAAATCAAAAACTTGGGGAATAATCTCAGATTAATTTTACTCAAATATAGATATTTTACTTAGCAATTCATGTTCCCTTAGGTACAATATTCAAGATTTTAATATATATTTTCCTATATTACTAGCCAATCTAGTACACTTGCTAGACTCTGATCATGTTGATTTTGTTTGTGTGCCCATTGTGGGTTGTGTTTTGTTTGAAATTGCAAGAAGGGTAATGCAATCTATAAGCTATTATCTTGTCGAAATTTTCATTAAAAAAATTTGGCACATAATTATAATAGTTTTAATCAAGTGAGGTATAAATTGTGAAAGTCATATAAGTGAACATGACGTACATATATCAAAAGTGTATAAGAGTATTATAGGTAATCCTTTACTTTCGCTTCTTTACTTTTCCTTTTTCTGTCTCACACGCCTGTAATTCATTTGCATGTATCTTTCTTGGGGCAAGAGGTCACATACATGTTTATACAATTCTATAATTAATTATATAACCATCAATATATCCATGCATCATTCCATTAGAGCATCCATTCACTAATACATGTTCAAGTTCACATACAATCATTCATGATGTCGTGTACCATTATATTAACATTCATATTCTTATTCATGAAATAATTATAATAATATAACATACTTATCTTCATATTACTTTAATGGTATAAACACACACATATATACATTTATACACATATGCATTGTCTCATTTAAAGACCATAATTTGTACATACAAAGCTCTAACAATATTCAAAACTTATCAATACATGTTCATTGCTCCTATGTTATCATTCATATTTTACATATACATTGTACTTTACTTTTTCATATATATATATATATATATCACATATTTAAGGTCCCAAATTACCTTTATTTTTATGGTTAGAATGCTCTAAATAAGTTTAGTAGGGCTTGGACTAACTTTGATAACAATTTAGGACCTAAAATCAACTTTAGGAATGAACAGGGGAGGGTCACGATCATTAGGTAATAGTTGTTGACTCTGACATAGGCAACATCTCGATTCTAGACAAACTCTAACTACCCCATAGTTAGTACCAAAAGAGTAATAATCATGACCTAGGTTATGGGCGGGGGTCACAATTAGTAGGAAACACCTACTAACTATAATGTAGATTCCATTTTGGTTTTGGATTGAAATTGAACTATATCACGGTCAGTAGGTTATACCTTCTGACCATGATGTCCTTTTTTCCAGAGGTAGATTTCTAGTCTTGGTATGTATGCGTAAAATTATATGGTAATGAAAAATTAGTTTTTGATGACTTTGAAAATTGGATTATCGAACTGGTAAAAGTGAAATAGATCGAAAAATAGTCTCTTATTGACTCAAAAAAATTTATGAAGTCTAATAAATAAATTTTGAGAATTATGAAGTACTTTTAGGAAGGTTTAAACTTAGAAAGTAAGAGAAAAATAATAATTTCAATTTAAATAGTAATTGATTGACCGTGGATTTGATCGAGGCTTTAGAAATAGTAAATAATTTTTAAAAATTGTAGAAAGATTCAATTAGGCTTTAATTAGTATTTATAATTATTTGATGGTGAAAAAGTAATTTTACAGTAACATCGAAAGTTTGCTAATCGAATCAGTTTGAGTGAACCATACTGAAAATGAACTCTGATTGAGATAAAAAAATTTTATGTAAGTTAATTTGATTATTTTAAGAATTATGGAATCAATTTTGGGAGAAAGTGAACTTATGACATGAGAGAAATAATTTTGGATTGCATAGTGGACTTTAGGTTGGCCCAATTGGTTGGACCATGGTTTCTCCCATTTAAGAGGCTTATATAAGGTGAAAATATCTAAATTTGAGATAAACACTTGGCATATCTTTCTCTTTTCTTCTTCCTCCTTGCCATGATTTTCATTCTTAAGAAACTCTATAGATTTTCTTTATTTTTCTTCCATGGTTTCCACCAAATCAAGCCTCCATAGCAAAGTTTAGCCCCTCTTTCCACTTATGGAAGCCTTTAGACTCTATTTGAAGTGGAAAAAGTGGAAAAAATGGATAAAGAAGGTTATGGACCAAAAGTTAGGTAAATAAAATTAGGTTCCATAATTTGATTTAATAGATTTTATAGGTAGATCTAAGGTTAAAGATTATGATTATGTGATATAATTGAATTAATTCTTGATGTATATGTTGGCCACTTTGGGATCTTATGAGGAGGAGGTTGTTTTATGGCCTAAAGTAAAGGAAATGAAGATTAAGGAGTGGAAATTAAGCTTGTGAGGTAAGTGGATACAATATCCCTTAATTTCCATAAATATTGTGAGGATATATGGTTATGCATGCTATGAAATTATGTATATATGTCATGTTTAAATGAGATTAATGCTATAGATATGTTTGAAAAGGTTAGAAATAGTGATTTAAGTTATTAAAATGAAAAAAATAAGAATAAAAAGATAAGATAGGGTTGGCCGAATAGGGAATAATAAGGAAAATTTGTGAAATTAATTAAGTTGTGCTTGTATTATGTACATGATGGAAATTAAATGGTATAATATGTTTAGGTAAAATTTTAATGTAAAGGAGAGTAGTAATGTAAAATCTGTGGTTTATAATGTAATTTATTAAAGGATATCCAAATGTTTATTGAAAGGTAAATGTAAAAAATAAGTTAATTAGTGTATTACATAATAGAATTAATAATAAAGGAGGAAAGAATTAATTAAGAATGAATAATTATAGTCTTGGCCGAACAGTATACTAGAATTAATATAGTATACATTAATGTATAAGGGTCTACAGGTATGTAGATATGTTAGTATATGATTTAATTGAATAATTGAAGAATAGTGGAATATTGGATAAAGGAAGGAAAAAAATAAATTTAAGAAAAATTCATAAGAGGCCAAATGCATTGAAGTATAGTGGTAATTTATGTTAATCTAATAGTTATAAGGCCACAAAAAGAATTGAAAATAGAGTATATAGTGATTTATTTAGAATTATTAAAGTTTAATTGAGTATAATTTACATTGATAACATATTATACTTTAAATGAAGCTATTAGAGTATAATATATTTAATTGACATAATAGTGAAGAATTAGTTAAATATTGATAAAATAGAGATAAACAGATATTAAAGAGGTAGAATGGTAAAGTTAATGGAGCTAAATTACCATTAACGATACTAGTATTAAACGAAAAGACAAAAAGATAAAAAGAAAAGGTATATAACAAATAACTAAATTAAGTGGGATAAATAAGTCTATTTAAGTGAAAATAATGAATCATGATTAGATAATTCTTGAAATTTGCAAAAGTGATCAGAAAGTCAAGTGACTAGTGTATTGAAGTGTAAATGCAAGTGAAAGTGTTGAAATGTGTAAAAGTGATGAACGAATTAAATGAAAAGTGTACTAAAATGAAAAAGCAAATGGAAATGCCAAAAATGGAAAGTGATTATGAAATAAGTAACTTTGCCCTTAGTAGTGGTCTAGATGTTTAAATCTAGTTCGGGATATGATTGGCCAGCCATATGAACACCCATATGGCGGTGTATGTCATGAAAACTTGCTTTTCTATAGTAGGATCGTAATGATCCCCCATAATTTTTGTACTGACTATTATATTCTATTCTATGGTAGATTGGTCCTTTGGGAACATCCCTTATTGTATTTCTGTGGGCCCATGGGGTTCACATTCCGTATATCCTATTTGAATATTTTTATCGGAATTATACTAAAGGTATAATGGTAAAAATAAGTTAAAAGTGCAAAAATTAAAGTGAAAATGAAAATGTGAGTGAAAAATGACCTAATTGAAAGAAAATAGAAATTTTAAGGTCAAAATGGTAATTTTCCTAATTAATAAGTTTAGTAGATAAAAATGATAAAGTGATGAATGAAAGGGTAAAAATGTTAAAAATGTTGAAAGAATAGCCTAGAAATGAACTTTTGTAACTTTGGAGGATCAAAATATAATTTGACATGAAAATATTAAAAAGAGAATCGATTGATAATTTGTATGCTAAATAAATAATTTAGAGTGAAAAAGAGTGAACTAGAGGCAAAATTGTAAATAAGATGTAAAAATGACAATTTTTTAATTAACTGAAAAGAATTAATAGATTCAATGATTAAAATGGTAATTGCATAATGAATCAAAATATGATGGTTATTTCCCCAAGTGGAAAGAAAATATAAGTGAACTTATTTGTGAAGAACGAAAAGAATTGATACTAAAAAATAAAGTGATAAGAAAATAACATGTTATGGATCAAAATTACAATTTGTATAATAAATTGATCGGTATCTAGTAAGTGTACTAGATCGGCTAGTAATATAGTCAAATATAGATTAAGATCCTAGATATCGAACCTAAAGGAAACTTGTGTTGTATGGAAGAATTTTAAATTTTAGAATGAAATTTGTGTGTAAAAAAGAGAAGAAAAATACCAAAGGTTATAATTTTGAAACTTAATTAAATTGAAACCAGAAAATTAAACAACTAATGAGCATAATTAAAATAAACAACTGAAGTAAGCAAACTAAATCTTAAATGAAAGCAAGTAAATATAATTGAGAAAAATCAATATGAAAACAACTTTTACTAAAGGACTATCCACCTTAACTTTACACTGTAATGACTTAAATTCAATAGAAATACTAATGATTATGAAAAAATCAGATGAAACAAAGCTTGAAACCTTAAATCAAGAATATCTTTCTTAAGTATTAAATTCTCGTTTTAGGAACAATTTAACACCTAGCATAAAAATTCAGTTTATATTCCTAAACATTCATTGAATTCTTTCTCAAGTAATTTCAACTCCAATTTATTCTTAGTTCTTCCTCTCTTAATATTAACCAATATTATCAATACATAACTATCTCAAAGTCAAAAAATAATCATGCATAGACAATAAAAAATTAACCCAAGAATATGTAATCAGTGATAGTACCTAAACCAATTTTTAATTATGCTTAAAACCAAGAAATAATCAGCTGATATTGAATTTAAAGCTCAATCAAGTCATTACAATACAAGTTAAGGTTTCAAGTATCTTTTAGCAAAAGTAAAGAAACTACTCACTATTCATATTGAAAATGAAAGCAAAACTAATGAGAAGAGTCAAAAATAAAGAGTTATAAAAGCTCCCATAATTAACTTGTACAAAAAAATAGAGAAAACCTCCTGCTTCTTGGTTTTGTTCTTCACAAGCTAAAGAAAAACTAGCAAACGTAAAAACTAAACTAATTTGTGTTTAAGTGATGAAGTTTCTGCTTGATGATTCCCCCATTTTATCTGGTGTTTATGTTGAGTATTTATAGGCAAATACAGAGAATTATGGCTTTTAAAGCTTCCTAAATTATAATAGGAAAAAAATCTGCTAATTAGGAATTTTTTTCAAACTATAATTCTTTGCTGCATGGCCAAGGAAGTTAAAGAACAAAACTGATGCACTGCCATTTGTAAGAAGACTTAAACTGATGCATAGCCAATTAGGTTTTTCCTTCTTGAGATACACGGCTATGCATAGGCGTAAATAGCCATGCACGGACAAGTAGTCATTTTCTTCTTCCTTTGCACTGCCATGTATAGACTTATAAAGCCTTGCACGGCCAAGTAGTCTTTCCTTCTTTGTAGTGCACGGCCAAGTATAGCCTTTCTACCCTTTGCCCAATTTCTTCAACTTCTGAACTATTAACACAATTTCTTTATATGCAGCCATTCATAATTTCATGCTCAGCTATGTTAATTACCTCTGGATTGGACATTGAATTTATGGCTTTAATTTCTCAAAATTATCGATTCAACCCAGAACTTTTCATTTCTTTCAATTAAGCTATTTTTTCTTCAATTTGGCCCTGAAAAATATCAAAACTTACAATTAACCCTTAAAACACAAATTTAACCAATTAAACTAAAATCCAACTAAATTAAAGCCAAATTAACTTAATTAATTATCTAAAAATATGCTAAAAATATCACTTAATTCACAACTATAAAATACCCCACACTTAGACTTTGCTCACCCCCGAGCAAATTTAGAACAATCCAACTCCTCAAAATAATCAAACTCAAATAGAGAATCATGCATTTCAAAGCAAAGCTTAGCAAATAGCAAGAGCACTTAACAAAATTTCAACTAGAATAAATTCAAACAAGATAATAAAAGTTAGTTTTCTTATGTATGTGTAAGACCAAAATATTTTAAGCAACTTTCAAAAACAAAACACCAATACACATTCTAAAATCTAAGTTCAGCCTGTTCAAAATTTTGAGGACAAACTGGGGAAAACTAAGTTTTTATGCGAACTAGGTGATAATCTTGAACTACAATCTGCTTCTAGCAAGACTTATAACCTTAAAAGCAAAGAAACTAAAGTTAAACTATGAATTAAAAGTTACTACAGTAATATCCTAAGAACAGAACGTCAAACTAAAACAAGAACTTCAAACTAAAACAACTAAAAAAATCGAAATAATTAAAAAAATAGATTCATGAACTAAAATGAGGGTAAGATATGTTAACTTCCTAAACCAAAATTGAGCTTAATTAAGTCAGCTCTACCCCCTTCCAAAAAAATTTGTTGTCCACAGCAAATGCAGTGTAAAACTAAGATGGTGGAAGTGAAGGCAGAGGGTAGCGTATCTAAAAATCATGCATAAAATTCTCTGAGGTCTGCTTGACTTTCACAATAGTATCTTGCATTATCTCAATCCTGCCCTGCATCCTATCTAGATGTGTCTACTGGGAATCCAAATAACTACTCAGCTGGTTGAGGTAAGCCTCAAGTTTTGGTGTAACAGCATTAGTTGCTCCATCTGCATTCTAAGCATCCTAATGCTCGTTAACGTGGATACCATTCTCCCGCAAATACTTCACTCTTGTTGTCCAATGATAACGTGGCTTAGGCAATAGAATCTTCATTCCTTTTAGCATGACATTGTCAATGTAAGGCATGTCCCCATCTAGTGGATCGCTTAAGGTGGGGTGATCAATTGCCTCTGCTAGAATTGTAGCAATCCAACCAATAGAAATGACATGAACATTAGATGGCATCTTCTATAATTCCTTATCTTTTATGCTATTATCAAAGTACCATTAATGAAAATACCATCAATCATACAGCGAAGGAGCATACTCTATGATGTATTAACTGCACTAAGGCTATTTAGACAATTGTAGACACTTTTGGATAAAAATAGATGAATAATTCACATAATATACTAAATAAGTTAACTAATTATTTATTACATATTATATATATAAAATATTAAAAAATAAATAAAAGTGTATAAAGTTTGGTTGGTTCGGTCTATTTGATTTTTAACAAAAAAAAATCAAAAAAACTGAAATAATTAAAAAACAAAAACCAAACAAACTGATTAAATATAAAAATAATTCTCGTTTCAAAATTATCAAATTAATGTTGTTCATAGCGATTCAATTTTTCAATATAATAAAATGTGTATAAAAATACAATTAAAATACACTAGATGTATAATCAAAATTAATTTGCTTAATATGTATTTAAAATGTGTATATAATATATTTATGGATAAAATTAAAAAACTTTATATAAATGTATTTACAAAATTATCCCCAATTTAACTGATATTCTAAAATAAAAATAGGGATATTCTAAATTCGTCATCAGTCAAATAGAATTTTGAAAAAATTTATGCTTTTTTAAGGGTTTGAAGAGAAAATCAATCTTGATACAGAGTTGGTACAATGTGAATGTAACGCCTCGACTTTGAGTCGATTGAAAATATTTTCTAGTTCATAAAATCATATTTTGATTTAAGTATGTAGGGGAATAATTTTTCGAAAAATTAGGATGACTAAGCATTTTTTTCTCAAATTTTGAATTAGTGATTTTAAATTAAAATATGTTTTCTTAATAAATCATAAAGTAAACATATAAGATAAATGAATAAATAATCGTGACTATAAGATTTTGTGACCACAAATTGAATATATATATATATATATATATATATAAAGGATTGAACTACGTACTCATTATTCGGAGGTGAATCATAGAACACTAAAAGCTGTGGTATCTTATGGACCTAACATAGGTCATATCCCTCACGACATAAGATTGAAAGATTTAAACCTTCCTCTTCGGAGCGAAAATGGACGTGGCCAAAACATATAAAGATCGGCGTAGTCGCTCATAGGGACATATCTATCCAGATAGAGGATAGTCTAGATCGATTCATAGATAGATTTCTATCCGTATAGATAGGTATCTCCGTGGATAGAGATAAAGATAGGGATCCATCTAGTCAACTATTTCCATTTTTTTATTAATTCTGATTAATTGCCTTTTTTATATAAACAAAACAACTCTAGATATTTTGGGTATCATAAGTCAAAAAAAAAATGGAAAGTCGAATAAGTCCCTCGAAATTGAGGGACTAACATTGTGTGGCCATAAATTGTAAGAAAAGGAATAAAAAAGGAAAGATCGGGAATGGCAGGAAGAAGAAATGCAGGGGCTGGGGTGGTGTCGCGTCGCCTGGATTGCTGATCAATGGTGTCGATCCCCATCATTTTTTCGGCCACCGCTGGTAACTCCCATCACCGGCCTATTTTCTGATCACGGCGCCATGTTCCCACTTCCCTCATAGTAAAACCAAAACTCTCTCTCCTTCGTTTCGGTGAGTCACAACTGCAAAAGGTACACCACCTCTACCGGTTGATTCTCAGTGGCGAGAGGTACTTTTCGGTACCATCCACCTGTTCTCACTCGCCGATGATTGGTAGATCGGAGAGGAAAAGTCATCACCGATTTTTACGAGATTTCGACCAACCATGGCAGTGTTAGAGCGCATGACCACCGGAAATGAAATATAGGGATCTCGATCTACGAGGTGGTAGTGTCAGATTGTCACCGGTGGAGCTCCGATCACCGATCTGACGAAGCTCCGATGAGCATAAAAATGGACAAAATGATAAAATTCAAAAATTCGACATCGAATGGTATGTGACTACCAAATTTATCTCTATAATTTTTAGAAATTAAACGTTGAATTTATATTAAAGATTTGGGTTGATTTCTTTCAAATTAAATGACTATGGTTGATCTTTTAAATGAATTAAGTTGATAGTTTTAATGAAAAGAATATTTGTTATTGTTGTTTTAATTTCTCTATTTTGTTAAATTTGAGACTAAGTATTTGTTAAGTGTAGTAAATTGGTGGTTTTGAGAAGCTTAATTACAATGTGATTCATAAATTTTAATAGTTGAGCTTATACGTGGTTGAGGATTAAATTGTCTATCAAAGTAACGAGTTAAACTGTGCAATTAATAGATTTTATAGTTAAATTGACGTGGTTTTATTATTTTGGTTAAATTGTTTATGGATTAATGAGTTAAATTGTACATATAGTTAGTAATGTTGTTTAGTAACTAAAGAATTGTTGATAGAAACAAAGATTTTTGAAGGAATCATAACTTAAGGTTATTGATATTGTAACTATAATTTATGTAGTAACTGAGTTATACTAATTTATGTAGTGACTGGTTAATGAATCAACATGAGATTTAATTGGATTGTTAGCACCTCATATTTTATGCATGTAGGTACAATAAGCAAGAGCATAAGTTCTAATTTAAGTATATGATGTAACCGAAATTCAATAAAAGAATTATTGTGGGCTCTTAATCAAGATGATGAAATGTAAGAATAAGGGTATTTGAGCTTAATAACATATTAGGTTGAAAATTTAATTCATTGAACACTAAATTAACATATTAGTGTTTGCTCTCACAAATAAATTTATTGCTGCACTTTAGAGAAAAGACTATTGAAACTCTTCAAGTTTTTTGAACCCACCATCCATCTTAATTCGCTCTTGGTAGTTAAACTATGTTCGTAGTTGTTTTCTTTGTTGAATAGGTATGTTATGCAAGAGATTCTTGATCAATAACTTGCTGAGGAGGCAGGTGAGGCTGTGGGAGGAGGTGCAATGGCAACAATAGCAAATCCTCGTAGATCTTCCAAGTAAGTGTTCTTCAACTATTTCAGTATATTTTCGCTTTGAATCTTCGAGTGCCTTTTCTCAGTAATGATTTTGTTTATTTATACTAATATTGTCCATTTCCTAGTTGTATTTCAACTCTATTTTATGAAGTAAATAGATATATATATTTTTTAATTATTTCCTTATGGACAGCAAAAAAGCAACATCTATAGCAGCTTCTTCTAAAAACCTTACAGCACATAAATTAAAGGTGCAAGGGAAGGGGTATAAAGATAAATGTTATGAGCAAATTAGGAAATCAGTAGAAGCACGGTTTAATAGTCTGCTGACAGAGGTACTTCTTTATGAACTATTCTCTTACATGATGAATTGCTTACTTTTTGTTCAATATATATATATTTTATTTATAACCGTGATTTGTGGACCAGCTTGTTTATGAGGACCTCAAAGCTGCTTTAGAAGAGGCGCGTACGGTATGTATTACCAATTTCTATAATAATGTAATACAACTATTACATTATCCTTAATGCTTGAGATTGATGATTTCCGGTGCATTTGATATGTATTATTTAATAAAGTTCAGATGTTCTTCCAAGATATTGGCTGATATTTGAGATTATTATTTTGCTCTAAGATTATTTTAACATTACTGCATAGTGAAAAACAAGTTGAATATGGAGGTGTTTCACAGAAGGGTCAACATTTAGCTGCCCCAACTCACTTTCTCATATGTGATTTCAATGATTTTAATTTTAAAAGAAATGTACATCGATTGTTTTCCAAAAGTTGAAATTTGTACCAATAAAAAAAACTAACTATTATTTTTTGTTCAATAAAGTCATAATTGCTGGAATTAGTTAAACTGTGTTCATATTTGTTTTTTTTTTGTTGAATAGGTATGTTAATGAATAGCTAACTATTATTTTGGCTAGGTATGTTGTGAAAAAGATCCGTTTGGCTCATCAGACTGATAAAGCTCGCAGGTCTGCCCACCAGGAGGTAAGTATACAAAATTCTATCTCTATTTATTATTAAAGAGCAATTAACACTGAAGACATGACATCTTGGGAGGCATATTCAGGTTGAGGATAAGACATTATGGAAGTGAAATATTTGCTTTGAGTTACTAAAGCTTGATTGCTGTATTTTCTATTATTTGTCATCACAAATACCAAAAACAGATTGATGTGTAATTACTTTCCTTTTTCTCTCCAGCGGTGTAGAGTTTTGATGTATAAAGGTCAGCGTTTATATCTTACCTAAATTTCTAGCCTCTTATTATGGATGTTATTTGGTTCTTTTTCCTCCAGATGGAACTTATTTCAAGAGTAAGAAATCTATTCATTGTGGAGTACAAAGAGTCCTGGGTTTCAAGTTATTTTATCTAACATTTATGGTGAACTGATTGACTGGTTAGATGCTGATAATTTGCATTCGTGAGTATCCATGACAATTTGTCACCAACTATTTGCAATGTGATATACAGGTTGCACAGTTTCTATATAGGCAACTTTGGGCTAGAGGCTGGTGTTAATGCTGTCATAACCAATAAAAGGGTCAGTCTTAATTTTTTCATGTAAAATAATAAGCACATTAGATGGGATTAATTTTCCATCACTCAGTGCACTATTCTATCTTTAAACTTCATTGCTGCTTATGCTATTGTATATCTGGGGTTACCAAATCATGTAACAAAATTACTAGTTAATCTTACAGTTTGTTTTTCATGAATGTTTTGGGGGTTTTGTAACTCAATTAGAAGTTGGCAACAAGGGTATATGAGTTGGTTGTACCTAGTGGGTATCTAATATTGCTTTAGTGGTTCTGAGAACTACATCTTGGATAGCCAGTTTCTAGATAAATGATTGGTTTTTTACAGTTTCTTCTGCTGGCTCTCGTTATTTGGCTAACCTTTCTAGTTTTTCTCTAGTTTTGTTATGTTTTTAAAATCTTCTTGGTTTGGGGCTATCTTAATTTTATCTTCTACATAGGTTTTATTTTCAGATTACTTGGGCACTGTTAGTTTTGTTCTATTTTTTGTTTAATTTGTTGTACTCTGGTTTATTTAATTATGCCTTCACCTGCAAATTTATATATTGAAAACTGGAATTTTTCTTAGTCTCTTGTGATGGAAATTTCTTTGTTAAACTAAAGAACAAGGTAAAATTTAAAGGATATGATTGGGTTATATTATATTTATAAAATTATAAATAAGCGTATATAAATTCTTCTTCCTTGCATTGATTCCAAAGAAGTGACTTTTAATAAGCGTATATAAATTCCAGCTGCTGCTATTTATCTTAACCAACTTCAGCTCATTACGGGTTGAGCCAACCATGAATTTGAGCTTTTCTCATCCAATTCGATCGTGAGTTTCCATTTTTCTTTTGTTATTATGTTCTTTGCATCTTAATTATCATATCTTCTTGTTATTTGCTGTCGATCTTTGAGAAATGTTCTTAAAGAAAAAGTAGTCGTGGAGTCCTCAAACCCTTTATTTAATTGCTAAGAAAAATATCAAATTCGGTTTCTATTGCTAATTGTGAAGTAAAATAGTTAACTTGCACCAAGATTTGGGAAAAGAAAATCTTCACACTTTTGCTTAATATAAGTTTAACTTTGCATTCATATTATTTTTGTTTAACTAAATTATGCTTTCATTATATATTGAAGCTTCTTTGGGGGTACTAAGTGCTGGGTGGTCTTGAGTTTCTGTTTATGGTATGGTTCAAGTTAATAAGGATAAACCTTTTAAGTTTTAATTCTGAATAGATTGTGCACTAATAAGGAGCTACCATGAATATTTTTTCCCTTATTATTTTTCTTTGTTGGTTTGTGGACATCTGCCTGAGATTGATTGAGGTTGCATTATCATTGTAGAATTGCCACATGTTGATAGTTTAATGCCATAATAGTTGATTCATTATATCAGAAGATACAAACAATTTCTTATTCATTTCTGCATTGGTCCATATATTAAATAATGGCTATTATATGTAATTAAGTCATTTTTCTAGGTCATATTCCCAATGATTTTTTTTCTCATGATATTGATAATTTGTTATGTATTGCAGTACCATGGCTTGTAGCAGCAAATCCAGTAAATTATGGCCGACCCTATTAGCTTTCTTATATGAAAGCATTATCTGCAGCTCTGATATTCTGGTGCTCAAATTTTCAACTCAATCTTTCTTGAAATGGTTATTATGTTGATTTCTACACTTTTACATGCTCAAGTAATAATTGTTACCAACTAAGCTTTAATTATGAAGTTCAGGTTATATTGAGTAATAAGTAGAGTTTGATGAAATTACTTGCATCATTGTCTTATTCTGGTAATAGGTAGAGTTTTATTATATTTACTGAAATATTATTCATGATTTTTTTATAGATTTAGTTGTTTTGTCAATTGCTACTGTAGATTCTCTTGTGGATTGTGAATTTGAGAGAAAACAAGCTCATCTATGCAACAAAGGAAAGTCTAAAAATTGATTGAAAGTGAAGATGAGAAGCAGGAGAAGGAACAATTGTTGATGTTATTTAGGAGGATATTATTAGTATTTTGTTGTATTGTTTTAAGAGAGATTGTTTGATGACATTATGTATGATTTCAATTACTTTTATCAAACATTATGTACGATTCCAATTATTTTTATATATTTGTTTGGAATATATTATGTTTTGGAATAAATATATAAATATATATGTGTATGTATGTGTGATCAATAGTGTGTATAGGATGAAATTTAATAAATACTGCAACAAAAAATAGCGACGGATTTGCGACAACAATTCTGTCGCTAATATGTAAAAATAAGAATTTCACAAATAATTAGTGACAAATTTAGCGACTTCGTCCTAACATTTAGTCATGGGAGTTATTAGTGGCAACCTGTCGTTATTGATACAATAATAATTAGCGACAAAATTAGCAATGGAAAATTTAGTCACTAAATATTATTATTATAATACAGGTGACTAATTATGAATATAAATTAGCCACGAAAAAAAATTAGCGACTAAATTTTTCGTCGCTAAATTAGCAACTAATTTGGAATTCCGTCGCTAATATATTCGCGACTGGCCTTTTAGCGACTGTTCGTCGTGGCGTCGCTAATTTGTTTTAGCAATGGAATTTTGCCATAATTGGCATTTTTTTTGTAATGTGCTTGGTTCATTTCTCTCCATTAAAAATTAGGATGATTTCTCCATCTAGGATTATAAGTATTGCTATAGGGGTTCAAAGCATTCACTTTCTCTACTAATCCTTTGCCATTTTTCAACTCGGGTGCTCCTTGAGTTCCTGCATAACCATCATACTCGTTAGACAACATAAATACACTTTTAGCCTATAGATCATTTATTTTTCTTAGATGCTCTTTTCTCATTAATTCCATTTGAGCTTTAAGCATAGCTATTTCATCCACACTGTGTAATCCCTAGTTTTTTTATGAAACCCTAGAAGTTTTCCATTGAGCATCGTTGGTAGCTATCTCATCAAGAAGCAAGAATGCTTCTTTAGGAACTTAATTCATAAAGCTACCATTTGATGCAACATCTAATGAGAACCTCGTAGTTTGATTAGCACCTGCATAAAAGATATTCATTAGTTGATAAATAGGAAATTCATGGTGTGCACAGCTCATCAAGAGTCTTCTAAATCTTTCCTAGGCTTCATAGAATGGCTCCTCATAGAACTGCTAAAAGTCATTAATTTGCTTCCTAATGAGGGTTGTTTTAGTAGGTGGAAAAAATTTACACAAGAAATTTTCTTGAATTTGTTACTAATACTGAATGGATTGATTTGTTAACATTTGTAACCAGTCCTTAGCCTTACCTCTGAGAGTAAAAAAAAAAGTTTAAGCCTAATAACATCAGTTGATACATTCAAGATTTGTACGGTATCACTAATTTCCAAGAATATGTCCAGATGTTGAATAGGGTCCTCTATATCTGAACCTAAAAATTTATTTCTTTATACCATTATGATGGTAGCAGGTTTTATCTCAAAAGGTTGGTGATAAGGTATCCTAATAGTCCCATGTTCTTTATTCCACCTAGGAATAGCGTAATCTCTAATGGTTTTAGGTCTAAACCCATTCCCTTGGGCTTGATAAGGTCTATCTTGCTCTTCTATCCTAAGAGGTAGTGGATCATTTATAGGTAAATTTTCATGAGGTAGGCAAACGATGTTAAGATATGGGTCTAACTCTGGATCATTTATGTTTCATTATAGTCTCCTTATCCTATGAAATGTCCTTTCAATTTCAAAGTCTATGGGAAAAATTAGGTTGTTTCTCACCACAAACCAATCACACCTACAAAATTAAAAGAATGAACTTAAAAAATAGATAAATAAGAATAAGAAGAAGAAGAAAAACACATAAAAATACACTTTAAAAATCAAAATAAGTAAACAAAACACCAATGTTTCCCAGACAACGGCACAAAAAACTTGATCGGTGTCTATCAAGTGTACCAAATTGGCTAGTAATGTAGGAAACTATAGATTAAGATCCCATATATTAAACCTAAGGGAAACTTGTGTTATATGAAAGAATTTTGAATTTTAGAATGAAATTTATGTGTAAAAGAGATAACAAAAATCCCAAAGGTTATAATTTTGAAACTTAATTAAATTGAAATCAGAAAATTAAACAACTAATAAGCATAATTAAAATAAACAACTGAAGTAAGTAAACTAAATCTTAAATGAAAGCAAGTAAACAGAATTGAGAAAAATCAATATGAAAATAACTTTCACTAAAGGACTATCCACCTTAACTTTATACTGTAATGACTTAAATTCAACAGAAATACCAGTGATTATGGAAAAACTAGATGCAATAAAGCATAATACCTTGAATCAAGAATATCTTTCTTAAGCATTAAATTCTCATTTTAGGAACAATTTAACACCTAGCATAAAAATCAGTTTATATTCCTAAACATTCATTGAATTCTTTCTCAAGAATTTTAACTCCAATTTTTTCTTAGTTCTTTCTCTCTTAGTATTAACCCATATTATCAATACATAACTACGTCAAAGTCAGAAAATAATCATGCATAGATAATAAAAAATTAATCTAAGAACATGCAAATTAGTGATAGTGCCTAAACCAATTTTTAGTTATTGAATCAATAAACCAACATTTAGTCTTAACACAATCAAAGATAAGAATATGCTTAAAACCAAGAAATAATTAACTGATATTGAATTTAAAGCTCAATCAAGTCATTATAATATAAGGTAAGGAAGTATCCTTTAGCAAAAGTAAAGAAACTACTCACTATTCATATTGAAAATTAAAGCAAAACTAATGAGAAGAGTCAAAAACAAAAAAATTACAGAAGTTCCCATAATTAACTTGTATAAAAAATCAGAAAAAACCTCCTGCTCTTTGGTTTTGTTCTTCATAAACTAAAGGATTCTCCCCTTTCATTTGGTGTTTTTGCTGAGTATTTATAGGCAAATACAAAGAATTTTAGTTAAAGCTTTCCAAATTAGAATAGGAAAAGAACTCTGCTAATTAGGAATTTTTTTCAAACTATAATTCTTTACTGCATGGCCAAGCAAGTTGAAGAACAAAATTGATGCACTGTTGTTTGTGAGAATACTTAAACTAATGCACAGCCAAGTATGCTTTTCCTTCTTGAGATACACAGCCATGCATAGGCTTAAATAGCCATGCACGGCCAAGCAGCCTTTTTCTTCTTCCCTTGCATGGCCATGCATAGGATTATAAAGCCCTGCATGACCAAGCAATCTTTCCTTCTTTGTTGTGTACAACCAAGTATGGCCTTTCTGCCTTTTGCCTAATTTCTTCAATTTTTCAACCGTTAACACAATTTTTCCATACGTGGCCATTTATAATTTCATGCTCGACCATGTTAATTCCCTTTGGACTGGACATTGAATTTCTAGCTTTAATTTCTCAAAATTACAAATTTGATCCAAAACTTTTCATTTCTTTCAATTAAGCCCTTTTTTCTTCATTTTGGCCCTGAAAAATACCAAAACTTACAATTAACCCTTGAAAAACAAAATTGATAAATGTAACTAAAATTCAACTAAATTAAAGCCAAATTAATTTAATTAAATATCTAAAAATACACTAAAAATATCAATTAATTTACAACTATCATAAATAGTAAATGAAGTGCATAAATAAGTTTAATTAGTGATATTAAATTAATTAATTATAATTGGAGGGATCAATATATAATTTTCCATAAAAATAATATGTTTGTGAATAAAAGATAGATTTCATGTCAAATAAGATATTAAGTGTGAAAGTAAAGATAAATAATAGCACTAGCATAAATAAGTGATAAAAAAGTGCACCATCATAATTTAGTGAAAGTGCAAGAATGAATCGTAATTTAGCAAATGAAATGTTAAATTGAAGGAAAATATTGTAAATGAACCCTATTATATAGTGAAATAGGGCCCAAAAGTGTAACTTTTTAACTTCAGTAAAAAGTAAGGACTAAATCATAATTCTACATGTCATAACATGTATTAAGAGTAAAAGATAGGAAAAAATGAGCTATAAGAGTGAATAGTAAAAAATATAAGGTAAATTGGCCCCAATATATTGTTATAAAACATTCAGGTTAATAAATGAGGCATTTGTTTTATCTATTATATTCTTGTGCATATCAAATGATAGAACTATCCAAAAATATTGTTTCAGTTTAAGTTATCATATGTGAGGCACATGGTTGTAAGACCTTGAAACATTTGAGACTTTATTCTAAATATCCCTAGTCAGTCATTGTTATGGGAATAACAATGAATTAAGACTAGTATGCTCTCTGATAAGTTGAGTTCTGTCTTACGGATCATAAGGACTAGAGTGTCCATCAGAGATCATAGATACATATTTAGAACATGGTATCTAGATTTGATCTACTCATGAGAACACTACATGGTATAATTCATAAGTGTTTCTCAATTGCAATTTTTGCATTGGAGTTCTTAGACCTAAAATCTCTATGAAACTCTTTATGAATTACTATATACTTTGACATACACCTAATGTACTCGTAACAGGGTGACAAGTATGGGTATGATTGGGCATGCACTAATTCATGTTAGAGAGCATGAGGGATGTAAAGGGATTACCCCTCTCAATAAGAGAGAAAAATATCACCAACCACTTGATCAGTGAACTGAGAAGTGTATGGTCATACCAAGATAAAATAATGAGTAATCATTATTTATCTCAGAGTTCAGTGTCACTGGAATATCAAGAAAGGAATTAATATATATAAGGATGATTAGTTCTATGCCTTATATTAATTCTGATATTTATGGGTAAGGGACTATGAAAATTTGCATTAGGTCACTAAATGCCATTTGCATTTTCATTTAATTTGGAATGATATAATATCTTGCTAGAGAATATATATAGCCTTTGGATTATTTATTAATTCATTGCCTATATTAAATGTGCCTATAGGATCGCACACAAAGCATTGGACTTAAGGTATTTAAAATAAAGTATTGGGCATTAATTTGGGCTTTTATATAAAGTCAAATTAATGTGGATAATGGATATTAAAATTGCTAAATGGACCTTGGTCCGTGAGAGAGGAAAAGTCGGCATTCACTAGGATTATTTCAATTAATTAATTATCTTTGAATAATTAAGGTAATTGAGTTTAAATCCTAATAGCATTTGAATCAAGATACAACACTTAATTGGAAGAGAGTGTGGCTGAAATTGAAGGAAGAATCTTAGTGAATTTCGGCATGTGCAAAATCCCTAAATAAGTGGTGGACTTTAATTAAATAACTAATGCCATTTGAATTTAAATTCTAATAGAATTTGAATTAATATATATCACTTAATTAGGAAGTGATGGAGGCTGAAATTACTACTTAATTATAGTGAATTTTGGCATCCACACTAACCCTAGACATTTGATATATATTAATGAATTAGAAGAAAAAAAAAACAAGGCTTGTCGGTTTTTATTCTTTCTCTCTCTCATTACCGATTTCAACAAGGGAAAGAATTGTTTCTTCCTCTCTTGTATTTTTGGGTAGCCATTGCAACCTAAAAGAAGAACAAGATCAGATCTTATGTCTTCATGAATACCCATTGCCGAATACAAAAGGTTAGAGCTAGCACTCTCGTTTTAAGCCGACTTTGCAAGTATGTGTGTGAACATAGAGTGGTGTGGCGCAAAGGCAGCACTTTTGGCATCGGAGATCGAGATCTAAGGTATATAAGTCCATCTTATATATTGTTCATTGTAAAAATCAAGTTTTAAAGTGCATTCAAGGATGTAAGTTTGATCTAAAACCCTAAAATTGCATGTTTCGATTCTATGTCTTTATTGCATGGCTTGTATGACTGAAAGTTTTATTTTTCCGCTGCGTGATCATTATATATATTCCATGTGATATCCGTTCAGTGGTATTAGAGCCTAATCATGCTATTTTTAGTTCTTTGGATGCATTACGACTTGATAAAAAATCGTTCATTACATAAAACGTGATGCTAAAATTTTCTGTTTTGAGTTTTTTGCATTGGTTGAGTATAAAAACGATTTTAATTGATTAATTAGGTATTATAATGATTATGACATGTTAATATACTGTCCTAAGATGTTCTTAGATCTGTTCATGGTCTGTTTTAATTATATATACCTGATTGTACATGTTAATTATGAAACTAGGTACTTGTTTGCATGATATGCATTTTAAACAACTAATTTCTCAAAATTTAAATGTAAAACGTGTTTGGCATATTTTTAAGTGATTTTTAAATATTAATAATAGGTCTGGACATGTTTTAAAAATGGATTTAATTCTGATCTATGACAATTTAATTGATTAATTTACAAATCACTTAAAACAATGACTAGTTTGTGTTTGTTGCATGTTTAGTCAACATTGTTTGTTTTTTTTTTATTAAAATGACAAAAAAAAATTAGATCAGATCTGAAAATAACCTTAAATTAATGTTTATGACCTTATTTAAGTTATTAAATAGCTCATAAAATCGTTTTAAGTGTTTGTGTATTGTTTGTGGTATTATGTGAGCATTAAACAACTAGTTTCATGTTGTTTGTTTGGTTTGTTATCAATGTCGTATGTGATATATGTTCTTCATGAATTTTTATGTTTTAATTCATGTTGGTTCATATTATTTTTATTTTTAATGTTTATGGGTTGTATGACATAATATTAAAAATGGCAAAATTGAAAATTACACTAGAGTTGATTTATGGCACAAATCTAACTAATTTGTGTTTTGGGCTCTTAAAAGAGCTTATTCGATAAGAGGATTTAGTCCATTGGGCTTCAGCCCAGGCCCATCATAGGGTCTTCTCTTAAAAGTAGAAGTATACAATTTCCATTAATGGGCTAGGCTTAATTGATTAAAATTGGACTTTGTTTTATCCATGAATGTTATGTATATTTGTTTGAATGTTTTGTGTGATGAATGGATATGTATGGTGCATTCATGGGCCCTGGGTTATGTAATTAAATATGGCATGTGTGCCATTGTGGATTATTGTAAAAGTTTAATTTATTTCTTAGTACAGAATTTATTTGAAGACTTTGTAAATCAAGACGAAGTCCACCGAAGTGGAGAAGCCTAACTTGAAGATTCATATGTAATAGTATAGAATCTTATTTATAGGTTTTTGGGCCTATATTTGTCACGTTTTACTTTATGAATCCTATGTAATGAATCTCTAAAATAGTAAGTCACAAAGTTGCCTCCTTAATTCGAAACATGTCAAGGCATCGATCATCGATCACGTAGACTAGGAGTCATAGATGCGCCCAATTATCTTTATGAGGCATAGGTTGTGAATGTAGGTTGGACTTAACATGAAAAGGGATGCCTAGACCTAAGCAACGAATAAATGGATTTGTGCTATAACATCTTAAGATGTTAGCCCATTTGATCCAAGAGTCATGTACGAGACATGATTGGAGTTTTTCTACCTAAGTAACTTAACTCTTTAGGTGCACAAGCTCAGCTTGACTAAGGAGTTGTTGTGAAAAGTGGATCTTGGCCCACATTAAATCACTAACATGAATTATTTAAAGGGATATTAATTCGGTTTGTGGGATTTTATTAAGACCTCATTTAATCTTGCTAAATTTATATTATTGTAGATTGAAAAATGGCTTCTTCAAACAACAACTTTTCATTGCGATCGGTCCTAGAAAAGGCAAACTGAATGGCACCAATTTAATAGATTGGTCTCAAAACTTAAGAATTATTCTTAAGCAAGAGAAGAAGTCGTATGTCTTGGATGCACCCTTGCCCGACGAACCTGCTAAGAACACTTCTGCAGTTCAAAGGGAAACCTTTGAGACTAAGAAGAGTGACTCCAATGATGTGACCTGTCTGATGCTAGCCAATATGGTAGCCGATTTGCAAAAGTAATTCATGGACTTAGAGGCCTATGCAATCATGATGCACCTCAAAGAGATGTTTCAAGAACAAGCTCATCACGAGAGGTTCATGACAACAAAGGCCTTGATTTCTTGTAAGATGGCTACGGGTACTCCTGTTAGTACCCATGTACTCAAGATAAAAGGGTATCTTAATACTCTTGAGATGATTGAGGTACAATTCCCAAAAGAATTGGCCACTGACTTGATCTTAGGTTCATTAACTGATGATTATGATCCATTTATTATGAATTATAACATGCATGCAATGAACAAGACAGTCACCAAGCTTCATGGGATGCTTAAGAATGCTGAAGAGAACATTCGAAAGATCAATTCTTTACTAATGGTTCAATGGAGCATTAAGAAAAGACCCGCTAAGGGAAAGGGGAAAGGAAAGGCAAAACCCAAGAATAGCCAGGCACGGCCTAAGTCTAATGGGTGTGCACCTCAGACCTAACCTAAGCCCAAGGCACAAAATCTCAAAAAGAGTGAGAGCACGTGTTTTCATTGCAATAAGATAGGGCATTGGAGGAAGAATTATGCTCTCTTTAAGGAAGAATAAAAGAAGAATGGAGCCAAGGCATCCAGTTCTGGTATTTTTGTTGTTAAAATTAACCTTTCTATTTCTACCACTTGGGTATTGGATACCGATTGTGGTTCTCACATTTGTTCAAATGTGTAGGGGCTAAGAAATAGGAGTTTACTAGGGAAGAGTGAAGTAGACCTCCGTGTGGGGAATGGAGCATGAGTTGCGGCCATGGAGATAGGTGACTATCAACTTACTTTACATTTTAGATTATGTTTAGATTTAATGAATTGTTATTTTGTGTCTGCTGTGAGCAGAAACATTATTTCATTTTCATGTTTGGATATGGATGGATTTGACTTTGTTATTAATAATGGCAATATTCATATTTGTCGCCAAGGCATTTTATTTGGCACTACTATGTTACAAAATGGTCTTTATATCCTTGATCTACAAAATAAAGAATCCATATACAACATTAATACAAAAAAGCGTTAAATCAAATGAATTGAACCCTACTTACTTCTGGTATTATCGCTTAGGACATGCAAATGAAAAATGCATTTCAAGACTCCATAAATTTGGAGTGCTTGGGTCATTCGATTTGGAATCTTATGACACATGCAAGCCATGTTTGCATGAAAAAATGACAAAGAGTCCTTTTAACAAGAAATGTGAGAGGACTAGTGACTTATTAGGATTAATACACACCAATGTATGTGGACCATTAAGTACACAAGCTAGAGGTGGTTTTAGTTACTTCGTAAGATTCACAGATGACTTCAGTAGATATGGCTACGTCTATCTGATGAAGCACAAGTCTGAAACTTTTGAAAAATTCAAAGAGTTTAAGAATGAAGTAGAAAACCAATTTGGCAAAAGTATAAAAGTCATTCGATCATATCTAAGTGGCGAATACTTAAGTCAAGAGTTTGATGGTCATCTGAAAGAGTGTGGAATTATTTCACAACTCACTCCTCCTAGAACACCACAATGGAATGGTGTGTCCGAAAGGAGGAATCAAACTCTATTGGACATGGTTCGATCAATGATGAGTTAAGCTAATCTTTCTATCTCCTTTTGGGGTTATGCGTTAGAAACTGCTGCATTTCTACTGAATCGTACTCCAACTAAAGTAGTTGAGAAGATACCATACGAGGTATGGACTGGAAAATAGCCCAATATATGGTTTCTCAGGATTTGAGGCTATGAATCACATGTTAAGAAATTAACATCTGACAAACTAGAGTCCAAATCTATTGTCTACTTATTTATGGGTTATGCCAAAGAAACAAAAGGATACTACTTTTACTTACAAACCGAGAAAAAAGTGTTTATTGCTCGCAAGGCTATTTTTTTGGAAAAGGAATTCTTTCTCAAGAAAGACAGTGGGAGTAAAGTAGAGCTTGGAGAAATTCAAGTGCCATAAACTTTTGTAAAGGATGAGTTGGAAATGGGATCAAGTTCACAACCAATTATGGAACAAAAACCCATTGCACAAGAACCTAGAAGGTTCGGTAGGGTACATCGGGAGATTGAGAGATACGAATTTCTAATCACCGATAGTGACACTATAGAATTAGTGGATCGTGAGGATCTAACTACCTACCGATAAGCTATTGAGAGCCCTAACTAGAAAATTAGCTTGGAGCCATGACATCCGATATGTAATCAATGTACGATAACCAGGTTTGGATCTTGGTTGATCCATCGGAAGGTGCTAAGGTAATTGAATACAAATGGCTATTTAAACTCAAGATCATAAGACCTACAGAGGTAGACTAGCAGCTAAAGGTTTCCGACAAACTCATGGTGTAAACTATGATGAGACATTTTCTCCTGTAGTCATGCTCAAATCCATTAGGATCTTGCTTGCCATAGCTACATATCATGACTATGAGATACGACAAATGGATGTCAAAAATGCTTTCCTTAACAAAAACCTCCTTGAGGATGTGTATATGACACAGCCTGAGGGTTTTATTAATCCCAAGAATCCTAAGAAGGTTTGTAAGCTTTAAAAATCTATTTATGGATTGAAGCAAGCATCCCAGAGTTGGAACCTCTATTTTGATGAAGTAGTCAAAGAATTTGACTTCATCAAGAATGAAGATAAGCCTTGTGTGTACAAGAAGGTTAGTGGGAGCATAATAGTGTTTTTGGTCCTATATGTTGACGACATCCTTCTCATTGGGAATGATATTCCAACATTACAAAAGGTTAAGCAATGGTTGGGGAAGTGTTTCTCAATGAAAGACTTAGGTAAAGCCGAGATAATACTTGGTATTCGGATCTATAGAGATAGATCGTGTTAGCTTTTGGGACTAAGTCAAGAAAAGTACATAGATAAAGTATTAAAGCATTTTAGTATGGGAGACTTAAAGAAAGGATACATACCTTTGGCTTTGGGAGTTCTTTTGACTAAATAACAGTGTCCTAAAACCAAAAAGGAAAGGGACAGCAAGAGTAGAATCCCATATACATCTGCTATTGGATCTATCATGTATGCTATGTTATGTACTAGGTTGGATATTGCTCATGCACTGAGTATAACCAGTAGTTTTTAGCAAGACCCTGGTGAGAAGCACTAGTCTACTGTAAAAGGGATTCTAAAGTACCTACGAAGGACTAAGGATCACTTCTTGGTGTATGGTGGTCAAGAAGAGCTCGTCATACAAGGTTATATCGACGCTGCTTTTCAGACTAACACTCAAGACTCAAGATCGCAATCTGGTTTTGTTTTTGTTTTGAATGGTGGTGTTGTCAGCTGGAGAAGCTCGAAACAAGAGACCGTAGCCAACTCAACTATAGAATTCGAGTATATTGCAGTGAGTGAGGCTACAAAAGAGGCTATTTAGATTAGAAATTTTATTTCTGAATTAGGAGTGGTCCCAAGCATCCTAAATCCATTAGAAATTTTCTGTGACAACAACGGGGCCATCGCACAGGCAAAGGAGCCCCGGTCATACTAGAAATCCAAACACATACTTAGGAGGTACCACCTGATCAGAGAGATCATTGATCGTGAGGACGTCAAGATTAGCAAGATAGCGAGTGAAAATAATGTTGCAGATCCATTGACGAAACAATTGCGTCCAAATCTGCACAAAGCTCATTTGAGAGTGTTCGGTCTTATGGCTATGCCCAATTGGGGCTAGTGCTAGTGGGAGATTGTTAGTGTAAGCCCTAGCCCCAATACATTGTTATAAAACATTCAAGTTAATAAATGAGACATTTATTTTATCTATTGTATTCCTATGCATATCAAATGATAGAACTATCCAAAAATGTTGTTTCATTTTAAGTTATCATGTGTGAGGCATATGGTTGTAAGACCTTAAAATATTTGAGACTTCATTTTAAATATCCCTAGTCAGTCATTGTTATGGGAATAACAATGAATTAAGACTAGTATGTTCTCTCTAATAAGTTGAATTCTGTCTTAGATACGTGTTTAGAACATGGTATTTGGATTCGATCCGCTCATGAGAACACTACATGGTACAAGTCATAAGTGTTTCTCAATTGCAAGTTTTACATTAAAGTTCTTAGACCTAAAATCTCTATGAAACTCTTTATGAATTACTGTATACTTTGACATACACCTAAAGTACTCGTAATAGGGTGACAAGTATGGCTATGATTGTGCATGCACTAATTCATGTTAGAAAGCATGAGGGAAGTGAAGAGATTACCCCTCTCAATAAGAGAGAAAAATATCACTGGCCACTAGATCAGTGAATTGAGAAGTGTATGGACATATAGAGACAAAATAATGAGTAATCATTATTTATTTGGGAGTTTAATGTCACTGAAATATCAAGAAAGGAATTAATATATATAAGGATGACTAGTTCCATGCCTTATATTAATTCTGATATTTATAGGTAAGGGACTATGCAAAATTGCATTAGGTCACTAAATGCCATTTGCATTTTCATTTAATTTGGAATGCTATAATATCTTGCTAGAGAATATATATAGCCTTTGGATTATTTATTAATTCATTGCCAATATTAAATGGACCTATAGGATTGCACACAAAGCATTGGGCTTAAGATATTTAAAATAAAGTATTGGACATTAATTTGGGCTTTTATATAAAGTCAAATTAATGTGGATAATGGGTATTAAAATTGCTAAATGGAACTTGGTCCATGAGAGAGGAAAATTCGGCATTCATTAGGATTATTTCAATTAATTAATTATCTTTGAATAATTAAGGTAATTGAGTTTAAATCCTAATAGCATTTGAATCAGGACACAACACTTAATTAGGAGAGAGTGTGGCTGAAATTCACGGAAGAATCCTAGTGAATTTCGGTATATGAAAAATCCCTAAATAAGTGGTGGACTTTGATTAAATGACTAATGCCATTTGAATTTAAATTCCAATAGAATTTGAATTAATATATATCACTTAATTAGGAAGTGATGGAGGCTGAAATTACTACTTAATTATAGTGAATTTTGGCATCCACAATAACCCTAGACATGTGATATATATTAATTAATTAAAAGAAAAAAAACAAGGCTTGCCGTTTTTTACTCTTTCTCTCTCTCATTGCCGATTTCAATAAGGGAAAGAATTTTTTCTTCCTCTCTTGTGTTTTTAGGTAGTCATTGCAACCTAAAAGAAGAACAAGATCATATCTTATGTCTTCATTGAATACCCATTGCCGAATATAAAAGGTTAGAGCTAGCACTCTCGTTTTAAGCTGACTTTGCAAGTGTGTGTGTGAACATAAAGCGGTGTGGCGCAAAGGCAGCACCTTTGGTATTGGAGATCGAGATCTAAGGTATATAAGTCCATCTTATATATTGGTCATTTCAAAAATCAAGTTTTGAAGTGCATTCAAGGATGTAAGTTTGATCTAAAACCCTAAAATTCTATGTCGTTATTGCATGGCTTGTATGATCGAAAGTTATAATTTTTCTACTGCGTGATCATTATATTTGTGCCATGTGATATCCCTTCTTGCATGTTATCATAAGTAATAGGAATGTAAGTTTTAAAATTATAGTTATAAATTTGTAAAAGTGCAAATTGTAATTAGTTTTGCAAATGAACTATTTGGTTATTATAATGCTCACTAATGATAATGTTTGAAAAAAAATTATCGAACTATCTAGTTTAATGCATCGGATGACTGTAGCTTTGATGTGATATCTAAGTTAATCAATCACCATATGTATAGTACAATGTTATAAAAGCATTATTATTTTATTGGTATTAGAGCAAAGGTTCAACAAGTCTTAAAATCAAAGTAAATGTATTAAGGATAGAATGATATGTATACATGCCACGAATAGGTATTGATGATAAGAGTGATTATAAGTATATGAGAGGACATAAAGATCACTTAAGCTTTTTGAATCACAATGACCATAAGATGTAAAAGTTAGCAAAAAATTTATCGTGGGTTAGTGAATTGGATACCCCCAAAGATGTATAATAGTTATGGTAATTGTGGTATGCAAAGAAATTTCAAGGATGAAATTTTTTTAGTAGGGGAAATTTTAAAGTTTTAAATACCGAGTTAGTCAGGAATACTATTTTTCAATAGTGAATAATGATGCTGAAATGAATAGTACTTTTCAAAGTCAAAAAATATTTTATTTGATCATTGGAAAAAGCATGTTAACAGGAGTTCGTGGTTCAAATTTAAGATCAAACAGAGATCATTTAGTCCTCAAAAGGGCATTAAGAAGTTAAGTCACTCCCAAATTTGGAATATGATTGGTTTTACTATACCATAAAATATGCTACGGATCTCAAAAAATAATTCAAAAATATGGACACACTCGTATTGATAATTAGAATTATATGTTAATGAAAAATTAATTTTTTAGTGACTTTGAAATTGGGTTATCAGATTAGTAAAAGTAAACCAGATCGAAAAACAGTCTCTGTTTGACTCAAAAAATATTTATGGAGCCTAATGAATAAATTTTGAGAATTATGAAAGTATTTTTAGGAAGGATTGAACTTAAGAATTAAGAGAAAAATAATGATTTAGGTTTAAATAGTAATCGATTGATCGTGAATTTGATCAAGGCTTTAAAAATAGCAAATGATTTTTAAAAATTACAGAGTTCTAGTTGGGCTCTAATTAGTATTTAGAATTATTTGATGGTGAAAAGGTGATTTTATGGTAACACCGAAAATATACGAATAAGATCAATTTAAGTGAACCAGATCGAAAATGGACTTCGATTAATTTGAAAATTTTTATGTAAGCTAATTTAAATATTTTAAGAATTATGGAATCACTTTTGGGAGAAATTGAGCTTGTGCAGTAGGAGAAATAATTTCAAATTACATACCGAGCTTTTTGGTTGGACCAATTGATTGGACTATGGTTTGGCCCATTTGAGGGGCTTATATAAGGTGAAAATATCTGAATTTAAGATAGACACTCAACATATTTTTCTCTTTTCTCCTTCCTCTTTACTGTGAGTTTCATTCCTAAGAAACTTCATGGATTTTTTTTATTTTTCTTCCATGATTTTCACCAAATTAAGCCTCCCAAAAAAACGTTTAGCCCCTCTTTCCACTTATGGAAACCTTTAGACTTTATTTGAAGTGGAAAAAATGGAAAAAAATGGATAAAGAAGGTCATGGACCAAAAGTGAAGTGAAATTAGGTTTCATAATTTGATTTAATAGATTTTATTGGTAGATCCAATGTTAGAGATTATGATTATGTGATTTAATTGAATTAATTCTTGATGTGTATGTTGGCCACTTTGGGATCTTATGAGGAGGAGCTTATTTTATGACATAAAGTAAAGAAGATGAAGATTAAGGAGTGAAAATTAAGCTTATGATGTAAGTGGATACAATATCCCTTAATTTCCAAGAATTTTATGAGGATATATGGTTATGTATGTTATGAAATTGTGTATATATGTCATGTTTAATTGAGATTAATGTTATAGATATGTTGAAGGAGGTTAGAAATGGTGATTTAAGTGATTAAAATGAAAAGAAAATAAGAATAGGAAGATGAGATAAGGTTGGACAAATAGGGTATAATAAGAAAAATTTGTGAAATTAATTAAGTTGTGCTTGTATTATGTACATAATGGAAATTAATTGGTATAATATGTTTAGGTAAGATTTTAATGTAAATGATAGTAGTAATTTAAAATATATGGTTTATAATGTAATTTATTAAAGGACATCCAAATGTTTATTGAAAGGTAAATGCAAAAAACAAGTTAGTTAGTGTATTAGATAATGTAATTAATGATAAAAAAAGGAAAAAATTAATTTAGA
>CM075811.1:28898467-29375498 GCA_037975025.1 Excoecaria agallocha | reverse complement strand
AAAAATCGAATGAAAAGTGTACTGAAATGAAAAAAGCAAATAAAAAAAGCCAAAAAATGGAAAGTGATTCTGAAATAAGCAAGTAACTTTGCCTTTCGTAGTAGTCTAATGGTTTAAATCTAGTTCAGGATATGATTGGCTAGCCATAGGGATACCTATACCACGGTGGAAGTCATGGTGACTTATTTTGCTATGGCAAGATCGTAATGATCTCTCATTGTTTCTGTACTGACTATTCTATTTTGAGGTGGATTAGCACTTCAAGGTTATCCTCTATTGTATTGTTGTAAGCCCGTAGGGTTCACATCCTATATATCCGATCTGAAAATTTCTGCCAGAATTATACTAGAGGTATAATGGTAAAAAAAAAGTTAAAAGTGCAAAAACTGAAGTGAAAGTGAGAATGTGAGTGAAAAATGATCTAATCAAAATGGTAATTTCCCTAATTAATAAGTTTAGTGGATAAAAATGATAAAGTAATGAATGAAATGGTAAAAATAGTGGTTGAATAGCCTAAAAATGAACTTTTTGTAACTTTGGAGAACCAAAATATAATTTGACATAAAAATATTAAAAAGATGATCAATTGATAATTTGTATGCCAAATAAATAATTTACAGTGAAAAATGAAGTGAACTAGTGGCAAAATTTTAAATAAGGTGTAACAATGATAATTTTGTAATTAATTGAAAAGAATTAATAGATTCAATGATTAAAATGGTAATTGTGTAATGAATCAAAATATGAAGGTTATTTCCCCAAAGTGGATAGAAAATATAAGTGAACTTATTTGTAAAGAACGAAAAGAAACTGGTACTAAAATATAAAGTGGTAAGAAAATAACATGTTAAGGATCAAAATTACAATTTGTTTAATAAATAGCAAATAGAGTGCATAAATGAGTTCAATTAGTGATATTAAAGTAATTAATTATAATTGGAGGGATCAAATATATAATTTTTCATAAAAATAATATGTTTGTGAATAAAAGATAGATTTCATATCCAATAAGACATTAAGTGTGAAAGTAAAGATAAATAGTGGCACTAGTGTAAATAAGTGATAAAAGAGAACACCATCATAATTTAGTGAAAGTGCAAGGACCAAATCATAATTCAGCAAATGAAATGTTTAATTGAAGGATAAAATTATAAATGTACCCTATATAAAGTGAAATAGGGGACCAAAAGTATAACTTTTGCACTCAAGTAAAAAGTAAGGACTAAATCATAATTTTACATGTCATAACATGTATTAAGAATAAAAAATATGAAAAATGAGTTGTAACAGTGAATAGTAAAAAATATTTGGTAAATTGATAAATTTACAACTTTGAGGACCACATTGTAATTTGCCATTAATAATATTAAAAAATAACTAAAATGAAAATTTAGAAATAGTAGGGTCCGTCAGTGTAATTAAAAGTATATTAAATATTGTTTAAGAAATGGCAATAATAGTAATGTTTAGCAAGTGAAGGGTAAATTATAAATTAATGGATTTTAATAAGGATTTAAGTGGAAATTAGTCCTAATAAGATTAAAGAAAAATTAGCCTACAAGCTTAATTAGAATATGATCAGTAAGTCAAATAAGTCTGAAAATGTTAGGGCCACTAATGGTGAAAATATTATATATAGTGTTAATGCAAAGGTTATTGATGTTAATATTAATGATAAGAATAGTAACAGTAAATTAATTAATAATCCTAATATAATATTCAAGAATTAATCAACGGGGTTAGCAAAGCATAGATAGATCATAGTAATAATGAAAAAAATGACAGAAAAGTTGATCAAGAAAGTACGTAATGGTATTGCTAAATAAGATCCTAGCACTTAAATGTTATTGAATAAAAGTGTAAATAGAGTAATAACCGATTGTAACAGTTAATGGATAATCGATGTAACGATATTAAAAGGAATTAATTACAATATAATATAAGAAATAAATGAGCTTGTGTATACCTGTATGTCATTAGGATAGAAAGTTTTAGATATGTATCCTACCACTGGGCATTGTTAATGCTCAGCACGTAGTATTGTGACTGAGTGTAGGTTTCACAGATGGAAAGATTTAACAAATTTTTGTCGCCAGACATGGAGGATGATGGAAGGTTAGGCATGGAATGCATGTCATCATAAGTAATAGGAATGTAAGTATTAAAATTATGGTTATAAATTTGTATAATTACAAACTGTAATTAGTTTTGTATATGAACTTTTTGGTTATTTATAGTGCTTACTAATGTTGATGTTTGAAAAAACATTTATCAGATTGTCTGATTTAGTACATCGGATGACTGTAGCTCTAAAGTGACATCTAAGTTAATTAGTCACCGTGTGTATAGTACAGTGTTATAAAAGTATTACACTTTTATTGGTATCAGAGCAAAAGTTTAGCCGGTCCTAATATCGTAGTAAATGTATCCATGCCATGAATAGGTATTGATGGTATGAGTGATTATAAGTATATGAAAGGATATAAAGATCACTTAAGTTTATTGCATTTTGAGGGACCATAAGATGTAAAAGTTAGCAGAAAATTTATTGTGGGTTAGTGAATTAGATACTGCGAAAGTGGACATATAATAGTGATGGTAATTGTGTTAGCCAAAGAAATTTTAGGGATGAAATTTTCTTAGTGGGGGAGAATTATAATGTTCCCAAGACTGGGTTAGTTGGAAATAGTATTTTTCAATGGTGAATAGTGATATCGGAATTGAATAATGTCTCTCGAAGTTGAAAAATATTTTATTTAATAATTGGAAGAAACATGTCAGTAAGAGTCCACAAATCAAATTTGAGGTCAAACGGAGGTCGTTCGGGACTTGAAAGGGCATTAAGAGGTTAAGCCACATCCAAATTTGGAATATGACTAGTTTGACTATACCATAAAATATGCTACAAATCTCAGAAAAATAATTCAAAAATATGGATGCACTCATATTGATGAGTATAATTATGTGGTAATGAAAAATTAATTTTTCAATAACTTTTAAAATTAGGTTATCGGACTGGTAAAAGTAATCCGAATTAGAAAATAGTCTTTAATTGACTCAAAAATATTCGTAGAGCTTAATAAACATATTTTGAGGATTATAAAAGTATTTTAAGAAGGTTTGGACTTAGGAATTGAGAAAAAAATAATGATTTCGGTTTAAAAAGTAATCAATTGATCGTGAATTTGAATGAGACTTTAAAAATAGCAAATAATTTTTATAAATTGCATAAAGTTCCAGTTGGGCTTTAGTTAGTATTTAGAATTATTTGATGGTGAAAAAGTGATTTTACGATAACACCAAAAATTTACTAATCGGATCAATTTGAGTGAATCGGATAAAAATGGACTCCAATTGAGTTAAAAAAATTTATATAAGCTAATTTGAATATGATAAGAATTATGGAATCACTTTTAGGAGAAATTGAGCTTGCGAAGTGAAAGAAAGAATTTTGAATTGTATAGTAGGCTTTTTGGTTGTTCCAATTGGTTGGACCATGGTTTGGCCTAATTAAGGAGCCTATATAAGGTGAAAATATCTTAATTTGAGATAGACACTCAATAGATTTTTCTCTTTTCTTCTTCCTTCTTGCCGTGAGTTCTATTTATAAGAAAAAGAAATTCTATGGATTTTCTTCATTTTTCTTTCATGATTTTCCACCAAATCAAGCCTCCCAATAAAAGTTTAGCCTCTCTTTCCATTTATTGAAGCCTCAAGACTTTATTTGAAGTGGAAAAAATTGATAAAGAAGGTTACAGACCAAAAGTGAGGTAAATGAAATTGGGTTCCATAATTTGATTTTATTGGTAGATCTAAGGTTAAAGATTATGGTTATGTGATTTAATTGAATCAATTCTTGATGTGTATGTTGGCCACTTTGGGATCTTTATGAGGAGGAGGTTGTTTTATGGCATAAAGTAAAGAAAATGAAGATTAAAAAGTGGAAATTAAGCTTATGAGGTAAATAAATACAATATCCCTTAATTTTCATGAATTTTGTGAGGATATATGGTTATGTATGTTATGTAATTGTGTAGATATGTCATGTTTAATTGAGATTAATGTTATAGATATGTTAGAGGAGGTTAGAAATGGTGATTTAAGTGATTAAAATGAAAAGAAAATAAGAATAGAAAGATGAGATAGGGTTGGCCGAATAGGGTATAATAAGGAAAAATTGTAAAATTAATTAAGTTGTGCTTATATTATGTACATAATGGAAATTATATGGTATAATATGTTTAGGTAAGATTTTAAAGTAAATGAGAGTAGTAATGTAAAATATATGGTTTATAATGTAATTTATTAAAGGATATCCAAATGTTTATTGAAAAGTAAATGTAGAAAACATGCTAATTAGTGTATTAGACAATGGAATTAATGATAAAGGAGGAAAGAATTAATTTAGAGTGAAGAATTCTAATCTTGGCTGAACAGTATACTAGAATTAATATTGTATGCTTTAATATATAAGGGTATACAAGCATGCAGATATATTAACTAGTGTATAATTTAATTGTATAATTGATTAAATGAAGAATAGTGGAATATTGGATAAAGGAAGGAAAAAATAAATTTAAGAAAAATTCATAGGAGGCCGAATGCATTTAATTATGGAGGTAATTTATGTTAATCTAATAGTTATAAGGCCACAAAAAGAATATTAATTAAAAATAGAGTACATGTTGATTTATTGAGAATTATTAAAGTTAAATTGAGTATAATTTACATTGATAGTATATTATACTTTAAATGTGGTTATTAGTGTATAATATATTTAATTGAAATAATAATGAAGAATTAGTTAAATATTGATAAAATAGAGATAAACGGATATTAAAAGGGTAGAATGATAAAGTTAATGGAGCTAAATTTCCTTTAATGATATTAGTATTAAACGAAAAGCAAAAAGATAAAATGAAAAGGTATGTAACAAATAACTGAATTAAGTGGGATAAATAAGTCTATTTAAGTCAAAATAATGAATCATGATGAGATAATTCATAAAATTTGCAAAGGTGATCAAAAAGTCAAGTGACTAGTGTATTGAAGTGTAAATGCAAGTGAAAGTGTTAAAATGTGTAAAAGTGATGAAAGAAATGAATGAAAAGTATACTGAAATGAAAAAGCAAATGAAAATGCCAAAGATTGGAAAGTAATTCTAAAATAAGTAACTTTGCCCTTAGTAGTGTTATAACTGTTTAATTATTATTCGAAATACGATTGGCTAGCCATAGTGATACCCATACCGCGGTGTAAGTCATGATGGCTTGCTTTGCTATGACAGGATCGTAATGATCTCCCATAGTTCTTGTATTGACTGTTCTGTTCTATTCTATGGTGAATTGATCCTTCAGGATCATCCCCTATTGTATTGATGTGGGCCTATGGTATTCACATCCCGTATATCATATCTGAAAATTTCTATCGGGATTATATTAGGGGCATAATGGTAAAAATATGTTAAAAGTGCAAAAAGTGAAAAGAAAATGAGAATCTAAGTTAAAAATGACCTAATTGAAAGAAAATAAAAAGTTTAAGGTCAAAATGGTAATTTCCCTAATTAATATGTTTAGAGGATAAAAATGATAAAATAATGAATGAAAGGGTAAAAAATGATAAAAATAGTGAATGAATAGCCTAAAAATGAACTTTTGTAACTTTAGAGGACCAAAATATAATTTGACATGAAAATATTAAAAAGAGGATCGATTGATAATTTTTATGTCAAATCAATAATTTAGAGTGAAAATGAGCGAACTAGTGGCAAAATTATAAATAAGGTGTAAAAATGATAATTTTGTAATTAATTGAAAAGAATTAATAGATTCAAAGATTAAAATGGTAATTATGTAATGAATCAAAATATAAAGGTTATTTCCCCAAGCGAAAAGAAAATATAAGTGAACTTATTTGTAAAGAATGAAAAGAATTGGTACTAAAATGTAAAGTGGTAAGAAAATTGCATGTTAAGGATTAAAATTACAATTTGTAGAGTGAATAGTAAATGGAGTGCATAAATGAGTTAAATTAGTGATATTAAAGTAATTAATTATAATTTGAGTGATCAATATACAATTTTCCATAAAAATAATATGTTTGCGAACAAAATATAGATTTCATATCAAATAAGACATTAAGTATGAAAGTAAAGATAAATAGTGGCACTAGTGTAAATAAGTGATAAAAGAGAGCACCATTGTAATTTAGTGAAAGTGCATGGATCAAATCATAATTTAGCAAATAAAATGTTAAATTGAAGGACAAAATTGCAAATAAACCCTATTATATAGTGAAATTGGAACCAAAAGTGTAACTCTTGCACTTAAGTAAAAAGTAAGGAGTAAATCATAATTTTACATGTCAAAGCATTTATTAAGAGTAAAAGATAAGAAAAATGAACTATAAGTGTAAATAATAAAATATAACGTAAATTGGCAAATTTACAACTTTGAAGACTGCATTGTAATTTGCCATTAATGATAGTAAGAAAAGGACAAATGAAAATTTAGAAATAGTATGGTCTATTAGTGTAATTAAAATTATATTAAATATTGCTTAAGAAATGACAAAAATAGTAATATTTGGCAAGTAAAGGGTAAATTGTAAATTAATGGATTTTAAGAAGGAATTAATTGAAAATTAAGCCTATTAAGATTAAAGAAAAATTAGCCTACAAGCTAAATTAGAATACGATCAATAAGTCAACTAAGTCTAAAAATGTTAGGGTTGTTAAGAGTAAAAATGTTATAGATAGTGTTAATGCATAGGTTATTGATGTTAGTATTAATGATAAGAATAGTAAGAGTAAATTAATTAGTAGTGCTACTATAATGTTCAAGAATTAATCAAAGGGCTTAGCAAAGCATAGATAGATCATAGTAATAATGAAAGGAAATGATAGAAAAGTTGATTACGAAAGTAAGTAATGGTATGGCTAAATAAAATCCTAGCACTTAAATGTTAATGAATAAAAGTGCAAGCAAAGTAATAGCCAATTCTAATAGTTGATGGATAATCGATGTAGAGATATTAAAAGAATTGATGACAGTATAATATGAGAAACGGATAACCTAGTGTATACCTGCATGTGATTATGATAGGAAAGTTTGGGATATGTATCCACCACTAGGCATTGTTAATGCTAAGTGCATAGTATTGTGACTGCATATAGGTTTTGAAGACGAAAAGATTCAGCAAATTTTTGCCAACAGACATGGAGGATAATGGAAGGTTAGGCATGACATGTATGTTATCATAAGTAATAAGAATGTAAGTGTTAAAATTATGATTATAAATTTGAGTAAGTGCAAATTGTAATTAGTTTTGGATATGAACTGTTTGGTTATTATACTGCTTACTATTGATGATGTTTGAAAAAAATTTTATCGGGTTGTTTGGTTTAATGCATTGAGTGACCGAATCTCTGATGTGACACCTAAGTTAATCAGTCATCGTGTGTATAGTATTGTGTTATAAAAGCATTACAATTTTATTGGTATCAGAGCAAAGATTTAGCCGATCCTAAGATCGGAGTAAATGTATTAAGGATAGAATGACATGTATACTTGCAATGAATAGGTATTGATGATAAGAGTTATTATAAGTATATGAGAGGACATAAAGATCGCTTAAGTTTGTTGAATCACAAGGACCATCAGATGTAAAAGTTAGCATAAAATTTATTGTGGGATAGTGAATTGGATACCCACAAAGTGGACGTATAATAGTGATCGTAATTGTGGTATGCAAAGAAATTTCCAGGGTAAAATTTTCTTAGCAGGGGAGAAGTGTAACGTCCCAAATACCGAGTTAGTCGAGAATAGTATTTTTCGATGGTGAATAGTGATATCGATGTGAATAGTACCTCCCAAAGTTGGAAATTTTTTTATATGATTATTGGAAAGAGCATGTCAGTAAGAGTCCACAATTCAAATTTGAGATTAAACGGAGGTCGTTCAGGCCTCGAAAGGGGCGTTAAGATGTTAAATCACTCCCAAATTTGGAATATGACTAGTTTGACTAGACCATGAAATATGTTACGGATCTCAAAAAAATATTTCAAAAATATGGACACGTTCGTATTAATGAGTAGAATTATATGATAATGAAAAATTAATTTTTTTATGACTTTAAAAATTAGGTTATCGAATTGGTAAAAGTAAATCAGATCGAAAAATAATCTCTTATTGACTCAAAAATATTCGTGGATCCTAATGAATATATTTTGAGAATTATGGAAGTATTTTTAGGAAGGTTTGAACTTAGAAATTAAGAGAAAAATAATGATTTCAGTTTAAATAGTAATCGATTGACAGTAAATTTGATTGAAACTTTAAAAATAGCAAATAATTTTTAAAAATTACAAAAACTTCCAGTTAGGATTTAATTAGTATTTAGAATTATTTAATGGTAAAAAAGTGATTTTACGGGTAACATCGAAAATTTGATAATTGGATCAATTTGAGTGAATCGGATCGAAAATGGACTCTGATTTAGTTTAAAATTTTTATATAAGCTAATTTGAATATTTCAAGAATTATGGAATCACTTTTAGGAGAAATTGAGCTTGTAAAGTGAGAGAAATAATTTTGAATTGCATAGTATGCTTTTTGGTTGGCCCAATCAGTTGGACTATGGTTTGGCCCATTTAAAGGGCCTATATAACGTTAAATTATCTGAATTTGAGATAGACACTTAACAAATTTATTTTCTTTTCTTCTTCCTCCTTGCCGTGAGTTTTATTCCTAAGAAACTTCATGGATTTTCTTTATTTTTCTTTCATGGTTCCATTAAATCAAGCCTTCCAAGAAAAGTTTAGCCCTTCTTTCCACTTATGGAAGCCTCAAGACTCTATTTGAGGTGGAAAAAATGAATAAAAAAGGTTATAGACCAAAAGTAAGGTGAGTGAAATTAGGTTCCATAATTTTTATTTAATTGATTTTATTGGTGTATTTAAGGTTAAAGATTATGATTATGTGATTTAATTGAATTGATTTTTGATGTGTATGTTTGCCACTTTGGGATCTTATGTGAAGAAGATTGTTTTATGGCCTAAAGTAAAGGAAATAGAGATCAATGAGTGAAAATTAAGTTTATAAGGTAAGTGGATATAATATCCCTTATTTTTAATGAATTTTATGGGGATATATGGTTTATGTATGTTATGAAATTATGTATATATGTCATGTTTAATTGAGATTAATGTTATAGATATGTTAGAGGGGGTTAGAAATGGTGATTTAAGTGATTAAAATGAAAAGAAAATAATAATAGGAAGGTAAGATAGGGTTGGCTAAATAGGGTATAATAAGAAAAATTTTTAAAATTAATTAAGTTGTGCTTATATTATGTACATAATGGAAATTATATGGTATTATGTTTAGGTAAGATTTTAATGTAAATTAGAGTAGTAATGTAAAATATATGGTTTATAATGTAATTTATTAAATGATATCCAAATTTTTATTGAAAGGTAAATATAGAAAATAAGCTAATTAGTATATTAGATAATAAAATTTATGATAATGGAGGAAAGAATTAGTTTAGAGTGAAGAATTATAGTCTTGGTTGAACAATATACTAGAATTAATATAGTATACTTTAATGTGTAAGGATATACAAGCATGTAGATATGTTAGGTAGTGTATAATTTAATTTAATAATTTATTAAATGAAGAATAGTGGAATATTGGATAAAGGGAGGAAAAAATAAATTTAAGAAAAATTCATAGGAGGTCGAATGCAATGAAGTATGGAGATAATTTATGTTAATATAATAGTTATAAGGCCATAAAGAGAATATCAATTGAAAATAGAGTACATAGTGATTTATTGAGAATTATTAAAGTTTAATTAAGTATGATATACATTGATAGCATATTGTACTTTAAATGAAACTATTAGAGTATAATATATTTAATTGAAATAATAGTGAAGAATTAGTTAAATATTGATAAAATGGTAAAGTTAAAGGAGATAAATTACCAATAATGATATTAGTATTAAACGAAAAGTAAAAAGATAAAATGAAAAGGTATATAAAAATAACTGAATTAAGTGGGATAAATAAGTCTATTTAAAAGAAAATAATGAATCATGATGAGATAATTCACAAAATTTGCAAAAGTGGTCAGAAAGTCAAGTGACTAGTGTACTGACGTGTAAATGTAAGTGAAAGTGTTGAAATATGTAAAAGTGATGAAAGAATTGAATGAAAAATATATTAAAATGAAAAAGCAAATGAAAATGCCAAAAAATGGAAAGTGATTTTGAAATAAGTAAATTTGCCCTTAGTAGTGGTCTGACGATTTTAATCTAGTTCGGGATATGATTAGCTAGCCATAGGGACACCCATACCGCAGTGCAAGTCACGATAACTTGCTTTGCTATGGCAAGATCGTAATAATTTCCAATAATTTCTATACTGATTGCTTTATTCGGTTCTGTGGTGAATTGATCCTTTGGGGATCATACTTTATTATATTGTTGTGGGCCCATAGGATCCACATCCCGTATATCCAATCTGAAAATTTTTGCATAGATTATACTAGGGGTTTAATGGAAAAAATAAGTTAAAAATGCAAAACGTGAAGTAAAAATGAGAATGTGAGTAAAAAGGACCTAATTGAAAAAAAATAAAATGTTTAAGGTCAAAATGATAATTTCCCTAACTAATAAGTTTTGTGGATAAAAATGATAAAGTAGTGAATGAAAAGGTAAAAATGATAAAAAATAGTGAAAGAATAGGCTAAAAATGAACTTTTGTAACTTTGAAGGATCAAAATATAATTTGACATAAAAGTGTTAAAAAGAGGATCAATTGATAATTTATATGCCAAATAAATAATTTAAAGTGAAAATGAGAGAACTAGTGGCAAAATTATAATTATCGTGTAAAAATGATAACTTTGTAAATAATTAAAAAGAATTAATAGATTCAATGATTAAAATGATAATTGTGTAATGAATCAAAATATGAAGGTTATTTCCCTAAGTGGTAAGAAAATATAAGTGAACAAATTAATTGGTAATAAAATGTAAAGTGGTAATAAAATAACATGTTAAGGATCAAAATTATAATTTGTATAGTGAATAGTAAATGGAGTGTATAAATGAGTTCAATTAGTGATATTAAAGTAATTAATTATAATTGGAGGAAATAATATATAATTTTCCGTAAAAATAATATGTTTATAAATAAAAGATAGATTTCATGTCAAATAAGATATTAAGTGTCAAAGTAAAGATAAATAGTGGCACTAGTGTAAATAAGTGATAAAAGATAGCACCATCTTAATTTAGTAAAAGTACAATGATCAAATCATAATTTAGCAAATGAAATCTTAAATTGAAGGAAAAAAAATTGTAAATGAACCCTATTATATAGTGAAAAAGGGACCAAAAGTGTAACTCTTGCACTTGAGTAAAAAGTAAGAACTAAATCATAATTTTACATGTCATAGCATGTATTAATAGTAAAAGATAAGAAAAATGAGCTATAAGAGTGAATAGTAAAAAATATAAGGTAAATTGGCAAATTTACAAGTTTGAAAACCACTGTAATGGCTTCAACACCGGATCAGCCCTGAACAGTACTTTCCGATAATGAATAGTATTTCTTGGGCTCGAAATGACACCTGAAAGTCAAAAATATTTTATTGAACCACTGGAAAGTAATGATCATTGTGAGCCCGGGGGTTCAAATTTAAAGTGAAATTAAGATCATATAGGCCTTTAAAGGTCAAAAATACGAAAAAGATAGCGAGTCAATTTCCATAATAAGGAAGGATACATGATTTTGCATAAATAATTTAAAATAGTAAATGAACTCCAAAAATTTTCATATTTTGCATGCCTACACGAATTTTTATGTAGAATATTTTGGTGATGAAAATTTAATTTTTCGGTGATACCGGCAGTTGATGAATTTGACCGATAAGTTTGAATTGGATCGATAACAGACTCTGATTGAGCCAAAAATTTGCGTACGAGCTATTTTTGATGTGATAAGAGTGATGGAATTATTTTTGAAGTGATTTGAAGTAGAAAAGAGAGAAAAATTGGATTGGACCTTAAATGGCCTAAAATGGGCCTAAATGTTTAAATGGGCAAAGGCCGTTGATCAAGTCCACTTTTGGGCCCATTAAGAGGTATATATAAGGCTAGAAATCTGGAGATTTTTCCAAATTTTATCGGCTCTTTCTCCCTCTCCTTGTGTTGGCCGAATCCTTGCTTCTCATTTTCTCTCTTTGATTCTTCTTCTTTCACTCCAAATCTCTCATAAATTCCAACATACAAGATGAAGTTTCATCTCTATAGACCACCCTAGTGGCCTCAATCACATGATTTGAGCAAAGGTAAGAAATCAAGTGGAGAAAGAAAAATGGGTAAGATTGAGTTTAAGAAGTTAATTGGTTTAAATTGATTTTTTAATATTTTTTAAAAGTTTTTGAGGTGTAGAATAAGGTTTGAAGAGCTTTTTAGCCGGCCATCATAGGATCAAGTGGAGAGGAATGAGTTTTCATGGATTAAAGCATGAAAAAAGAGGCTTAGGCACCCCTAAGTAAGAGAAAATTATAAGTGACTACAAAATCCTTTGATTTCCCTTTTATTGTGAATTAATTCCATTTATGTAATTAGGTCAAAAATTGTTAAAACTGTTAATTGATGAAATTGATTTAGGGTAAATGAAATTGGACATTAGAAAAGATGAAAAGAAAGCTTAAATGGAAGAAAGAAAATTTTTAGGAGGGTTTTCTATAGTTTGCTGAAATTCTCTCAAAAGAAAAACGAAGGAACTTTGCATGAAAATAAAATATGTAAGCCTAAATTAATTATAGAAATGATAAATAGTGTCCATGAATTTTTATTGAATTATTGAAATTTATTTTGGAATTTTAAAGATTATGTAACAATTATGTTATTAGTGAAAATTGTGAAATAATTGATTTGTTTAGTGAAAAATAATAGTGAATAATAAATAATATATAAATAAATTTTATTGAAATTATTGGAATTTTATTGAAATTTTAATGTTAATATGTGTATTGAAATTAATTAAATTATTAGTGAATAATTGCACAAAAATGTTGAAAAAAGTGAATTTATAGGAATTTAAATTATAGTCAATGAAAATGAAAGAAAAAGTCCACCGATGAATTTTTCGGAATAGTTATTAAGCTATGAAAGTAATAAGAATAATGAATTATTGGTAAATAATTCATAGAATGAGTGAAAATGATGAAAATTGTAAAATAATGTGTACACGAATTTTTTGTGAAATTTATATGCTTTAATAGAATATTTTTAAAATAAAATATTGATTATGATTAATTAAAAATATTGAATTATTAAGAAATAATTCAATAAATAAGTACGTGATGATAAGCGAAAGTGAAGTAAGTTACTTCAATATAAAAAGAAATGATAAAGTAAAATTATACATTTTCGAAAAAATAAAATAATGCATTATATCAATATAATTCATAATTATTTAAAACGTTATAAAATAAATGTTTGACTAATTTATCAAAATAAATTAGTCAATAAAAAGTATTAAAAAGGTGAATTATTATAAAATAATTCACCAACCGAATAAAAGTTGGCATACTGAATGATTAAAGTTTTGGACAGAAAAAGAAAAGGAAAAAATCGTAAAAAGTCAATTAATGAATTATTAGAAAATAATTCATAAAGAATTATACAAAAAGAATAAAAGAAAATTGTGAATTATAATGCTATCATTCATAAAGTGTATAAAATACTGAAAATCCTCAAATGTCCGAATGAATTATTGAAAAATAATTCATAAAAGTGACTTAAAAAGACAAAGTGAAAGAAAGAAAAGAAAGGAAAAGTTACTGAATAGTCAAAAGCACTAAAAGAGTGTGATTGACCAGAAATGTATTGTATCAAGTAATAAAAGAAAAAAAATTAAAGATTTTTAAATGTTTAAAAATTATTTCAAATATAATTGATTGTTTTGCCCTTAGCGATAAGCAGATAAGGATATTCTTGTTTAGGATATAATTGGCTAGCCATAGGGACACCCTATACTGCGGTACAAGTCGTGGCAACTTGATTTGCTATGGATAGGATCTTTGATATCCATAGCTTCAGTATTTTCAGTGAAAATGAAAGTAAAATATTTTTCGAGAAATTGTCCCTTGGGGATCACTTCTCTCTCAGTGGGACCTTTGGGTCCAGTCCCGCGTATCCTTTTTTAGAATCCTGTTATATTGCACTAGGGGCGTATTGTAATGAATAAATCAGTATTGCTTAAATGAATTGAATATAAAAAGTTATAAACGAAAAATGATTCATTTCAAAGAAAATAAAAAGTTGGGATAAAACGGTAAGGTTTCCCAAAAAGTATGATTAATAAGAAAAAAGAAAAAGAAATATTTTATAAGAATAAAATGATAAATAAAGATTAAGTTAGGCTTTTATAAAGAAAAAAGATTTAAAATGTATTTTTACATGAAAAAGATAAATTAAATTAGTTGGTATTTCATGTACCAATTATTATTTTGAAAAGTAACAAGATTAATTTTCTATTTAAAGTCAAAAAGTGATGACAATGTCATTAAGTGAAATCTTATGTTTAAGTAATGTATTTCTAAAAGAAAAGTCAAATAAAAAGTAAAACGATAAAAATGCACATAATTATTCAATTGGGAAAAATAAAAGATATAAGTCCTAAATAAGTAATTGAATATGGATAAATGTACAAAGGAGAAAATAAAGATGTGAATGTAAAGTGTCCCAAAATAACTGTATCACTTTGTAATACAGCTTAAAAAGCCTTTAAATAGTAATGTGTTCATTAGTTTAAAGGTTAAAGTAAAATAAAAGAATAAATAGCAAGAATTGTAATTATAGCACATATTGGATAACTGAACAATAAATCGACAAATAAAATAGTCTATAAAATTTGGTATCATTAAAGACATGAGTACCAATATACACCATTAAATGAAATGATAATTATATCGCTGTAACTAAAAATATAAAATAAACGTAAAGTAAAAGTAAAAGCTATAGTAAAGAAACAAAGTAAAAGTTAATCTGAAATCGATTCACTTAAGGAAGTAGTGTAAAGTAACGTTGAAAGATTGAAAATCAAAGAAAAATAATTACCAAAATATGAGTTAATAATGAAACTAATATTGACTAAAGTAAAAGAAAATGTTTAATGAAATAAGAATAAGAGTAGCATAATCTATGTAATTATGCTTTATTTTGGAAAATTCTAGGATTAGTAGTCACCATTGAGCATGTCTAGTGCTCAACAAGTAGTATTTACTGCATACAAGTTATGAAGTATTACGGGAGCATAGTACACAGTAGAGCCAGATCGAGAAAGAAGAATTAGTGCTAAATCGAGCTGTATTTTGGCATGTATATACTTAGACAATTAAGGTAAAAGATTTAACTGTATTTTAATTGTTATTATGATTATTGATGGGTGAGTATTTGGTATAAGTTTTTGGCATGAATTTATTTAATGTATGTTTTAATTGTTTATAAGGTTATTGATTGATTAGAAAATTGATGTAAAGGTATTTATAGTGTATCGAAATTGATTGGTGATGGAAAAAAATTTACCATTTTTGCTATCTTTACTTCGGAAAGGACTATTCCATGAAGGGTGTGACATTTAGTGGTATCAGAGCAAAGGTTTAAGCGGTTCTATGATCGGAGTGGGATAAGGTTAAGTGATAGGTTTGTCCGTATATACATGCCATTTATGAGTGGATAAATGATAAGTAGTCTTATGTGTACTTGCTCCCCTATCTGTTTTAAAGTGAAAAGTTGATATTTGACTGAGATTATCAAGTGTGAAAGGATTGATTCTGCACAGTAAAGACGATAGTGAGTGAGAATGGAAGTATTGCTACTTGAGATCTCATGGAGGTCAAAACAGGAAAAAGAATAGTTGACTAAAATTGAGTGTAAATGTGAGAGTTTAAGAGTTTATATGGATGAGAAACAGTCTAAAGAAAGGATAAAATAAAGAGTGTGTCGGAAGTTTAAAAAGGAATTGTATATTGAGTATGAATAAATTTCGCAGGATGAAGAGATACATTAATTAGATTGTCATGATTTAAGACTATTAGTGAGCAAATTGTTATAAGTTAAGGTTGTTTAAGATGCTCTATATACCTGTCGGTGATTCCTTTATAGGTGTGGAGATTTGATTGTACACTTCATAGTATTGGAATGGGTTATGATATCTGCATCATATGAGGATACGTGACAGTATTCTACCTGCATACATGAAATCATACATTCATTGCATAACATTTCATATTGTTTGATAGCATCTGATATGCATTATACCATTTTATAGGCCCTACTTGATAGGATGAAACTGATAGGGGATATGATGAGCATAGGGACAACCTAAGAATGAGACAAGAAATAGTGTGCTTAAGATTGTTTTCCATATTTGATGTGGCCATTGTGAGTTATTGGTCATGTTAATTAGATTTGTTAGCACACCGACTCCTTTGATGAATCGATGGAAAGGATCATTCACCTTTACTTAGATCCATATTAGAGGATTTAAGTAGTAACCATCTTATATGTTTTGAGACGTTGAAAAAGTATGATGAGTAAATGTTTAATGTGTCGACGTATGAAAGTGAAACATTAGATTCCTTCAGGAATTTCTTCAACTTATAATAATATTTATTTGATAAATGGAATAATGTGATTAGAGAATCTGTTATCGGATTGTTTGAGCGTCAAAGAGGAAAGATGCAATATAAGAGATTGGTAATAATCTCAGTATTAGCACAGTGATTCACCCTTAGACTAATGGTTAGTCAGAGTGGATAATTTAGATATTGAAAGAATGGTTATAGTAAAGTGTATTGGATTGTGATAATAGCTGTGAAAAATGTTTATCTATAGTAGAATCTGATTCTTGTCGAGGTATTGTCAGAAAGCAAATGTCGAATTCTTTATGTTGGATTTAATGGAGTACAAAGAAGTCAGTAAGTCTTGATTTGATTTAAGATATGAAAGGCATCTGCACTCTGGATTAAATGATTTAGAAAAAGAGAGATTGATAAAGATTCTTGATATCAAGATTGGTTAGCTTAAGAGTAAGTAAGTTCCATTAGCAAAGATGATTTGGAACCATTGAATGTGAAAGAGATGTCAATAAGACTACTGTATAATATCCTCTACTCTTTGATATAAATAAATTTCGAGGACGAAATTTCTTTTAGTAAGAGAGAAATGTAATGGCCTCAACACCTGGTGAGCCGTGAACAGTACTTTTCGATAGTAAATAGTATTTTCTGGGTCCGAAAGGACACCCGAAAGTCAAAAATGTTATATTGGACCATTGGAAAGTAATGGTCATGGTGAGCCCGGTGTTGAAATTTGAAGTAAATTTGAGATCATATGGGCCTCTAAAGGTCAAAAATACGAAAAAGGTAGCGAGTCAATTTTCCTAGTATGGAAAAAGACTTAATTTTACATAAATAATTTAAAAAAGTAAACGAACTCCAAAAATTGCCAGATTTTTCATGCTTACATGAATTTTTATTTAGAATATTTTGGTGATGAGAATTGAATTTTTCGATGATACCGGCAGTTGACGAATCGGATCGATAAATTTGAATCGGACCTATAACCGACTCTGATTGAGCCGAAAATTTGTGTACTAGTTATTTTTGATGTGATAAGAGTGATGAAATTATTTTTGAAGTGATTTGAAGTAGGAAAGAGAGAGAAATTGGATTGGACCTTAAATGGCCTAAAATGGGCCTTAATGTTTAAATGGCCAAAGCCCATTGATCAAGCCCACTTTTAGGCCCATTAAGTGGTATATATAAGGCTAGAAATCTAGAGATTTTTCCAAATTTTACCGGCTCTTTCTCCCTTTCCTTGTGTTGGCCAAATCCTTGCTTCTCAGTTTCTCTCTTTGATTCTTCTTCTTTCACTCCAAATCTCTCATAAATTCCAACATACAAGATGAAGTTTCATATCTCTAGATCACCTTAATGGCCTCAATCACGTGATTTGAGCAAAGGAAGGCAAGAAATCAAGTGGAGAAAGAAAAAGAGGTAAGATTGAGTTTGAGAAGTTAATTGGTTTAAATTGATTCTTTAGTGTTTTTTCATAGTTTTTGAGGTGTATAAGCTAATTATGAGCTTAAATTTTTCATATGAGGACAAACAAATAAGGTTTGAAGAGCTTTGTTGGCCAGCCATCATAGGATCAAGTGGAGAGAAAGGAGTTTTCATGGATTGAAACATGAAAAGGGAGGGTTAAGCACCCCTAAGTAAGAAAAAATTGTAAGTGACTACAAAATCCTTTGATTTTTCTTTTATTGTGAATTAATTCCATTTATATAATTAGGTCAAAAATTGTTAAAATTGTTAATTGATTTAGGGTAAATAAAATTGGACATTAGAAAAGATGAAATGAAAGCTTAAATGGAAGAAAGAAAATTTTTATGAGGGTTTTCTATAGTTGGCCGAAATTCTCTCTAAAGAAAAATGAACGAATTTTGCATGAAAATAAAATATGTAAGTCTAAATTAATTATAAAAATGATAAATAGTATCCATGAATTTTTATTGAATTATTGGAATTTATTTTGGAATTTTAAAGATTATGTAACAATTATGTTATTAGTGGAAATTATGAAATAATTGATTTGTTTAGTGAAAAATAATAAATAATGCATGAATAAATTTTATTGGAATTTATTGAAATTATTAGAATTTTATTGAAATTTTAATGTTAATATGTGTATTGAAATTAATTGAATTATTAGTGAATAATTGCACAAAAATGTTGAAAAAAGTGAATTTATAGAAATTTAAATTATAGTCAATGAAAAAGAAAGAAAAAGTCTATCGATGAATTTTTCGGGATAGTTATTAAGCTATGAAAGTAATAAGAATAATGAATTATTGGTAAATAATTCATAGAATGAGTGAAAATAATGAAAATTATAAAATAATGTGTCCACAAATTTTTTGTGAAATTTATATGCTTTACTAGAATATTTTTGAAATAAAATATTAATTATGTTTAATTAAAAATATTGAATTATTAAGAAATAATTCAATAAATAAGTACGTGATGATAAATGAACGTGAAGTAAGTTACTTCAGTATAAAAAGAAATGAAAAAGTCAAATTATGCATTTTCGAAAAAATAAAATAATGAATTATATCAATATAATTTATAATTGTTTAAAAAGTTGTAAAATAAATGTTTGACTAATTTATCAAAATAAATTAGTCAATAAAAAGTATTAAAAGGGTGAAATATTATAAAATAATTCACCAACCGAATAAAAGTTGGTATACCGAATGATTAAAGTTTTGGACAGAAAAAAGGAAAAAATCGTAAAAAATCAATTAATGAATTATTAGAAAATAATTCACAAAGAATTACACAAAAAGAATAAAGAAAAATTGTAAATTATAATGCTATAATTCATAAAGTGTATAAAAGACTGGAAAGGCTCAAGTGTCCGAATGAATTATTGAAGAATAATTCACAAAAGTGACTTAAAAAGACAAAGTGAAAGAAGGAAAAGAAAAGAAAAAGTTACTGAATAGTCAAAAGCATTAAAAGAGTGCGATTGACCAGAAATGTATTGGTATTGTATCAAGTAACAAAAGAAAGAAACTAAAGATTTTTAAATGTTTAAAAATTGTTTCAAATATAATTGATTGTTTTACCCTTAGCGATAAGCAGGTAAGGATATTCTTGTTTAGGATATAATTGGCTAGCCATATGGACACCCTATACCGCGGTGCAAGTCGTGGCGGCTTGTTTTGCTATGGATAGAATCTTTAATCTCCATAACTTCAGTATTTTCAGTGAAAATGAAAGTGAAATATTTTTCGAGATATGGTCCCTTGGGGATCACTTCTCTCTCAGTAGGACCTTTGGGTCCAGTCCCGCGTATCCTTTTTGAGAATCCTGTTATATTGCACTAGGGACATATTATAATGAATAAATCAGTATTGCTTAAATGAATTGAATATAAAAAGTTATAAACGAAAAATTATTCGTTTCAAAGAAAATAAAAAGTTGGGATAAAACGGTAAGATTTTCCAAAAAGTATGATTAATAAGAAAAAATAAAAAGAAATATTTTACAAGAATAAAATGATAAATGAATATTAAGTTAAGCTTTTATGAAAAAAAAAGGATTTAAAATGTATTTTTACATGAAAAAGATACATTAAATTAGTTGGTATTTCATGTACCAATTATTATTTTGAAAAGTAACAAGATTAATTTTCTACTTAAAGTCAAAAAGTGATGACAATGTCATTAAGTGAAATCTTATGTTTAAGTAATGTATTTCTAAAAGAAAAGTCAAATGAAAAGTAAAACGATAAAAGGCACATAATTGTTCAATTGGGGAAAACAAAAGATATAAGTCCTAAATAAGTAATTGAACATGGATAAATGTACAAAGGAGAAAATAAAGGTGTGAATATAAAGTGTCTCAGAGTAACTGTATCACTTTGTAATACAGCTTAAAAGCCTTTAAATAGTAATGTGTTTATTAGTTTAAAGGTTAAAGTAAAATAAAAGAATAAATAGTAAGAATTGTAATTATAGCACATATTGGATAACTGAACAATAAATCGAGGAATAAAATAGTCTATAAAATTTGGTATCATTAAAGACATGAGTACCAATATACACCATTAAATGAAATGATAATTATATCGCTGTGACTAAAAATATAAAACAAACGTCAAGTAAAAGTAAAAGCTATAGTAAAGAAACAACGTAAAATTAAAAGTTAATTTGAAATCGATTCACTTAAGGAAGTAGTGTAAAGTAACGTTGAAAGATTGAAAATCAAAGAAAAATAATTACCAAAATATGAGTTAATAATGAAATTAATATTGACTGAAGTAAAAGAAAATGTTTAATGAAATAAGAATAAGAGTAGCATAGTATATGTAATTATGATTTATTTTGGAAAATTCTAGGATTAGTAATCACCATTGAGCATGTCTAGGGCTCAGAACGTAGTGTTTACTGCGTGCAGGTTATGAAGTGTTGCGGAAGCATAGTACACACTGGAGCCAGATCGAGAAAGAAGAATTAGTGCTAAATCGAGTTGTATTTTGGCATGTATATACTTAGACAATTAAGGTAAAATATTTAATTGTATTTTGATTGTTATTATGATTATTGATGGGTGAGTGTTTGGTGTACGTTTTTGGCATGAATTTATTTAATGTATGTTTTAATTATTTTTAAGATTATCGATTGATTAGGAAATTGATGTAAAGGTATTTAAGGTGTATCGAAATTGATTGGTGATGGAAAAAAAATTTACCATTTTTGCTATCTTTGCTTCAAAAATGACTGTTCCGTGAAGGGTGTGACAACCACACTATAATTTGCCATTAACAATAGTAGGAAAAGGACTAAATGAAAATTTTGAAATTGTAGTATCCATTAGTGTAATTAAAAGTATATTGAATATTGTTTAAGAAACGACAAAAATAGTAATGTTTGGCAAGTGAAGGGTAAATTGTAAATTAATGGATTTTAATAAGGAATTAATTGGAAATTAATCCTTATAAGATTAAAGGAAAATTAGCCTACAAGCTGAATTATAATACAATTATTAAGTCAAATAAGTCTAAAAATGTTAGGACCATTAAGGATGAAAACATTATAGATAGTGTTAATGCATAGGTTATTGATGTTAGTATTAATGATAAGAATAGTAATAGTAAATTAATTAATAATGCTACTATAGTGTTCAAGAATTAATTAAAGGGGTTAGTAAAGCATAGATAGATCATAGTAATAATGAAAGGAAATGATAAAAAAAATTGATCAGGAAAGTAAGTAATGGTATTGCTAAATAAGATCCAAGCACTTAAATGTTAATGAATAAAAGTATAAGTAGAGTAATAGTTGATGGATAATTGATGTAGCGATATTAAAAGAATTAATTATAGTATATTATGAGAAACAAATGAGCTTGTGTATACCTACATGTGATTAGGATTGAAAAGTTTGGGATATGTATCCTACCATTAGGCATTATTAATGCTCAGCGCGTAGTATTGTAACTGCGTGCAGGTTTCGAAGACAGAAAGATTCAGCAAATTTTTGCACAGATATAGAGGATGATGGAAGATTAGGCATGGTATGTATATTATCATAAGTAATAGGAATGTAAGTGTTAAAATTATGGTTGTAAATTTGTATAAGTGCATGTGAACTATTTGGTTACTATAGTGCTTACTAATGATGATGTTTGGAAAAAAATTTATCGAATTGCCTTGTTTAGTGCATTTGGTGACTATAACTCTAATATGACATCTGAGTTAATCAATTATTGTCTACATAGTACAGTGTTATAAAAACGTTACAATTTTTATTGGTCTCAGAGCAAAGGTTTAGCCGATCCTAAGATCGAAGTAAATGTATTAAGGATAGAATAATATGTATACATGCCATGAATAGGTATTGATGATAAGAGTGATTATAAGTATATGAGAGAATATAAAGATTGCTTAAGTTTATTGAATCACAAGGACCATAAGATGTAAAAGTTAGCAGAAAATTTATTATGGGTTAGTGAATTGGATATTCCCATTGATATTAAGAAAAAATGAGGCATAAATTGGTATATTTTCCTATAAATAAATATTAAAAGTATAAATAGTATAGAATAAAGCATAAAAAGATTTATGATTGTAAGAAATGTATAATGGCCGAAATATACTTAATGGAATGTAAAGTGTATAATTGATGTTTAATTGAGTAATTAATAATAATTAGGCAAAATAAGCATAAGAAATATAATAATGTTGATTAGAATGAAAAATGAGAAAAGTACCTAACTATGTAATAGTTACATAATATAAGAAGTTGATGAAACTTGAGATTTATCATGTATAATTATTTCAATTCACCATGAAATGATTATAAATGGATATAAAGTTATGTATGATATGAAATTGGAATGAGAAATAATTTGTAAGTGGAAAATTCTTGATGGCTGAATACTATGCATGATTAAAATGATGTGATCTTATTAAAATAAAGTGATAATTAATGTTCATGTGATGGATGCATGAATAATGAGCTTAATTAAATAAGTTTGGGAGCATAATGTGATTAAATGAAATAATGAGAACAAATAATAATATAGAAAAGTAAGAAAAGATAAAATTTAATGATGCTCTTAGTGTTTAGTGGGTAATTCCAGTACTTGGGATAGTATGGCTAGCCATAGGAATTTATTTTGCGGGATACTATGAGTTTACGAGACAGTTATCATCAGGAATGACCATGATATATGAGACAGGATAGCCGGCTTATTATATGCATCAGTGTTGGGGTTTTGGTATCATACCTAGATGTACGATCCCTCTAGTACACCGTATTTACGTTTCGTTTATCCAGATCGTGGTTCTCCACCGGTGTCAACTAGGGGAAAAATAGTAATTTTGTATAAAACTAGGATAAAAGAGTAATTATAATGAATTAGATTCCATAAATGTAAATAAATAATAAATAATGTGAAAAATAATATCAATGTGATAAGTAAGGGCAAAACCGTTATTACGCGATAAAGGTCAATTGAAGCAAAAAGGGTGAATAAGGAAGTTAAAATAGCTAAATAAGACAAAAAAAGGGCAAAAATATAATTAGTCAAAACTTTAGGAATTAAATTGTAAATTTGCCATCTTTAAGAAATTCGAAGGATTAAAATGTAATTTATATATTGAAAATTAAATAAAAGTCAAACAAAGTCAAATGAGTCAAAATGTAAGTTAAATTGAAGAAAAAGTTAACTTAGGGATTTAATTGGAATGTTTACATGAAATTGGCAAATAAATGAAATTTAGTAAGAAAATAAATAAAGAAAATCGTAAATGCTATTAAAAGAATATTAAAGTGAAAAACATAATTAATAGGCTTAAAAAGAATAAAAAAGGTAATTATGAGATTAAGCAGGGGTGGAATCATAAATTTGAATATTGATATAATAATTAAAGAAATTAAATTGATTAGATTAGTTAAGAAGGATACAATCGTCAATAATAAAAATTTTAAGGATCAAAATAAAATTTGCCACCATAAGAAGAATTTCAAGGTCTAAATAGCAATATATGCACTTAATTTAAATTAAAGGCCAAAAGAAGTCAAACCAGTTAAAATTGTGGTCAAATTTGGTAAAATTAAGGAAAAGTCAACTTTAGGGAATAAACTGAAATTTTTCACTTAAGTATAAGGAAATTGTGAAAATAATTCGAGAGAATGAATAATAAAGAGATTTAGAGTAAATTATAAGTATAATAAGAATAAATTATGGATTTATATATTAAAAGGAAATTACAAGAATTTAATTGTGATTTTCTATTTAATAAGGAGAGAAATGAAATTTAATAGAAAAAACTATATAATCAAGATAAAGAAAAGTAAAGAAGGTCAAACGAATTAAAACGAAGATAAATAGAATTAAGGACAATGGATAGTGAGCCTAGGGACCTAACCGAAATGTTACATCCGGTTGAAGATTATATATAATTTAGTAATAAAAAGTAAGTATAAGAGAATTAAAGATAAAGAAATAAATTCAGAATTTAATTAAATAAAATATGATGAAATAAAGGACATGATTATTAAACTGTAATTCGATCTCAAAAGAGGTAATTAAGCTTAGACAAGAAAAAGTAAAAAGAGAATTTGTATGAATTTTATAAATGATGGATGAAATTGTAATATGTTCTAAGGAAGAAAAATAAAATATGAAATTGTAAAATGGAGTAAAAAATAGAATTAGTAATCAAATTGAAAGAAAATAAAAGTTTAATGGTGAAAAAATCCAAAGAGAAACGAAGGATAAGCTAGCAGCTTTGAGAAAATAGTTAGTGAGATTTTGATTTAATTAAACATAAAAATTTAAACTTTAGTTCGAACCAAACCGAGAACCTAAACGAAAATATAAGAGAAAATGAGAAAATAATAGAAGAATTAGGTACGACAAAGTACTAATTAGCTAATGAGAGAAGATGATTGGTAAGAAAATAGAAATGAAATTTCTCAACTAATGAACTTTGATTAGTGAAAACGTGTTTTATATATTGTAGTGAATCAAAATAGAATTACAAGTAAATTAACAAAAGAAGGATAATTTAAATTAAAAGACAGGCAAAGACCAGTAAATAATGATGCAAATTACAGGGGTAGAAGCATAAATTTAAATTAAAACCGTGATAACAAATCAATAAAACATTTGAAGACAAAGTCAGACAAATAAATAGAATTGCTTAAGATAATAAAAATAATAAATTAAATTGAAAATAAAAATTTAGTTGAATGAAATTTTGCATAGTTGTATCCACTATCAAGCGACAATGTTGCTTAGTGCGCGATTTATTAACTATGTGTAGGGACAGGTACTCGAAGACATAATAGAAGACCAGCATGACATTTACATCAAGGATGAGTAAGAGTATGATTGTTAAGTTAGGCTATTTTTAATTAGTGACAGGCATGTAATAAATGAAATTATTAGTGTAAATGCAATGATAATAGGAGTACTGGTTTTATATATATATATATATATATACATTGAGTATATGTATGTGACTAAAGTACTGATAATAGTGTTAGATTTAGGTGAAATATAGGGAAAATAGGAATGAACTTAGGGTGTTATAATGCCTCTCAAAAAGTACTTTGTGCTCCAAAAAAACTTTGAATGCCTCTTAAAGAGGACTTTATGCTTACGAAGGGACTTTAAATGCATCGCAAAGAGGACTTTGTGCTCACGAGGAGACTTTGGAATGCCGCGCAAAGAGGATTTTGTGCTTTGAATGCCTCTTAAAAAGGACTTTATGCTCCGAAGAGACTTTGAATGGCTCTTAAAGAGGACTCTATGTTCATGAAGAGACTTTGAATGCCTTATGAAGAGGATTTTGTGCTCACGATGAGACTTTGGAATGCCTCACAAAAAGGACTTTGTGCTCATAAAGAGACTTTGAACGCCTCGCAAAGAGAACTTTGTGCTTATAAAGAGACCTTGGAATGCCTCATAAAGAGGAATTTATGCTCACAAAGAGACTTTTAATGCCAGCAAAACATGTTTTTTTTTGTTAGTTCAAATGTTTCGAGTGTGTTTTTGTGTTTGTTTGAGTTTTTGTTTTTGTTTGTGTTGGTGTTGGTGTTGGTGTGAATATATTTTTTGTTTACAAATTTTTGAAATTTTTACACTTTGAATGTATTTTAAAATTTTACATGTTTAAAGTTTATTTTGAATTTCTACATTGGTGTATTTACATGTTTATATTTTGAGATTTTTGAATTTTACATTTTTGGTATGTTTTAAGGCATTGAATTTTTGGTGTATTTGTTATATTTTGATATTTGAATTTTAAAGATTTTTATTATTGTTTACATAAGGAATGTTCAATGGTTACCCCCTAGTATGGTGTGCACAGATAGGCTCATTCTTCTGGGGCATCCTCTGTTGTATAGATCCATATAATTTCTACTTTATAACGGTTTTCATCTTAATCTAGTTGTCTCACATAGGTAAGCGCCAATGTTGAGCTAGGGTCATCCCTTAACCAATCCTTACTTTGTGGAGTTTATTGGAATTTTGCCTATAAGGTTATGTACACAACAATATATACAAAAGTTTATGTGTGTATAAAGAAATGTGTGTAAAAAACATGCATAAAATTATAAGAGATGTACGTAAGAAATTATACATATAATGCATATACAACGAATTATATGTGGAGTATGTGTAGAGAATTATGTGTGTTGTGTGAAAGGATTATGTGTTCCAACATATGCAAAAAAATTATATATGAAGCATTTACAAAAGATTTTGTGTGAAAAAACACATGCAAAGGTGGTTTGTGTGCAAACACATGCAAGAATTTATGTGTATCAAAACATTTATATCAAAAGAGTTTATGTAGAAATGCATAGATTACGTCCCAGGTGGCTATGAGGTTCATTGAGGGTGCGGCTCAACCATCATCCCATAAATATCCCTTCATAATTCCATTTTCAAATGGATTTCAAGCAATCTTTCTTCAAGTGTTTTTTCCTTAGTTCTTTTCTACCTTGCCTTCTTTCTGGGTTCTCTTATTATTTTCAAGGGAAATAGTCTATTGCTGTCATGGTTCGGCCAAAGATCCTCTGGTCCTCCACAAATTGTTCATGCTATCTAATGCCTCCAAGAACCTTGAAAAGAACCTATCCAAGCCTTTGCTTTGTGCCTTTTGGTTTCTTAAAGAGATTGATCCATTGTGTGTCTTCTTTAATGATCGCGTGGTGCCAAGGCTCATGGTTCTGTATTTTTTACTTCATATCGATAGTTTTTCCACTTGTTTGTAAAATTTATAAACATTTAGGATGTACATTTTACCTCTAGAACTCTGCTTTGTGTCTTGAATTGTGAGCAATCAGTTAAAAGGAAAGTTATTCGAGCATACTCTTTATTAGCAACTACAAATTTTAGCAAGGCTACCTTTTAAATTTTTGACCTACTGATTATTTTTTTTGGTCTTTTCCATGGAACCATCTTCAGTCTGTCAGCATTGCTTGGTTCCTTGGAGTTTAGTTTTCATCATTGCAACTAAGAATGGATGCCTCTTCCAATAATAATGTGAGGCTCCAACATATGCCCTAGTCATATTCATATATATTTTGGTTGCAATAGAAGCGAGCATAAAGAGAAGCAATTGAAGAGAAGTAAAAGGATACATCGATAATTAATTTAAAAGTTAAGGATAATTTGGTAAATTAATTAAATATATATATATTTAATTAATTTACCAAATTATCCTTAACTTTTAAATTATATATATATATATATATTGGTTGCACTAGAAGCGAGCATAAAGAGAAGCAATTGAAGAGAAGTAAAAGGGTACATCGGTAATTAATTTAAAAGTTAAGGATAATTTGGTAAATTAATTAAATATCTATATATATATATTTAATTAATTTACCAAATTATCCTTAACTTTTAAATTATATATATATATATATATATATAGGTTAGGATATGGTTTAAATGCAACTAAGAAATAGTATTGTATGTTAATGTGGGAAATTAAAAAAGTTAATGTAACATCCTTACTGAACAGTTTAACAGAAACAAGTGATAGGACGAAATTTTTTTTTTTTTTCAAGGACCATTTGTCAGATACTGGTCATTGACCCTCTGAGGAACAATGCCCTGAGTGACAATTCCAAAATCAGCAAGATTTTGCTTTTGAATCTTAACTATCTCATTGACCCAGACTTGTCCAAAAAGAAATACTTATAATTTAAGTAAGCTGTTAAACTATAATTGTCTACATGATTACTTACCAAATAAAAATCTGGCAATATAACGTCTAAAAACTTATCTAATCCACCTGAAAATCAGACAATTTCCTCAGCCCATCAGGGGCACAACAATACAAAAATAATTTCATCATGCATCTCATTCATCCATTCTCATTATTAATCACGTTTCTTAGACAAATTACACTCTTAAATCACTATAATACTCCAAAAATGGAAACAATTTACATTAAAATCGTCCCGTTACACCTGTGAACCTCAAAGATGGATTACTTGAAACTAAATCCCTTCTTCTGATGGTTGAGCCGAAGCAACTGTCTAACCAAACACAAGTCTATCCCGCTACCTACACGGATAACAAAACCCGTGCTAAGCTATAAAGCTTAGTGGGGAACAAAGAAATCTAAAAAAAATAATCTTTTACATGTTATACAAATACAAAGTTGATAATATTCTTAATAACTGCCTTCAATCACCTTAGATTCCAGTTCTTACATTCAACAATAAACCACAAACATAAACGACATAACATTTTACTTATATTCATAGCAGAACTTAATAACTCAATAAACAATTCAGCATGAACTGTTCCACAAATGATAGTTGGCATAATTTCTTCATACAAATACATCTTCCAAAGCATAATATGCATTCTACATTCACTTCTCATGTAATCATTAAGATAGTCTTAACAAAGTGAAGTATATATTATTTAACATCATAATGTGCTATGTATTATGTACTTGATCTATAGCAGAGTTGTAAACATATCTAGACCTATATATATATAAACAAATATAACAAATTAAGAAACTAGCTTATGATTTACAGAAACTATATATTTATTGAAGATAAATTCCTTGTGTTCACTTACTCATAAAATAAAGATACATAATGCTTATATAGAATTAATGATTCACATGCTTATCAATATTATAACTTTCAATTTAATTATCCAATTGCTGTACATATATAAGAGAATAATTCTTATGCACAATAATTCTGAACTATAACATTTCTTAGCTTTTATACTTTTTAATTTATTTTAACATTAATGCCCCTAGAACAGTGCCGACAGAAATACTCAGACTGGATATACGGGATGTAGACCCCATGGGTCACAACAGAATGAGAAATGACCTCCAGAATCATTCCTCATATAACATATGAACATATGACAGTACGTATAATATATATACTATGGAGATCAACGATCCAACCATAGTAAAGCAAGTCGCCATGACTTGCACCGCGGTATAGAATCCCTATGGCTAGCCAATTATATCCTGAGCTAGTTTTTACTGCCAGACGATTTCTAAGGGCACAAAAGATCACTTACTTTCAGTACATTTATCAACTTTATCATCATTTCAATCCAGATAATACAGTTATTCAGAACTTTTAATATTTTTGTACAGTTTGTAAACCATCATTCACTTAGGACATGAATTATTCCACGCTAATTCAGCAATTTCTCGTTACATTATTCTTCAGTCAGCAAAGGAGTTTATTTAATATACATTCTTTCAAATTACTTTTAAACTTTCTAATAACCATATATTAACAATACTTGTACTTGTCATGATAAGTCACCCCCAACTATTTTATAAGCATATAATTGAATTTACATACACTTATTTAACCCATTGTTGCATGAAACAACGTATAAACACATAATAACAATAGAAGGACGTACCTGTATGGCTCCTCATCACCATCTCCTATACTTCATTGTACTTACTTTAGTATCAAACATATTAGGTTCAATACATGTATTCAATATATTATCTTTAATAGCAATGTCTATATAAAAATATAAATTTAATCTCATGCTTATACTTATAACAATATCATCTCAACTAGTTATATACTAAGCAACCATGTATAAAAACATAACATCTTTACCATCAGTTTCTCATACTATCATAAAATCATAACCATGATACTATATCCAGTCTATTTAGTATATTGATGTACATAATAATTATCCAAGTATCAGATTAGACTATAGATCAAGAGCGGTACAAGTGTCACATTTATTCCAAGAGCTTGTTACTACACTAGTTACATTTTCATTCTAGTTTTCACCTATAGTCTATTAAATCCCAAATAATCATCCTTATACTCTATCATAATCTCTTACGTATCAAGTAATGTCTTTGTTCAATACCTTTACAAAAATACATCATGAAAGATCTGTACATGTCACTCATGTATTTAACCTATAACCATCATAACCTAGTTACCTTAGATTAAAAGTTATGCAGTGATAGCAACTACGATTATAAGTACAAATTCTTATTATTATAACAGACATACTACTATATTATAATTTTATCAAACCATATATTCATAGAGTATAATCATATATCAGTATGCCATCATACTTCAAGTTAAACTTATTTAACAACAATCTTAATAATGTTAATTCTTTGGCTATCTAAGTTCAATCATAAGTCAACTGGTAAAACTATACTTTTTTTATTACTAAATTAATCATCAGCCCTTAAAATAGCATCACCTACATCTTTTAAATAAACATGTTAACTAAATTCTTAGTTAACTTCAACAAATACAATTAAGAGAATGAAGCAGTTCACAGGAAAATGCTCAACCCCTCGATAAACTAAACAAACCATTTGATGGAGTGTTCATTAACCCAAAACTATAAAACTGCATTCTTTTTACAACTCATTCCACAAACTTTAAAGGATAAAGATATTTTATTTCTGTAGATATATATCAATAAATTTTTCCCTTAGTTCCATGTTAACCCAGTTCAACATCACTTCTATGAATAGTTATCTTGCTTTATTTATTCAAACATACCATTAATACTTAATACTCAAATCAAATCAACCTCAAACTCTACCTCACCTAGTGCAGCATCACTCAATTCACTTGAACTATTACACTTTCAAAACTATGTCTCACTAACACTATGATTCATGTACTTTAATATAGTCAAAGCTAATATCAATCATAAAAATTAACCAAAACTTATATCACAATTATACGTGAAATCAAATTATTAACATAGTTCCCATACCGTAAAAATCGAAACTCCCTATTCTGCCTCGCCGGAGCCTCGTCGGAGACTCGCCGGAGGTGCACGGTCAGTGTCGAAATGGAGTTCACGCCACCACAAGTCTGCCGGCGGTGGTCACGCGCCTTATCGCCGTCTCAATCCGCCGGAAAACACCCTGAAAAGGACCGACCACCCATTTCCGATCTCCTTAACGCCGGCGAGTGGGGACGATCGGCGGCCACCAAAAGAGCCGCCTCAACCTCACGATTCCACCGGTGTTGTCATCTTCCTCAACCGCCGTCGTCGCTCGTCGGAAAAGGAGAGAAACCGATCCGGCCAAAGAGAAGAAGAAAAACTCGCAGACGCCGCCGGAGAGAAGGGACGATGAGGAGGGAAAGGCCGGTGGCCGAGGTGGTGGCAGCCGCACCGATCGCCGGCCAGAGCGCCGTTGATCGGCGCCAGCGCCTCCCCTCCGCCTCTCGTCCTCTTCCCCGATCCCCACTCCCTTCCCTTCTCCTCTTTTCTTTTTCTTTCTTTTTCTTTTAACTTATTTCTTTTATTTACACACACACACAACTTTTATTTACTTCAAAAACACCCACAAATACTAATTACCTTTACAATTTATACCAAACAATTAATAATTAACTTAAAGTCATCACTTGCCCTCACGAATCCAATATTAAATTCACACATACACATTTAATCAATTAAATTAAATATTAATACATTGAGTCATGCAATTTCAACTAGGGTCATTTTTGGGACATTACAATTTTCTCCCCCTTAAAGAATTTCGTCCTCGAAATTCAAACCGATAATCTATACCACTATTGTTATCAACTTCCTAAAACTCTTCTTTATCAAACTCATCCTTCTAGTACAGTAGTTCTTTTATCTTGGCATATATGAAGTTTAAATACGTTATAACCTAATACTTGTATAAATGTGAACGGGAATAACATTTTAATTAACTGCAACTATCTCCAAAGAGTAATTTGTTTTCTTAATTGATTACTTCATTAATCCGAAATATAAACAGTCTTCCATCAAGTAACAGATCTTATATCTCATGATATCTGATCTTCTATTACTTTTCTTTTTACCCCTTAATCACTAACCACATCACTCCTCTAAACTCTTAGTTATACTGATCTCCGTCATTCAATTCTTCTATTTGATTTCTATACATAGGCTCCTTATTCAATATAACCGACGAAATCTATGCTGGGTTTCAGCTATAACCTCTTACTAGTATAACAAAACTGCCACTAACAAAACTAAATACAAAGCATGTAATTGCATGACTATGCAATAACAAATGCATATGTAGACTATGAAGCATGTGGCCACATGACTGAACTGTATGCATGTATGGACTGAAACACAAATGTGCACATGGATGACTGATGCATAATACTAGTGGCAGTATGTACTAGCTAGGTTAACGGAATCACCCAGAAGCCTTATCCCATAACTACCGAGATAACTAAAAGCTTAACTCCGATCCTCAATCACCAACTTATTTATTTATACTCGTAGTATCTGAGGAATCTGCTAACAACAAACTTGTCCCTTTCCAATTCATTCATTCCATATAGCATGTATATAAGTTACTTGTAATACTTCCTTCGCTTATGTACTCACACTGATCTTAGGATTAGCTAAACCTTATCAAAACACATAAAATTCTTTCTGACACATGATATTGCAATAATCTCTACATACACTATTAATGCACTTCTATCATCTTTCTTACTAATCGATCAAACTCTATAGTCCTCTTAACAATACCACTTTTTACAACTATACCAATATAAGGAAACAATTTTTTTTTTGCCTATAGTCCACACAGAATATCCTTAATACTTCTCAGCTTCTTTGACATTTCAAAAATGCTTACAATCGTTCTCTAACCTCAAAATCAATCATCACAGACAACTATCAATCAAGAAATGAGAAACATATAAGAAACTCCGTCAAAACATTTCCTTCCATCTAGGTCAAGACCATAGTTTTATCTACTAATTATCAAAGTTTCACTCTTATACTATCATCCGTTTTCCTCAATTATATATTCACATAACAACTATATCACTATAATGTGATCATTTCCTAATTCATACAATAATATCATCTATATTGTTTCATTCAAATATAGACATATATTTCACCTTTATTCACTATTATCACCCATACAAAAACTCTTATATCTATTCTTTCCAACTTAATTTCGCAATGCTGTCTAAATCATCCAAAAAAATACTGAATTACATTCAATTGCCCATACTGATCAGGAAATCTCTGACAAATATATATAGAGCATCGTATCATCCTTTACATACCATCATATCAATTTCAACTATAATATTTTTATCAGAACATAAATAACTCGTCCTCAATCATTAACTTTAAATGATCCGAATATGCTTCTCAACAGTCTTATGTTATACTTCAATCTAATATCAAAGAATATTAACTGCTGAAAATTCCCTCAATATCATCTTACTATCTCAAAATCATGATCCTACGAATTACTCCAATATAAACAACATCATAGGTCGACCATTTATATCAAATTATCCAATTCCATATCAAATCAACACAGAATATTGATATCTGCACTTAACCAATCCATCAGAACTTTCAAGAAACATATTCCTAATCTCACATTACCCAGAAAATCAAAACCTAAGCTCTGATACCACTAAATGTAACACCCTTACTGAACAGTTTAACAGAAACAAGTGATAGGACGAAATTTTTTTTTTTTTTCAAGGACCATTTGTCAGATACTGGTCACTGACCCTCTGAGGAACAATGCCCTGAGTGACAATTCCAAAATCAGCAAGATTTTGCTTTTGAATCTTAACTATCTCATTGACCCAGACTTGTCCAAAAAGAAATACTTATAATTTAAGTAAGCTGTTAAACTATAATTGTCTACATGATTACTTACCAAATAAAAATCCGGCAATATAACGTCTAAAAACTTATCTAATCCACCTGAAAATCAGACAATTTCCTCAGCCCATCAGGGGCACAACAATACAAAAATAATTTCATCATGCATCTCATTCATCCATTCTCATTATTAATCACGTTTCTTAGACAAATTACACTCTTAAATCACTATAATACTCCAAAAATGGAAACAATTTACATTAAAATCGTCCCGTTACACCTGTGAACCTCAAAGATGGATTACTTGAAACTAAATCCCTTCTTCTGATGGTTAAGCCGAAGCAACTGTCTAACCAAACACAAGTCTATCCCGCTACCTACACGGATAACAAAACCCGTGCTAAGCTATAAAGCTTAGTGGGGAACAAAGAAATCTAAAAAAAATAATCTTTTACATGTTATACAAATACAAAGTTGATAATATTCTTAATAACTGCCTTCAATCACCTTAGATTCCAGTTCTTACATTCAACAATAAATCACAAACATAAACGACATAACATTTTACTTATATTCATAGCAGAACTTAATAACTCAATAAACAATTCAGCATGAACTGTTCCACAAATGATAGTTGGCATAATTTCTTCATACAAATACATCTTCCAAAGCATAATATGCATTCTACATTCACTTCTCATGTAATCATTAAGATAGTCTTAACAAAGTGAAGTATATATTATTTAACATCATAATGTGCTATGTATTATGTACTTGATCTATAGCAGAGTTGTAAACATATCTAGACCTATATATATATAAACAAATATAACAAATTAAGAAACTAGCTTATGATTTACAGAAACTATATATTTATTGAAGATAAATTCCTTGTGTTCACTTACTCATAAAATAAAGATACATAATGCTTATATAGAATTAATGATTCACATGCTTATCAATATTATAACTTTCAATTTAATTATCCAATTGCTGTACATATATAAGAGAATAATTCTTATGCACAATAATTCTGAACTATAACATTTCTTAGCTTTTATACTTTTTAATTTATTTTAACATTAATGCCCCTAGAACAGTGCCGACAGAAATACTCAGACTGGATATACGGGATGTAGACCCCATGGGTCACAACAGAATGAGAAATGACCTCCAGAATCATTCCTCATATAACATATGAATATATGACAGTACGTATAATATATATACTATGGAGATCAACGATCCAACCATAGTAAAGCAAGTCGCCATGACTTGCACCACGGTATAGAATCCCTATGGCTAGCCAATTATATCCTGAGCTAGTTTTTACTGCCAGACGATTTCTAAGGGCACAAAAGATCACTTACTTTCAGTACATTTATCAACTTTATCATCATTTCAATCCAGATAATACAGTTATTCAGAACTTTTAATATTTTTGTACAGTTTGTAAACCATCATTCACTTAGGACATGAATTATTCCACGCTAATTCAGCAATTTCTCGTTACATTATTCTTCATTCAGCAAAGGAGTTTATTTAATATACATTCTTTCAAATTACTTTTAAACTTTCTAATAACCATATATTAACAATACTTGTACTTGTCATGATAAGTCACCCCCAACTATTTTATAAGCATATAATTGAATTTACATACACTTATTTAACCCATTGTTGCATGAAACAACGTATAAACACATAATAACAATAGAAGGACGTACCTGTATGGCTCCTCATCACCATCTCCTATACTTCATTGTACTTACTTTAGTATCAAACATATTAGGTTCAATACATGTATTCAATATATTATCTTTAATAGCAATGTCTATATAAAAATATAAATTTAATCTCATGCTTATACTTATAACAATATCATCTCAACTAGTTATATACTAAGCAACCATGTATAAAAACATAACATCTTTACCATCAGTTTCTCATACTATCATAAAATCATAACCATGATACTATATCCAGTCTATTTAGTATATTGATGTACATAATAATTATCCAAGTATCAGATTAGACTATAGATCAAGAGCGGTACAAGTGTCACATTTATTCCAAGAGCTTGTTACTACACTAGTTACATTTTCATTCTAGTTTTCACCTATAGTCTATTAAATCCCAAATAATCATCCTTATACTCTATCATAATCTCTTACGTATCAAGTAATGTCTTTGTTCAATACCTTTACAAAAATACATCATGAAAGATCTGTACATGTCACTCATGTATTTAACCTATAACCATCATAACCTAGTTACCTTAGATTAAAAGTTATGCAGTGATAGCAACTACGATTATAAGTACAAATTCTTATTATTATAACAGACATACTACTATATTATAATTTTATCAAACCATATATTCATAGAGTATAATCATATATCAGTATGCCATCATACTTCAAGTTAAACTTATTTAACAACAATCTTAATAATGTTAATTCTTTGGCTATCTAAGTTCAATCATAAGTCAACTGGTAAAACTATACTTTTTTTATTACTAAATTAATCATCAGCCCTTAAAATAGCATCACCTACATCTTTTAAATAAACATGTTAACTAAATTCTTAGTTAACTTCAACAAATACAATTAAGAGAATGAAGCAGTTCACAGGAAAATGCTCAACCCCTCGATAAACTAAACAAACCATTTGATGGAGTGTTCATTGACCCAAAACTATAAAACTGCATTCTTTTTACAACTCATTCCACAAACTTTAAAGGATAAAGATATTTTATTTCTGTAGATATATATCAATAAATTTTTCCCTTAGTTCCATGTTAACCCAGTTCAACATCACTTCTATGAATAGTTATCTTGCTTTATTTATTCAAACATACCATTAATACTTAATACTCAAATCAAATCAACCTCAAACTCTACCTCACCTAGTGCAGCATCACTCAATTCACTTGAACTATTACACTTTTAAAACTATGTCTCACTAACACTATGATTCATGTACTTTAATATAGTCAAAGCTAATATCAATCATAAAAATTAACCAAAACTTATATCACAATTATACGTGAAATCAAATTATTAACATAGTTCCCATACCGTAAAAATCGAAACTCCCTATTCTGCCTCGCCGGAGCCTCGTCGGAGACTTGCCGGAGACTCGCCGGAGGTGCACGGTCAGTGTCGAAATGGAGTTCACGCCACCACAAGTCTGCCGGCGGTGGTCACGCGCCTTATCGCCGTCTCAATCCGCCGGAAAACACCCTGAAAAGGACCGGCCACCCATTTCCGATCTCCTTAACGCCGGCGAGTGGGGACGATCGGCGACCACCAAAAGAGCCGCCTCAACCTCACGATTCCATCGGTGTTGTCATCTCCCTCAACCGCCGTCGTCGCTCGTCGAAAAAGGAGAGAAACCGATCCGGCCAAAGAGAAGAAGAAAAACTCGCAGACGCCGCCGGAGAGAAGGGACGATGAGGAGGGAAAGGCCAGTGGCCGAGGTGGTGGCAGCCGCACCGATCGCCGGCCAGAGCGCCGTTGATCGGCGCCAGCGCCTCCCCTCCGCCTCTCGTCCTCTTCCCCGATCCCCACTCCCTTCCCTTCTCCTCTTTTCTTTTTCTTTCTTTTTCTTTTAACTTGTTTCTTTTATTTACACACACACAAAACTTTTATTTACTTCAAAAACACCCACAAATACTAATTACCTTTACAATTTATACCAAACAATTAATAATTAACTTAAAGTCATCACTTGCCCTCACGAATCCAATATTAAATTCACACATACACATTTAATCAATTAAATTAAATATTAATACATTGAGTCATGCAATTTCAACTAGGGTCATTTTTGGGACATTACAGTTAAGGGGATAAAGTGAAGTTAATATTGGTCTAACAAGTGGACCAATGAAGAAAAGATATAAATGACCTCTAGAGAATTGTAGAGATTTGGATTAAAAAGGAGAGGAAGTGGTTGGCCCTATTTGTTGGCTGAACTATAAAAATTCTTCCCCTCATTCCTTTGCTCAATTTACACACTAAGATGCATGTTAAGGGCTTAAGGAAAAATCAAGCTAAGTGCTAAGAATCCTATGTGAGTTTTATAGGATTTAAATATTATTTTTCCTACTTTTCTTTGTGCTATAAGAGAAGTAGTAAAATTGAGGATTGAACTTGATTTATATGCATTCTTGGATGTGTTATAAAGGACAAACTTACAAGGGAAATGAGGAGCGGCGAAGGAGTTAGAAGAGGATTTTAGCTAAAACAAGGTATGAGAGTTCCATATTTTCATGGCATATGTTTAAATTAATTTCATTTCATGAATGCATTGTAAATGATCTATAGTTGATGATCGAGCCTAGAAATGGTGAAGAAATACATGAAAAAGGTTATTAGAGTTCTAAAGAATTACTTAGTAAAATTTTGTCATAGGATTCATTTGAACACATTCAGAATCAAATTCAAGGAAATCAGAACCCAATTCAAATTTAAGAAAATGCGATGAGATCAAGGATGATTCGGGACTATATGACTCCTAGGTGGAATAAGGAGCACAAGTCCATCGTGCTACCTCAAATAATCATTTTGGGCTAAAACTAGCTACCATCACAATGGGGTGGAAAAATCAATTTTTAAGATTAAACATTGAAGACCTAGCTCAACATTTAGATATATTTTTTTGAAATAAGCGACATAATATAGATTCAAGGAGTTTCCATAGATGCTATTCGAATGAAATACACACACACACTTCCATATCTATCTATATATATGTATAATATACATGTATGTATGTACCTATATATATATATATATACACACACACACACATACTCTAATTTTTTATTTATTGATAAACAAATGTATTTTCTAAATTCTATATAGAAAATAAATATTTCAAATTTTAAAATAAATAGAATATAAAAAATAGAACGTTATTTTATGTAAATAAACACACTCCCAGCTTTACCCAATTCTCCATAAAATATATTATGCCTTGTCAAATGAATTAACTAACATAATATTACTTGAATCCATTTCAAACATTGGCAATAGTGTGTGTATATATATATATATAAGGTGATTTACGAAATTTAAAAAATATTTTTTATTAGTTCTTCAATTTTTTATTTAAAAAAATTAAAAATTTTATTTTTTTATTTGAAAATTAATTAACAAAATATAATTTTTATCTTTTATTTTCTATAAAAAAATTATTTAGAAAACTGAAATAGTTTTGAATAAGTGAAAAAGTAGACCTAGCAAAATTTGTTCAAATCCAAAATCTGTCCAAATCCACAAAAAAAAAATGATTCAAACTCAAACCGATCCATTCCTAAAAAATACCAATTGGGCCAACTTAAAAATGACATACTAAATACATGACTCGTTTCGGTTTGGTTATGATGCCCAACGACCTTCTACAAATAGTAATTTTTTCTTTGTGGAACTAAATACCATCAACGCATTATGATAACTATTGTCAAAATAATAACTTCAATAGCCAGTGCCATGGAGATCTTTCGCTGAAATTGAAAATGATATTATGAAAAAATAATCAAATAAGAAATTAAATTGAAAATAATAAGAATATTTAGAAATAAAATGTGCTCGTGTCTGGGCAAGAGAGTTCATGAAGAAGATGATAACATAGATGAGCTCTGTCAGTAAACCAGCAGAGTTGATTGTGGTGACAAGAATTGAAATTTCTTTCACAATCGGTAGCCCATAAGAGGACCAAACTGCCTTTTGCTTGAGTATCTTGATAAATGTTGGGCTGCAATAGATTCATGTGATGCGATTAATTAGACTAATCAAGAATAATATTATTCACAATTAATTTAACTGTAAAATTTTCACTTACATAGGAGACAGAAATAAGAATAAAGATATTATATTTTCTGTAAAAATGAAATCGAAATGCAACGTTAAACAAGAGGAAATTAATGAAAATGAAAAAATATAATAATATTTTTTATTGCAGCATTTTAGTATCGCATTATTATATCGAAAGTTATTTTCATTAAAAAATGAATTAAATAGATTAACATATATTTTGGCCTGTTTAGGCCACCATCCGGCTCATTTGGGTCACTTGATGTATTTGGACCGTCGTATTTTTTTACTGCAATAGTTTTAATATTACATTATATCGAAAATTAATTTCATTAAAAAATGGATCAAATGTTTTGATTTATATTGGGCTATATACGGTCTATCTAAACTAACTGATCCATTTGAATTATTCAACATATTTGGATCAATATTTTTTATTGTAGTATTTTTTATATCACGTTATTGTATAAAAATATTAATTTTATTAAAAAAATAAATCAAATAAGTTGATTCACATCTGGATTACATGCGATCCATCAAGACTAATTGATCCATTTGAGTTATCCAACATATTTGGACCATTTTTTTGTTGTATTATTTTTTATAACACGTTATTATATAAAAATGTTAATTATTAAAAAAATAAGTCAAATAAATTGATATACATATGGACTATATGCAATTCATTTGGACCATCTGATCCATTTAAACTTTTCAACATATTTGAATCAATATTTTTTATCGCAGTATTTTTTATATTATATTATTGTATAAAAATGTTAATTTCATTAAAAGAATATATCAATTAAATTGATGCATATATGAGCTATAAACTGGATCTATGCCAACATGTAACCCATCTAGATCAATATGTATTAAACTCATAAATCGATATAAATTTATTTAATTTATTTAAACATTAATTCAATTATAAAATATAATTTTTAATTTATTTATAATTAATTTATATATTTATAGTCTAATTTAAATTCGTTTAGCCTGTCGATTTGTCATTTGAAAAGAAAGATTGCATGAGCTCCAGATCTCGCAGCGCGCGCGAAACACTGGGCCAAGATATAATTATCAAATTAGAGGGAAATTGTCAAAAAAGAAGAAACAATTAGAGGGAAGAATACGGTGTCGTTTCTCCATTTGTCTAAAAGAAACCCTATTATCTCATGCACTGCAGCTACCTTCTTCTCTACTTTGTGGTTCTTTGCTCTTGCACTCTACAGTCGAGAAGCCCTAGCTGCAAATCAATAGGATGACTACACAGCACGTAGGAAGATCCTGCCATTAGTATGTTGATCAAGAGATTTTACTTTTGCCGTGATATGTTCAATTCTTTTCTGAAATAGGTATTCCTCGCACAAAAAAGGCTGCTTTTAGTTTTGCCATGTCTATTCTTGATTGATATATTATGTGCCCAGGTAAGTTTCACTTATATGTTTGTGTTCTTATGCAGACTTAGAACTGTATTTGTATTGGAGTATACTTTACTATACTCAGAAGCCAAGTGGTAATAAAGGCTATGCCCGAAATGGAATCAGAAAATTCAACTGTATCACGAGCTGAAAATCTCAAAGTCCTAGCTAATGAAGCATTTAAAGGTGCTGGTTTTTATGGCTTTTGTTCATGCTGTTTCTTTCTGTGGAGGTTGAACTCTTGCTAACCCGTGTCGATTTTTGTTTTTCCAGCCCACAAGTATTCTCAAGCTATTGATTTATATACTCAAGCAATTGAATTAAGTGGTCAGAATGCTGTTTATTGGGCTAATCGTGCATTTGCCCATACTAAATTGGAGGAGTATGGCAGTGCTATCCAGGATGCTTCGAAGGCTATTGAAATTGATCCTAAATATTCCAAGGCATGCTTGTAATTGGTGCTTTAGATTGTTGTGATTATGCTAGTGAATCTTCGTATTTTTATCCTAATTTTTCTTTTCTTTTTCTTTTTTTGAATCACAGGGTTATTACAGGCGAGGTGCTGCTTTCCTTGCTATGGGAAAATTTAAAGAAGCACTTAAGGACTTCCAGCAGGTATTTTATGTTGCAATTTCGATTTTGATGGCTTTGCTTCTATTGTCGGTTTAAAAGAGGCAACATGCTTGTTTCATCCTCTCTATTGTCTGTTTTCTGTATGTTCTGTTGTATATTTATGGATTTTGTATTGTTAAACTTTAAGCACTTTTTGCTTGAATTAATTTTGGATTTTATTACATCTTTAATCTCCTATGAACTTTAGAGCTAACTAGCTGTCTCTTTGTATGATTCATTTTTTTTTTCTGCATTTGCCTTTAATCTTACTTAACCTATTAGATCAAGCTAATACTATTGGGCTGAATTTTGAACTTTTGCACAGATTTATCTCACTTGATGGTCACTAGCTCCATATTCTTGTAGGAATTGGTATCATGTTTTGTTAAATTTGCCTTCAATAATGTTTAAATTAGATTTAGCACTACTGCTACAGAAGAAATTTCACTTGATGAATTCTTCAAACGTTTCCTTTTTTTACCTGGCAAGTTTTGCAATTTTAGAATTTTGTAATCTTATGTAAATTGCACTAGCTTTGCAATAATGTTACAAAAATATGAGAGAGGGGGAAAGATATTGACTTGGTGATGTTGACTTAGTAGGTTGTTGACTTAGCATTGCAGTGTTTTATGCAGTTATTAGTAGCATAGCTGCATAGTATGTTGTTGACTTAGTGATGCAGTGCTTTAATTTTGGGCTTCTTACTGGTCATGTCCCTCTTTTCTCAAAAGTGGCTAAAGTGTCTATCGTGTACCTGTTAGATGTGGGTTGTATTCATTTGTCACAGATGTATGAGGATGGTCTTCTTGTTATCCTTATTTGGTGATTCTGAGTGAACTTTCAGTTTGGTATTCTTCAGTCTTCACATTGCATTCCAGTTTCTTTGTATTAACGGTTGCTAGTTTTGATGAAATTAATGGTATTGGTGTGAATTAACTCGTGAGGCCAAATAGTGCCATATGCTGCAGACTGCAAATATGTTTTTTTTTTTGGTATTTTTATATTAGTCATGGTTATATAAAAGAATCTGATATGTTATTATTCTTCAATAAATTTACCAACGAATTATTGTAATCAGTACTAGGAAAAAGCATTTATACTACTATATTCTCATGTGAGATTTTCATTTTGTTGGGTTTTGAAATTTTTATTTTATGATGCCTGTTTATCCATTATGTTTCTTTTCTGTCATTCAGTGCATGTGCTCATAATTTTTACCAATTATGCTCTTTGGCGAAGATTTTGATTGTTTAGAGGAATGCAACGGGTTTGGTTCATTACATGGAAAACTATCTTGTGATGGACTTAAATGATACTTACATGCCATAACTAATCTAGGTCAAGAAAATATGTCCGAATGATCCTGATGCTACCAAGAGATTAAAGGAATGTGAGAAGGCAGTAATGAAGCTTAAGTTTGAGGAAGCAATTGCTGTACCTGAGTCTGAAAGGCGATCAGTTGCTGATTCTATTGACTTTCATTCTATAGGTACTGGTTTTTCTTAGCCGATTTTTCTACTCGTCCTCCTTCATGTATCATCTTAGTAGTGGTTGGTTGGCTGATGATAAATGGTTTAAATCTAGCAGGGAATATGGTAAAAGCATACATTCCAAAGATAGATTGAGTTCTTTTTTTTTTTTTTTTGTATTCAGTTAGTTGTTTTTGGTTGGAATGCATTTAATTTTTAGTGTATGGAATTTCATATAATTCTCAGGCTGTTATTGTTGTCATAGATTATTTTATTGTTGTCTTAGTAAATGTCCATTTTTTTTTGTGTGAATTTTGAAAGGAATATGATGAGACTTAACAAATATCACACAGCCAAACAGAATATAAATGAACAGCTCAAAATGGAAAATGCATTGTATTGATAGAAATCTCAAATACAACTACTGTTCAGTATCTCAAATGTCTATTACAATCCAAGCAGAAGAAGAAAACACAAGAAAAGATACAATGGAATGATAAACAGCCTACGCAAGAGCAGGGACATCTACAACATCACTTCCCTCTCTCTCTTTTCTCAGACTCCTGCTGAAAAACTATAATTTTCCCATCATAACCTCTTTTTCCAGCCCCCCTGCCATTTTTTCCTTCCTCTCCTTTTTCACGCGTCTCTTGTATAGCTAACTCTGCCAGCTCATCCACCTTGTCCCCACCTGCACTCTTTTTATGCCTTCTTGAATATACCCTCCAGATCTTGGGCCTTGGGTCATCCTTTCCTGTGTCCAGATCCAGCAGCTCTCTATCAGAATATTGCCTTGTGATTTCTAATGCAAACCTTGTTAGTGAAGAAGTTTGTTGATGGTGAGAAGAAGAAATGCTAGCCGTGTCGCACTCAAGCGAAATAGTCACTTCCAGAAATCACTGTTGAAATAAATTCTTGGTCACAAGTAATTGATTTTGGAAATTTGTACAAATGGACTGTATGCTCTAAGAGAATCTAGGCCGCACTAGTAGCTTCATATGGATGTGTCATAGGAATGAAGTGAGCATATTTAGAGAAAGGGTTAGCCACAACAAATAAGGGAGTCATTTATGGTTACTGTTATTTCACACCTCATTAAATGGAGGTGCAGACCTTGGAACTTGTTAGATAGAGTTGCCTATCTTTGGAATTTTATTTGCTGAAAATTCAGATGTCCTCTATTGGTAATTGTTACCTCTCTTAAATAGAGGTTCACAATATGGCAAATCATTCATAACTGTATGTCTTGGTTCTGTTTTAAAGGGATACAAAAATAAAGGTAGCAAGAATCCTAATCCACTGAGGAAAGTTTTATTTTACGCTAGTGATATAATTCTAAATATCAGTACCATTATCTGCTAATTAATTCCCATATGTTGACAAAAACCATCTTGCATTAACCAAGATTCATCCACCTCCTTTATTTCCAACTTGCCATACAGTTCTTGGGGGGAGTTCAGAACCTATGATTCTTCCCTCATGGCATCGAGCAATTGTACCCAAGGTTGACTGATTGCATAAAGCTGCTCCACTTATGTAGGACATCTAGATATGCATCAGCTTCCTGGTTTGAATGGCCCACCTTCTGTTCAACCTGAAAGTCAAGCCTGGTCAATTGTCAAACACTATCAATTTGCTAGGCCTCTGTTGCTGAGGAGATGTAGTGAGGTGCGGTTCTAGCAGATATCTCAGAAAGGTATGCCCCATAAATGCGGGTGCCAATATTGTTCCACCTTTGCAATCCCTATTAGTTCCTTCCTGATAGGCTGTCAGTTTATTTTAATATGTTAAAAAGAAGTAAAAAAAAAATTAAAATAGCATTCAAACCAGAAACAAATCTTATTATGTAGAAAGAATTCTCTGAATAACATTGGTGCATCTTCCTCTACAATATAAGTGCGTTTCTAAACATAGTTATACCATAAGGACTGGGGACTTTGTTTCTCATTCAAGTGCTCTATTTTTTACCTTTATCCTCTTTTTCTTCTTATTCTTATTTTTTAAATTGCAGTTTTCAGTTGATTGTGTTTGTTTGCCATTTTACTCTGATCCTGGTCAATGAGTGTCTTTTGCACATGAGGCTTTATGAAGTTGTAGGGAAATTTCTAAGACACTTTGGTTTCCTTCAGCAGTATATGGGTTGCTGGGAACATAATGATTCTTCCCAAAGTGTCTATATGTTGGATGTATTTATACAATTTTGATTTCGTATCTTCTTAATAGGTTTTACCATTTCCAATTGTTTTTCTAGGTTTTGTTGAGTAAACTTCTTAGGTTTGTATTTGGGAGGAGGATCCAGATGTTTAACAAGTGCCTGCCTTGTTATTCACCAAGCTTAATCAGCATTAATGCTTTTTAGTGTGTTTTTGCTACAAATAAAAATTCTAGTCATGTTAGTATTAATTTTATATTTCTATATTATCGTACTAGGGACTGGCCCCAGTTCATCATCTGTGTCCACCCAAGTGGCCATAGCACCAGTAGCAGTAGCAGTTATGGCGGCAGCTGTGATTTTGGTGGGAAGGAATACAGCCGCAATGGTGGTTGCAGTACTGATGGTGATACTGGTGGTCATGGGGATGTTTTGGTGGGGTGGCTGGAGGGATAGTGGGGTCTTTACCAGGAAAAAAAATACTTGACCTAGGTTTGAGCTCGGGTTATACAGTATTATGGTCACAATGCATATTCATAATCTTATTGTTGCTTTCAACATTCATTTTATGATACTTGGAGGTATAGGAAGAAAAGAATTTGCTTTAATTTAGTGCTTGCCAGATTCGCTGGATCAAATTGTGCTTGTACGGTGTGGATACATTTATCTCACTCATGTTGCAATTAAATGGATAAAAGAAAGAAACAATGGGGATTATATACTTTGAAGTTTCATGATATTTGATTGTTACTAGAAATTTACTAGTGTTTTTGTAATAGCTGATGGATAATGTTTTTTCTGTGTAACAATTTTGTAACTTTGTGAATCAGTTAGGTTGGGATGGCATCATTACTTCTTGCATCTCTCTCCCAGCTCCCACTATTTTCATGTTGTTATTTGTATTAGTCTGTTTTTGTGGTTATTGGAATTAATCTTAGCACTATTGACATACTTCTCTGTTTCATGGTTAGATGTGGAGCCACAATACTTGGGTGCAAGGATAGAGGGAGACACTGTTACTTTTGATTTTGTCCAGAAAATGATGGATGACTTCAAGAATCAGAAGTGCTTACACAAACGGTATGATTAGCAAAAAATACTATGAGCTTGGGTTATGCAGTATAACTGATCTAGTGATTTTTACCCTGAGGCAATGTCTTAGATATGCATTCCAGATAGTCTTGCAAACGAGAGAAATGCTACGAGCTCTACCTTCTCTGGTTGATATTAAAGTTCCTCATGGGAAGTATTTTACTGTTTGTGGTGATGTACATGGACAGGTAATTACATTGCTTATGCATTTCTAAATAAAAGAAAATCCAGGCTTTCACTTTTAAAAAATTGCTGAATTGGACCTCTAAATGCAGTATAATTATTCTGTTGATGCTCAATGCATTTGTCAATTCCTGTCTACATTGTGATAAAAGCTGTGAATGAATTGGCACACGTACATGGCAACAAGAAGGCCTATGCAGTATACATTCTTTGTCAAATTTCCAAATGATAAAAAATTTACTAATTGTGGTGACAGATTTAGTTAGAGATGGTGGTAAGCTTGTGGGACCGAAAAATAACAAGTTCATTTTTGTAAAGTAAATGGGCTAGAACACTTTTAATTCAGTTTTTATCTTTGAAAGATTAAATTTTCATTCTTTTCCTATTTAATGTTTCATTTAGTTTTTGTTCTCAGCTGAATTTTATTTTGTGCCTTGGCATATAGACATTAATAAATTCTTCTGTTTGAAGTTGTCATATACTGGAGTTGACTAAACATGATAGAGAAATAGTAATAATTATTTAGAGTATGTTTGAAAACTTTTCTTTAATCCTACCTTTGTTTCTCCAGAATATCTTAAAGTCTACATTTTTCAAATTTTATGTGCACTTGAGAAAACTTTAGCTATTGAAAATACTTTCCTGGTTAAAGTAAAAACTAGTCCATATTCAACGAAAGTAACTTTTTCTTTTTTCCCTCTAATATGTATATATCTTCTTGCCTTGCATGAACTTAGAAGAATTGAACTCTTGAAGGGAGTTCTTGGGTATATACTTAGTAGTGTATAAACTATTGCCAATAATGTTTGAAGTGGTGGGGAATGGGAGGAAAATCAGTGAATGGTGGAAAATTGTGGTTAATCTTTGTGTGAGACTAAATATTTTATATATGCTAGCTGCCCTAACCAGAATATCTATCACACAGCTATTTAATCTGTTAGAAATTTGGTTCAACTGGCCTTAATATAAAAATTTAGTATTAATTTATTTCAAAAGTGAATTTTGACTATAATTGGACATAATTTTCAATTTTTGGAGCAAATTTTAGCCAAATATTTAGAAAGATAATGTATTCCAAACATCACTAGTTGTTTTCAGTATCATAACTGAATAATGGGAATTAAGTTATTTTGTCAAAAGATATTTTCAACAGATTAGTTTCATCATTTTCAACAGATCAGTTACGTTCGATGAAACTAGCTGAGTTTTTGTCAATGTGAAATTTTCTTTCTAATATGAAAATAATTTTGCTATTATGCCAAGAGTTTTGCACCCATAGTTTTTTAACCAAACCGTTCAGAAGAAACCACTTCATTTTGAATGTGTCCAGTGTTCATCATTATGTTGAGTTTTTGGTAGGTTAGAACTTTTAGTTCTAATTATCAAAACCAAATATATATATATTTTTATGTTTTGGGAAAGGTTCTGGCCGGTTGAATTTAATTTTCCATATGACTTGATGCATTCAAATGATGGAATGTTTTTGTTTTAGTTTTCATACTGCATATTGATACCCGACTTTTTTAGCACTTCTTTAGTAACTATGTTGCACTTTTTCCTCTCTCTTGCCTGTCTTCTTTCCTTAAATAATTATAGTACTTTTAACCTATTGATTAGAAATAATTTTAAAATGTTTTTCGATTTAATTCTTTTGGGATTTACTATTGTCTTATAATGCTTGCAGTTCTATGACCTGTTAAAAATTTTTGAGCTCAATGGTCTTCCCTCTGAAGAGAATCCATATCTGTTTAATGGTGATTTCGTGGACAGGGGATCATTTTCCGTGGAGGTCATTCTCACATTGTTTGCATTTAAGTGCATGTGTCCATCAGGTGTGCTCTCATTAGTTGTTTTTGGACTTTCAAAATTTTATAATGGATATTCTAAGGACGCATTGTTGTTATTATTGCTCATAAGTTTGTTATTCATGCAGCTGTGGTTATTGTTAATATCATATATGCGGTTGTTAACAACATTGTCCTGTATACGGCCTCCTCTTTTTTTTGGCTTTTTACTTGCTGTTTTTGCTTGTTATTAGTAGTAACTGCATTGTCATGTTTCAGCTGACTTGTTTCTAAAATTTCAGCCATATATCTTTCTCGAGGAAATCATGAAAGCAAGAGTATGAACAAGATATATGGTTTTGAGGGTGAAGTCCGATCCAAATTGAGTGAGACATTTGTGGAACTTTTCGCCGAAGTCTTTTGTTGTTTACCTTTGGCTCATGTAATAAATGAGAAGGTATTTGTAGTTCATGGAGGTCTTTTCAGTGTGGATGGAGTGAAACTATCTGATATCAGAGCTATTGACCGGTTTTGTGAGCCACCTGAGGAAGGTATGCCATATGTAATATATTTTTTTTCTTTTCCTGAAATTAGGTTCTTAATGTTTGGATCAAATGGATCCTCTTGCTTTCTTATTATGTTGGCACCTATTTCTGCCTGCTCCTAATTGCCAATGCCAGTTGTTTCAGATTTCTGGAAGCTAATAATCTTAACTATCTGTTGAGATCTGACTAGTCTGATGCACATTTGTTGGTCGCTTTTGCAGCATGGAAAACTAGCATGTTATTGTTGTTTGGCCCCGAGTGTGGATGTGGTACTTTACGTTCTTTGCTCCCATGGGACTTAATGTGTCCCAGGAGTTGTCCGTGGATTAAAATCAATGTAGTTCGCATTACTGCTATTGTTTTTGACCTTATAAGGCTTATCAGCATAGTTCCATGTTGATTAATTCTGTTTTCTTTGTATTATTTTTTTTCAGTCAATCAAGTATGAACTTTAGATGATTTTTTGTTTTGTGTCTGTGAACTACTATGAATTGCTTAACCTTCTTCTAGGCATCAAACATGTAGCAAGTGATATATTACAAAGAAAAAGTTTGTGAAGAACTGGCTATTTTTTTTCCTATTTCTTTTATATTGTGGTTAAGTAATAAAATTTAATTGCCAGCTACCTTAATTTTCATCCAGCCTTCTTTGGCATTGACCTTATCCAGATAATTTTGTTCGCTTACAATACTTTTCCTGGAAACTGGGATAGTAAAAGAAAGTGTTGCCACAATTACATGGATCATCATTTTTTTAGCTTGAGTTAGTCGACTATTTTATGATGTTTTAGCAAGGCATGCTTCATCTTTTTTCCGTTCCCCATCCTGTGCATACTATAATTATTAGGCAGTTCGATTAGATATTACTTGAAATCAGAATTTGCACATGGATGTTTTGTGTCTAGGTGTGGTGGGTTAGTATAGCCTTTTCTCTTAGTTAAATTTTTTACAATATTTAATCATTACCTCTAGCACTTACACATATTCTTATATTTGATTTAATTTGCATCAGGGTTGATGTGTGAATTGCTGTGGAGTGATCCGCAACCTTTCCCTGGAAGAGGCCCCAGCAAACGGGGTGTAGGCCTTTCTTTTGGTGTGGATGTTACAAAGAAGTTTTTGCAGGAAAATAATCTAGGTAATCTTCTTCCAATATCATTGCTTTTCATCTTTCTAGGTTGCTCTTTTCTGATGTTGTAAAATTACACAATCAACAGATTTAGTTGTGCGGTCTCATGAAGTAAAGGATGAAGGTTATGAGATTGAGCATGATGGTAAACTCATTACTGTTTTCTCTGCTCCAAATTATTGTGATCAGGTAATTAAATCTCGTTGCTCTACACTAGGACTAGATCATACAACTTGTTAAATTTGAACTTTGTTGACCACTTCTTGTCTTGTATATGGTTAACATGTTATGGGCACATTCCGTATTTTCAGGTGGGATGCTGTTAAGTTTATGTGTTTTGACCTCTATTTGCATGGGTATGATTGCAGGCTCTGTTTTGAGCTGAAATCATACTGTTGAGTTATTGTTCAAAAAAGCTTTTATCTGTTTCTAGAAACAACTTAGGGTTTTAAGTAGATAGATAGGGCAACAATAAAAATTGCATAAACCTTCCCCTACATTTATCATTATGAAACTTGTAGTAAAACTGCGAAAGCATCACAAAGTGGGATAGGTCAGGTATAAGATAAATTCACTTGTGAGCATGGTCCATGTTTAAGGGGCATATGTACTCCAAAAGATGCCAGGGGCTTTTTCTTGGGTCTCTCTCAACGGCCATTGCCTTTTTGGTGGTTGGTCCGTCTGTTACATTTTAGGTAATTTTAGGATTTTGAGTTGGAGAAGAGACATTTCTGGTCTTATTGATGATCTCTAGTCATTACTTTTCTTTGTTTTGTGGTCTGCATCAATTTGTTATCTTTCTTTCAAAGTCAAAGATTCCATTATTATATTTATAAAGCAGAGTTAATGCAATTTTCGGTATGCATAGTTATGGTGGTGATGTGATATTGCTTGATTGTTTCTTGTACTTTGAACTTCTCAGATGGGTAATAAGGGTGCTTTTATTCGATTTGAATCCCCCACGTTGAAGCCAAACATTGTTACATTCTCAGCAGTGGTCAGATTTCTCTCTCTGTTTTTTTTTTTTTTTTGGTGTTTGTGTGTGTGGCTGGGAGAATTTGGATTTGTATTTGACTTCACTCTGCAATTTGCAGCCTCACCCTGATGTAAAACCAATGGCATATGCAAACAACTTTCTACGTATGTTCCAATAGCTGCAACAGACCACAATTGCCAAATCTAATATTATTTTCTTCATAGGACAGCTCTCCTCCCAAATGCAGGTTGTTTAGATGGCAGCTGAAGAAGAGCTGGCCAATGGCAAATTCATAAGTTTGTGATATTCTTTGAGATCTTTTGTAAGAATTTTCACCATCATGTCTCATTTTAAATGTTTGTCTTCTTAGCTAGGTTCTGGGAGCAAAAGACATGAATATTTGTGTCAATTGTAAAATGCATGACCTTTATTCTGTTCTTCTCTAGTGATTTTTGTTTCATGTTTACTCTTTCACAAGTCATTTTTTTCCCTCCTTGGCTACGTCCATGAATACCTGGTTAGTCTGTATGAGAACCCGAAAGGTAACTCAAATAAGTTTTAAAGGTGTGGTATTAATTGTAAAATTTCTTTTTTCTTCGAAGTTGTAAAATTGTCATGTTTGATTAAATTCCATTTTATATATTTTGTTGCAATTAATGTCAATGGGATTAATCAGGGTTAATATTACCTATGGTATGATTCTTATAATGTTTATAGTATAAAAAATTCTATTTGTAATAATAAAATAATATAAATATTATTTTTTATTAATCAAATAAAAAATGCCGGTTGTTTGCAAGTCCGGCCGCTGTTATTGGAAACGGGTTCTAGTCATACTAAATCTTTAAGAAACAAGATGATGTGGATGCCACTTGTAACTTTCCATCTTTGTAACTCTCTGTCACTGCCTAGCTCTTTAACATTCTCACTCCATAACTCTAAAGAAGCATGAACATATAACCCTTAAACATCATATCCATATCCATAATAGATAATTGATTGTAGAAAAGGTACAAGAAGGTGTAGTTGGAGGAATACTTAAGTTTAAATTCTTTCGCTAGCAATTGATAATCCTGCTCGATAACATTCCAATTATTCGGGGTCTGGTTCAATTCACAATATAAAATATTTTCGATAAGATCCTTATCACTCGAGCCTGATTCAATTCATAGCTCAAGATGTTTTGATATGGGCCAAGCCCATCTAGTCTGTTGAATGTGGTCAATCTGATTGGATTGATGCGACAAGATCCCATTGTATCAACTGATATGTCTGACAATACCTCTTCTTTATAACATCTTCTGACACACGATACCTATCCATTTTGGTTGGTTATCAACCATGTCAGGTTACCATTATTGGTAATTGAGTACTTAGGAAACCTAGTGTTTATTATATACTATAAATAGCCCAACACTTAAAGATTTCAGGTAATACTTATTTTAAGACCCTCTCTCTACATTTTATTTCTAAGAGTCTTATTAACTTAAGCATCAAAGTGCTTATCTTGATTCAAACGAATAATGCTTCTCTTGCAGGTCTCTACAAGTAGTCATATCTGATTGGATCTCCTAGGCTTTCCTTTCTCTCTCTTCTTTATATATTTCTAGCGATACCGTTTAGTACTTTCGTTGAAAGCAATGGGAGATGTGGGAGAACAATCAAGACACTTTAAATCCAGAATTGATAATCACTCAGATTATAATTGTAGAAGACTTAGATCTACCACAAGGAGAAATGATGAAGATAGGACTCCTCCTAGGTCCCCTATTTATGAGAACCTCTTAAGCGCATTCAACAAGGAGCTCATGGCTTAACCAGGTTCTACTCCTATGATCGTAAAGGATTTAAAAGTAACCTTTAGGGATTTTGGCAAAAGCATTATGCAATCTGTCATAAAAGGTAAACAACCTCAAATCTTAATGAGAGAATTAAAAGGCGAAAGTGCAAGAATGAATGTATAGTACAGTAACAAAGGGATAGTAATCAGGGAGCATAATGACGAAAATAGGCCTAGCACGTGATTTGAGATGCGTGAGGTGGGTAGAAGGAGCAAGAGAAGGAAAAGGTATTCTTATCAGGCAAAAATTATGCCTTTAAGAATGATCCAACTTATACTCCAAGGTGATCCCCATCACCTTTTGCCAACCTGGGTGATGACTTAGGATATATGTGCTCTCCTAAAAGAAGATTGACTAAAAAGGCTAAAGAAAAGTTGATGACTCCGTGACCAATTAGAACGAGGAGTGGTTCCTGCAGCAAATTAAAAAAATTCAATCTTGAACATCCTAAGAAGTCGATATTTGATGGAAATGTTGTCTTGTTGTTCAGCTAGGAGATTCGAGAAGCTGAATTGCCAACCAAATTAAGGGAGGTCAAAATGCCCAAGTACATTAGTAAATTTGATCCCAAATGCCATATTTTCGAATATCTAACAAAAATACAAATGTATTCTTTTGATGAATGAATTTTTTTCTAGTGTTTCCCATAATATTAAGAGGAGACGCTTTGGATTGGTTTAATGACCTTCTTCCAAAATCAATTTATTGCTTTAGATAACTCCATGACAAGGTTCATTGTATAAATTCAAACTCCTAAAACTGTTAATGATATGTGCAATTTAGCATAGAGACCAGACGAAACTTTGAGGAGCTACATTGATAGATTCTAAAACCTATCTTTCGAAATAAGGAATCTACATCCAAAAGTAGCTATAAATGCCTTGGGATGAAGCATAACAAGTGCCTAACTATTTGAATCTATTACCACTCGGCCACTAACAGACATTGCTAATTTAATGGATATAGACAATTGGTATATTCGGATGGATGATGCTTTGAGAGCTAAAAGGGCTGATGCAAATGGTGGTATAAATGATGCAACCTTATGGATTGGGAGATTTGAAGATAAAAAGCCCTAAAAGAGCTAATGCCTCAAAGAGCTCAGAATAAAGGAAAAAAATGAGCACAATAAGTCTGATCGCCATGTTAATAATTTGGCTAGCACTTACACTCCGCTCAATTCTTCTCTTGCTAAGGTCCTAATGTGGATCAAAGAAAAACACAATAAAGTGAACTGACCAAAGAAAATATTCGACTGGATATATGTTAGGAGAGATAAAAGCAAGTATTGTGAACTTCATAAGGATGTTGGGCACACTACCAATGATTGTAACACCCCTGAATGAAAAAATTGAGAGACACCTGCAGAAAGGATCTCTAAAATGATTTGTAAGCCCAATGTCTAAAGACTCATACAAACCACTACCTCAGATGAAAAACAAATCAAATTCTGATAAAGATGAGGAAAGAAGGAAACCTAGAGATGTTGGTCAACATAAATTAAGGCTAGAGGTTATCAATATGATTATAGAAGGCTCATCTTATTGGGAAGATTTCTCAAAGAAAGAAAGAGAAAAGTGTGTACTTCTTAGCAAAATCTGAGAAGTTACCCTCGATTTCTATCTCCCTTAAAGATGTTAGTGATTTAAAGTTTCCTTATGAAGATGCCATGGTAGTTCCAAGCTGCGATCAACAATTTCATTGTCAAAAGAATTTTGGTGGACAATGAGAATGCAGTGAATGTCCTCATCCTAAAAGCCTATAGAAAAATGAACCTATCGATTGGAGAGTTAAAGCTTATTACCATCCCATTTGTTAGACTTGGCAATGCCATTGTCCTAAGGGTTGGATCGGTATAACTTTTTGTAAAGCTAGGAGATGAAAAAGTGATGTATATGTACAAAACCACATTTATGGTAATGGATATGCAGTTTGCATATAATGCAATGTTTGGAAGACCCTTATTATTTCAAAGAAGAGCTGTTACTAGTATAAGATACATGGTGATGAAAATTTTGAAAATGGAGTGGTAGTCTTGAGAGGGAACCAAAAGGCCTCAAGAGAAGCCTATATTTCCATATTGAAAGAGGCTAAGTAGATTTATTTGGTATAGCTCGAGTTGGAGAAGGAAAAGGAGGCCAAATGACCCAGAATGGTGATCTTATCACAAAAGATTATCCAAGGGGAAGGAAGTACAGATGGCTCAAGCATGATCAAAGAGGTAATGCAGGTACTGATGATTAATCAAACCTCTTTCACTAGGAAACCAGAAGATTTCCCGGGCATAGACCTAAAAGTTAATCCAAACCACCTCTTACTAAGCAAAAATTAAAGAGGTATGCTGCTGATCGAAAGAAATTTATTTGTGAAGAGTTTGATTCCTTATCAAAATTTGAAACCATCAGGGTTGTTCATTACCCTGAATGGCTTACTAATGTAGTACTAGTGAAAAAGAAGAAGAGGAAGCTAAGGATGTATGGACTTCACCGACCTCAATAAGGCTTGCCCAAAAGATAATTATCCACTTCTAAGCATATATCAACTTATAGAAGCCACTGCTTGCCATGTTATCTACTCTTTGTTGGATGCATATGCAAGTTATCACCAGATAATGATGTGGTTGCTTAATTAGGAGAACACTAGTTTCATCACAAATGATGGCAAATTTTGTTACAAATTCATGGCATTCGAATCAAGATTCTCATTCCCTTTTTTATCTCTAACTTTCCAATCAAACTCTTGAAGCATCAAAATTTGCCTTAAGAGCCTAGGCTTTGCATCTTTTTTACTTAAAAAAATACTTAAGAGCAATATGATTTGTATACACAATCACTTTTTACCCCACAAGATATGCTTTAACATTGCCAAATTCATACACAATAGCTAACAACTCTTTCTCTATAGTGGTGTAGCTGATTTGAGCTTCATCAACAACTTACTAGCATAGTAGATCACATGAGGCTTACCTTCCTTTCTTTCCCCTAAAATAGCCCCCACCATAAAATTTCTAGTAGCACACATAATCTCAAATGGTTGCTCCCAATTAGTTGGTTGTAAAACAGGTGCTAAAATATGAGTTTCCCTTAAATATCTCAAATACATCAAGACATGCCTCATCAAACTCAAAATCAACATCTTTAGCAAGCAAATTACATAATGGCTTAGCTATCTTGAAAAAATCCTTGATAAATCTCCTATAAAAGCCCATATGACCAAGAAAACTCCTTATATCCATAACACACTTTAGAGGTGGCAAATAAGTAATCACCTCTTTCTTTGCTCTATCAACCCTAATTCCTTTACTTGATATAGAATGCCCAAAAATAATGCCTTCTTGTGCCATGAAGTGGTACTTCTCCCAATTGAGCATTAATCCATACTCTATGCACCTATCAAGAACTTTATAAAGATTCTTTAGATAATGTTCACAGTTAGATCCATAAATAATAAAATCATCCATGAAAACTTCAACATATTCATAAATCAAATCACTAAAGATGAAAAACATGCATCCATGAAATGTAGCGAGAGCATTGCATAAACCAAAAGGCATACGCCTAAAGCAAAAGTACCATATGGACATGTAAATGTAGTTTTAGCTTGGTCTTTGTGGTGAATATATATTTGATAGAAACTACTAAGGCCATTTAGATAATAAAAAGAATAAAAGTTGGCTAGTCTTTCTAAAACTTGATCAAGAAAAGGTAATGGAAAATGATCCTTCCTAACTACTTCATTTAGCTTACGATAATCTATGCACATGTGCCATCCCGTAATAATCCTAGTGGGTATTAGATCATTAGACTCATTCCTAACAATCGTCAAGCCTTCTTTCTTAGGGATAACTTGAATGAGACTCACCCATTTACTATCACTAATAAAGTATATAATCCCATTATCAAGCAACTTAATCACTTCTTTCCTCAACACTTTCTTAAGAGTGGGATTTAATTACCTTTGACCTTTAATAGAAGGCATGGGCCATCTTTCAAGAAAGTTCTATGCAAGCAAGCCTTAAGGCTAATTTCCTTCATATCATTAATGGAGTAACCAATAGCATTCTTATATTTAACTAACACATCACATAATGCATCAACATGATCATTTGGCAAGGATGAATTCACAATGTAAGGAAATTTAAAATTTAAGTCAAGAAAAACATATCTTTGATTGGATAGTAAAGGCTTGAGCTTTAACTATGCCTCTTCATTTGAAAAAGTTGACTTTGGATCATCATCCTTCCTCAAGAGTTCAAAACTTGAAGCCTTATGCAAAGGATATGAGGTTGCCTCCAACTAATGCATATTAGCTTCTTCATTAGCATATGGTTTAACAGGATATTGCCTTATACATTCATGTATAACCTTATCAATACAATAATATCAAATGAATCAATTTTACCTTACACTTTTAATTGGTAAAGACTTTATCATCTTAAAAATGTCAAACTCAACACTTTCATTATTTACCTTTAATGTGATCTTACCTCTCTTCACAGTAATTATAGCACCAGCTGTAATCAAAAAGGGTAATCTAAACAAAATTAGGATCTCAAGGTTTTTCTCCATATCCAAAATAACAAAATTAGAAGGGATAACAAACTTACCTACCTTAGTTGGCAATTTTTAAAAACCCCAAGTGGATGAGTGATAGACTTATTAGCCATAGAAAGACATATGTTAGTAGGCTTAAGTTCACTTAAATTAAGCCTCTTATAAATGGAATGAGACATAAGATTGACACTAGCAACAACATCACATAAAATTTTATCAAATTGAATACCACCAATAACACAAGGAATGGTAAAACAACTAGGATCCTTAAACTTTGATAGAGACTTAGAATAATAGCTTTGGACTTCTCAACTAGAGAGACTAACCCATAGTCCTCTATCTTACTTTTATGGGTAGTAGTATCTTTTAAAAACTTACTCCATATAGGCATATCTCTAATAACATTCATGAATGGTGTGGTAATAGTGATTTCCTTAGGATAATTAAAAAATTTTCCAAATTGTTTGTCTAGACTATATCTTATAAACATTTGGAAAAAAAAGTTATTGTCTTAAAGTATACCTTAGGTTTATCATTTTGATTTGGTTTAGCATTATCATTTTTTATCTTTCTTAACCTTTGCAACATTATTATCGCTATTATCAACTACATTTTCAACTTCTTTACTAGCCCTATCCTCTATCTCATCATTATCATTGATCACTTTCTTACCCTTAGTAGCAATATTTAAAATCTCTTTACTACTCTTCAATGTAATTGCTTGATAAGTCTCTTTATATGCAAATTCGAGTTAGCTAGGAAGCTTTCCCAAAGGTTGAGAGTTAGATGAAGAGGCTGATGGAATATGACATGGTATGATAATCATGATAGCACAGCGGAAAAACAAAAATTTTATCATGCATACCATACATATCCAAAACTAGGAACGAAAACATGCAATTTTAGGGTTTTGAAACTTACAATAGATGATGCCTTTTTATTCTTTGATTTTGTGATGTCCAGCAACCAAGATGCCTTTATCCACCTTAGTTCTCGATCACCAATGCCAAGGAACAGCCTTTTGCGCCACTCCCTCTATTCTCACACACACACTTGCACCGACGGCTTAAAATCGAGATTGCTAGCTCTCTTTTTCGGTATTGTGTAATGGTTATAGTTTGCAGCTACAAAACTTGATTTTGTACTTCTTTAGATTGCTATTACTGCTCAATAACACAAGAGAATGAGGAACAATCCTTTCTCCTTGTGAAAAATTGAACAAAAGAATTAAAAGAGAGAGAGTCACTATTCACGAGTTACTATTCACGAGTTACTATTCATGCCACACAAAAAATTAGGTTTAGGGTTTTATTTCTTTTAATATATATGCTTATCCTTTGGCAAGTCATTAATCTGAATTCAACTATCCTAAGATAATTAATTCAAACTTTATCACTTCCTAAAGATAAGTAATATATTTTGAATTAAACTCCTTTGAATTTAAATTCAAATTTGAAATAAAACATAAGACATTTAAATAAATGAAATCACTTAATTAAATATATAAGTGATTTAATTTAATTTAAATTCCTTTAGGCTTTAATATTCAATTAACTTAATTAACACAAGATAATTAATTAATTGAAATTAAACCTTATGGGCTGAATTTCTCTCTCTCATGGACCAAAGCCTAATAGCAATATTATAACCCATTACATACATTAATTTGACTTTAATTAAAAGCCCAAATTAATGTCCAATACTTAATTTAAATATTTTAAGCCCAATGCTTTGTGTGCGATCCTATAGGTCCATTTAATGTTGGCAATGAATTAATAAATTAATTCAAAGGCTATATATATTCTCTAGCAAGATATTATAGCATTCCAAATTAAATGAAAATGCATATGGCATTTGGTGATCTAATGCAATTTTGCATAGTCCCTTACCCATAAATATCAGAATTAATATAAGGCATGGAACTAGTCATCCTTATATACATTAATTCATTTCTTGATATTCCAGTGACACTGAACTCTCAGATAAATAATGATTACTCATTATTTCATCTCGGTATGGCCATACACTTCTCAGTTCACTGATCAAGTGGCCGGTGATATTTTTCTCTCTTATCGAGAGGGGTAATCCCTTCACTTCTCTCATGCTCTCTAACATGAATTAGTGCATACCCAATCATACCCGTACTTGTCACTCTGTTACGAGCACGTTAGGTGTATGTCAAAGTACACAGTAATTCATAAAGAGTTTCATAGAGATTTCAGGTCTAAGAACTCCGATACAAAACTTGCATATGAGAAACACTTATGACTTGTACCATGTAGTATTCTCATGAGCGGATCGAATCCAGATACCATGTTCTTTAACATGTATCTATGATCTCTGATTGACACTCTTGTCCTAATGATCCGTAAGACAGAACTCATAAGATCAGAGAGAGCATACTAGTCTTAATTCATTTGTTATTCCCATAACAATGACTGACTAGGGATATTTAGAATGATGTCTCATTTGTTTCAAGGTCTTACAATCCATGTGCCTCACACATGATAACTTAAACCGAAACGACATTCTTGGATAGTTTTATCAATTGATATGCACAGGAATACAAAAGATAAAAATAATGCCTCATTTTATTAATTTCAAGTGTTTCGTTACAATGCATTGGGGCTAGGGCTTACACTAACAATCTCCCACTAGCACTAGTCCCAATTGGGCATAGCCCTAAGACCGAACGCTCTCAAATGAGCTTCGAGCAGATTTGGACGTAACTGTTTCGTCAAAGGATCTGCTACATTGTCTTCACTTGATATCTTGCTAACCTTGACGTCCCCACGATCAATGATTTCTCTGATCAAGTGGTACCTTCTGAGTATGTGTTTGGATTTCTGGTGTGAACGGGGCTCCTTGGCCTGTGCAATGGCCCCGTTATTGTCATAGAAAATTTCTAATGGATCTAGGACGCTTGGGACCACTCCTAATCCATTAATGAAATTTTTAATCCAAACAGCCTCTTTTGCAGCCTCACTTGCTGCAATATACTCAGATTCTGTAGTTGAGTCGGCAACGGTTTCTTGCTTCGAGCTTCTCCAGCTGACAGCACCACCGTTCAAAACAAAAACAAACCCAGATTGCGATCTAGAATCCTGAGTGCTGGTCTGAAAAGCAGTATCGGCATAACCTTGTATGACGAGCTCTTCTTGACCACCATACACCAAGAAGTGATCCTTAGTCCTTCGCAGGTACTTCAGGATCCCTTTTACAGCAGACCAGTGCTTCTCACCAGGGTCTTGCTGAAACCTACTGGTTATACTCAGTGCATGAGCAACATCCAACCTAGTACATAACATAGCGTACATGATAGATCCAATAGCAGATGCATATGGGATTCTACTCATGTTGTCCCTTTCCTCTTTGGTTTTAGGGCATTGTTCTTTAGTCAAAGGAACTCCCAAAGCCAAAGGTATGTATCCTTTCTTTGAGTCTCCCATACTAAAATGCTTTAGTACTTTGTCTATGTACTTTTCTTGACTTAGTCCCAAAAGCCGATTCGATCTATCTCTATAGATTCGAATACCAAGTATTGTCTCGGCTTCACCTAAGTCTTTCATTGAGAAACATTTTCCCAACCATTGCTTAACCTTTTGCAATGTTGGAATATCATTCCCAATGAGAAGGATGTCGTCCACATATAGGACCAGAAACACTACTATGCTCCCACTAACCTTCTTGTACACACAAGGCTCATCTTCGTTCTTGATGAAGTCAAATTCTTTGACTGCCTCATCAAAGCGAAGATTCCAACTTCAGGATGCTTGCTTTAATCCATAAATGGATTTTTGAAGCCTGCATACCTTCTTAGGATGCTTGGGATTGACAAAACCTTCAGGCTGTGTCATATACACATCCTCAAGTAAATTTCCGTTGAGGAAAGCAGTTTTGACATCCATTTGCCATATCTCATAATCATGATATGCAGCTATGGCAAGCAAGATCCTAATGGATTTGAGCATGACTGCAGGCGAAAAGGTTTCGTCATAGTCTACACCATGAGTTTGCCGAAAACCTTTTGCTACTAGTCTACCTTTGTAGGTCTTATCAGCTTTGAGTTTGAATAGCCACTTGCATTCAATTACCTTAGCACCTTCCGGTGGATCAACCAAGGTCCAAACCTGGTTATCGTACATTAATTGCATCTCGGATTTCATGGCTTCAAGCCAATTTTCCGAGTCTGGGCTCTCAATAGCTTCTCGGTAGGTAGTAGGATCCTCACGATCTACTAACTCAATAGTGTCACTGTCAGTGATTAGAAATTCATATCTCTCAATCTCCTGACGTACCCTACCGGACCTTCTAGGTTCTTGTGTAATGGGTTCTTGTTCCACAACTGGTTGTGAACTTGATCCCATTTCCAAACCATCCTCTATAGGAGTTTGTGGTGCTTGAATTTCTCCAAGTTCTACTTTACTCCCACTGTCTTTCTTGAGAAGGAACTCCTTTTCCAAGAAAATAGCCTTGCGAGCAACAAATACTTTGTTCTCGGCTTGTGAGTAAAAGTAGTATCCCTTTGTTTCTTTAGCATAACCCACAAACAAGCAGACAGTGGATTTGGACTCTAGTTTTTCAGATGTTAATTTCTTAACATGTGCTTCACAGCCCAAATCCTGAGAAAAGACATATTGGGTTCTTTCCCAGTCCATACCTCGTATGGTGTCTTCTCAACTGCTTTAGTTGGAGTACGGTTCAATAGAAACGCAGCAGTTTCTAATGCATAAACCCAAAAAGAGATAGGAAGATTAGCTTGACTCATCATAGATCGAACCATGTCCAACAGAGTTCGATTTCTCCTTTCGGACACACCATTCCATTGAGGTGTTCCAGGAGGAGTGAGCTGTGAAATAATACCACACTCCTTTAGATGACTGTCAAACTCTTGGCTTAAGTATTCGCCACCTCGATCTGATCGAATGGCTTTTATACTTTTGCCAAGTTGGTTTTCTACTTCATTCTTAAACTCTTTGAATTTCTCAAAAGTTTCAGACTTGTACTTCATCAGATAGACATAGCCATATCTACTGAAGTCATCTGTGAATGTCACGAAGTAGCTAAAACCACCTCTAGCATGTGTACTTAAAGGTCCACATACATCAGAATGTATTAGTTCCAATAAGCCATTAGTCCTCTCGCCATTTTTATTAAAAGGACTCTTTGTCATTTTTCCATGCAAACATGGCTCGCATGTATCATAAGACTCTAAGTCGAATGACCCAAGCACTCCAGTTTTGTGGAGTCTTGAAATGCGTTTTTCGTTTGCATGTCCTAAGCGACAATGCCAGAAGTAAGTAGGGTTCAATTCATTTGATTTAACCCTCTTTGTATTAATGTTGTATATGGACTCTTTGTTTTGTAAATCAAGGATATAAAGGCCATTTTGCAACATGGCATTGCCATAAGAAATGCCTTGGCGACGAATATGAGCATTGCCATTTTTAATAACAAAATCAAATTCATCATTATCCAAACATGAAACTAAAATAATGTTTCTGCTCATAGCAGGCACATAATAACAATTATTCAAAACAATACAAAGTCCGGAAGGTAAAGTGAGGTGATAGTCGCCTATCTCCATGGCAGCAACTCGTGCTCCATTCCCCACACGGAGGTCCACTTCATTCTTCCCAAGTAACCGCCTATTTCTTAACCCCTGCACATTTGAACAAATGTGAGAACCACAACCGGTATCCAATACCCAAGTGGTAGAAATAGAAAGGTTAACTTCAACAACAAAAATACCAGAACTGGACGCCTTGGCTCCATTCTTCTTTTGTTCTTTCTTAAAGCGAGCGCAATTCTTCCTCCAATGCCCTATCTTGTTGCAATGGAAGCAAGTGCTCTCACTCTCTTTGAGTTTTGGCGCCTTGGGCTTGGATTGGGCCTGAGGTGCACTCCCACTTGACTTGGGTTTTGCCTTTCCCTTTCCCTTTCCCTTAGCTTGTCCCTTCTTAATTCCCTTTTGAACCATTAGTACGGGATTGGTCTTTCGAATGTTTTCTTCAGCATTCTTAAGCATCCCATGAAGCTCAGTGACTGACTTGTTCATTGCATGCATGTTATAATTCATCACAAATGGATCATAAGCAGCAGGTAATGATCCTAAGATCAAGTCAGTGGCCAATTCCTTTGGCACTAGTACCTCAAGCTTCTCAAGAGTATCAAGATACCCTTTCATCTTGAGTACATGGGTACTAACAGAAGTACCCTCAGCCATCTTGCAAGAAATTAAAGCCTTTGTTGTCACGAACCTCTCGTGACGAGCTTGTTCTTGGAACATCTCCTTGAGGTGCACCATGATCGCATAGGCCTCTTGGTCCATAAATTGCTTTTGCAATTCAGGCACCATAGTGGCCAGCATCAGACAGGTCACATCATTGGAGTCGCTCTTCTTGGTCTCAAAAGTTTCCTTTTGAACCGCAGAGGCGTTCCTTCCTGGTTCATCAGGCAAGGGTGCATCCAAAACATACGACTTCTTCTCTTGCTTAAGAACTATTCTTAAGTTTCGAGACCAGTCTATGAAATTGGTGCCATTCAATTTGTCCTTTTCAAGGACCGATCGCAATGAGAAATTGTTGTTTGAAGATGCCATTTTCAATCTACAATAAAATTTAGCAAGATTAAATGAGGTCTTATTAATGATCCCACAAACCGAATTAATATCCCTTTAAATAATTCGCGTTAGTGATTTAATGTGGGCCAAGATCCACTTTTCTCAACAACTTATTAGTCAAGCTGAGCTTGTACACCTAACAAGTTAAGTTACTTAGGTAGGAAAACTCCAATCATGTCTCGTACATGACTCTTGGATCAAATGGGCTAACATCTTAGGATGTTATAGCACAACCCATTTATTAGTTGCCTAGGTCCGGGCATCCCTTTCCATGATAAGTCCAACCTACATTCACAACCCATGCCTCACAAAGATAATCGGGCACATCTAGGACTCCTAGTCTACGTGACCGATGATCGATGCCTTGACATGTTTCGAATTAGGAAGGCAACTTTATGACTTACTATTTTAGGGATTTATTTTATTATGGCTTACATGGCATACGCTTTGTCATCCATACATATCATGCATATATATATAATTGCATAAAGTAAAGCGTGACAAACATGGGCCTAAAAACCTACAACTAAGATTCTATACTATTACATAAGAATCTTCGAGTTGGGCTTCTCCACTCCGGTGGGCTTCGTCTTGATTTACAAAGTCTTCAAGTATATTCTATTCTAAGAAATAAATGAAACTTTTACAATAAAATATAATGGCTCGCAGGCCATATTTAATTACAAAAACCCAGGGCCCATGAATGCACCATGCATATCCATTCATCACACCAAACAAGCAAATAAATATACATAGCATTCATGGATCAAACAAAGTCCAATTTTAATTAGATTTAGCCAAGCCCATTAATGGAAATTGTGTACTTGAAGCTTTAAGAGATGACCCCGTGATGGGCCTGGGCCGAAGCCTAATGGACTAAATCCTCTTATTGAATAAGTTCTCTTAAAAGCCCAAAACACAAACTAGTTAGATTTGTGCTATAAATCAACTCTAGCATAATTTCCAATTTAGCCATTTTTAATTTTATGTCATACAGCCCATAAACATTAAAAATGCATATAATATGTGCTAACATGAATTAAAAATAAAATCATGAAGAACACATATATAGTACACGGCATTCATGCAAAAACAAACAAACAACAAAAACTAGTTGTTTAATGCTTATGTAATGCCATAAAATGCACAAACATTTAAATCAATTTTATGAGTCATTTAATAATCTAAATAATTCCATAAACATTGATTTAATATTCTGTACCATTTTAATCTAAATGTGTTTTTACCATTTTAATCAAAACATAACAAACAATGTTGATTAAACATGTAACAAACACAAACTAGACATAGTTTTAAGTGATTTTAAAATTAATCAATTAAATTGTCATGGACCAGAATTAAAACCAAATTTAAAACATGTCCAGACCTGATATTTAATCTTTAAAAATCACTTACAAACATCCCAAAAACGTTTTTACATTTAATTTTGAAAACTAGTTGTTAAAATAGCAATTTACATGCCAACTAGCACCTAGTTTCATAATTAACATGTACCATCAGGTATAAATAATTAAATCCGACCATTACCAGCCCTAATAACATCTTAGGACAGTATATTAACATGTCATATTAATTATAATACCTATCTAATCAATTAAAATCGTTTTTACACCAAAACAATGCAAAAAACTCAAAACAGAAAATTTCAGATTTGCATGTTTTCAAAATAACGATTTTTAATTAATTTTTTCATGCATCTAAAGCACTAAAATAAGCATGTCTAGGCTCTGATACCACTAATGGAATATGACATGGTATGATAATCATGATAGCACAGCGAAAAAACAAAAATTTTATCATGCATACCATACATATCCAAAACTAGGAACGAAAACATGCAATTTTAGGGTTTTGAAACTTACAATAGATGATGCCTTTTTATTCTTTGATTTTGTGATGTCCAACAACCAAGATGCCTTTATCCACCTTAGTTCTCGATCACCAATGCCAAGGAACAGCCTTTTGCGCCACTCCCTCTATTCTCACACACACACTTGCACCGACGGCTTAAAATCGAGATTGCTAGCTCTCTTTTTCGGTATTGTGTAATGGTTATAGTTTGAAGCTACAAAACTTGATTTTTTACTTCTTTAGATTGCTATTACTGCTCAATAACACAAGAGAATGAGGAACAATCCTTTCTCCTTGTGAAAAATTGAACAAAAGAATTAAGAGAGAGAGAGTTACTATTCACGAGTTACTATTCACGAGTTACTATTCATGCCACAAAAAAAATTAGGTTTAGGGTTTTATTTCTTTTAATATATATGCTTATCCTTTGGCAAGTCATTAATCTGAATTCAAATATCCTAAGATAATTAATTCAAACTCTATCACTTCCTAAAGATAAGTAATATATTTTGAATTAAACTCCTTTGAATTTAAATTCAAATTTGAAATAAAACATAAGACATTTAAATAAATGAAATCACTTAATTAAATATATAAGTGATTTAATTTAATTTAAATTCCTTTAGGCTTTAATATTCAATTAACTTAATTAACACAAGATAATTAATTAATTGAAATTAAACCTTATGGGCTGAATTTCTCTCTCTCATGGATCAAAGCCCAATAGCAATATTATAACCCATTACATACATTAATTTGACTTTAATTAAAAGCCCAAATTAATGTCCAATACTTAATTTAAATATTTTAAGCCCAATGCTTTGTGTGCGATCCTATAGGTCCATTTAATGTTGGCAATGAATTAATAAATTAATTCAAAGGCTCTATATATTCTCTAGCAAGATATTATAGCATTCCAAATTAAATGAAAATGCATATGGCATTTGGTGACCTAATGCAATTTCGCATAGTCCCTTACCCATAAATATCAGAATTAATATAAGGCATGGAACTAGTCATCCTTATATACATTAATTCATTTCTTGATATTCCAGTGACACTGAACTCTCAGATAAATAATGATTACTCATTATTTCATCTCGGTATGGCCATACACTTCTCAGTTCACTGATCAAGTGGCCGGTGATATTTTTCTCTCTTATCGAGAGGGGTAATCCCTTCACTTCTCTCATGCTCTCTAACATGAATCAGTGCATACCCAATCATACCCGTACTTGTCACTCTGTTACGAGCACGTTAGGTGTATGTCAAAGTACACAGTAATTCATAAAGAGTTTCATAGAGATTTCAGGTCTAAGAACTCCGATACAAAACTTGCATATGAGAAACACTTATGACTTGTACCATGTAGTGTTCTCATGAGCGGATCGAATCCAGATACCATGTTCTTTAACATGTATCTATGATCTCTGATTGACACTCTTGTCCTAATGATCCGTAAGACAGAACTCATAAGATCAGAGAGAGCATACTAGTCTTAATTCATTTGTTATTCCTATAACAATGACTGACTAGGGATATTTAGAATGATGTCTCATTTGTTTCAAGGTCTTACAATCCATGTGCCTCACACATGATAACTTAAACCGAAACGACAATCTTGGATAGTTTTATCAATTGATATGCACAGGAATACAAAAGATAAAACTAATGCCTCATTTTATTAATTTCAAGTGTTTCGTTACAATGCATTGGGTCTAGGGCTTACACTAACAGAGGCTTGTTAAGCAATTTGGATCTCAAATATTTGATTATGAGTAGCAAGTTACTCAAGTTTAGAATTGATTTGCTTAAATTACTTTTCATTTTACTTATTAGTGGTAATTTATTGGTTGGCGAATTGCTCTATAAGAGTTTTAAGATTTGATTTGGATTGTAGAGGGTTAAAGGTTTGTTTCATAGAAATCCTAGTGGGTTTTGTGGTCTAGGTATTGGGTTGATTGGGGGGATAAGGTGAAAAGATGTATTAAACCATAATAATCCTAGATGGTTCCTCCATTGAGGGTTATAAGAGTTTGAATTTATTCCTACCTTTTGGTTAAAACTTCTTTGAGCATAGTTAACATCTTCATTAAAACTCACATTACATTGTGCATATAAATAAGATCCTCCACATAATTCACAAACAACATTAGCACTCTCTAAAGAATTAACTTGAGATTTACATACCATTATAGTGAGAGCATTTACCTTTGCAGTTAATAAGTTAATTGTGTCAAGTTCTAAGACTTCCTTTGCTTTTGTCATTGTTGGTTCATCACCTATGCAACCTTGAGATGCAAGTTCCTCAAGCAAAGTGACTACCTCTTTGGTTGTATTATCCATCCATTTCCCACTAAAGGCTGCATTAATGACGTTCTTATTCTCATATGTCAATCCATTATACAAGATTTGAGAAATCATCCAATCCAGTAAACCATAGTGAGGAAATTGCCTTTAAAGTTCCATGAATCTTTCCCAAACTGCATAAATGGTCTCACTTGTATTTTTCTTAAATTTCATAATCTTATTATGAAACTTAGTAGTGCTGTGTGGTGGAAAATATTTATAGATAAATGCTTGCCTCAATTGGTCCCATATTGTAATTGACTTACTGGGCTAACTAGCAAGCCAAAGTTATGCCTTATCCTTGACCAAAAATGGAAACAACTTAAGCTTTATTGCATCATCCATCACACCTTTGATCTTTAAGGTTGAACACACATTGAGGAAAGCCAATATGTGAGCATATGGATCCTCTCCTTATAAACCTTCAAATTGGTTATTTTGCACTATTTAAATGATATTTGGCTTTATTTTGAAGGTATTGTTGGCAATTGATGGTGCCATAATCCCTCCAAAACTACCCGTTATGTTGGGCATAGCAAAATAACCCAATGTTCTTCTCTCTTAATCAGCCATGGTATTCGAACTTTGTTCCGCTGCTTTTTTTTTTGTCGTTTCTCACTGCCTAAAGCACGAAAAGTTCTTTCAATTTTAGGATCAAAATGTAAGATATTATTAACACTACTCCTACATCATATAAAGAAATTAAACACAAGTACTCTCATGTCACTATAGAGATAAATAAAAATCATGAATTTTTATACCAATTCTTTAATCCCTTAAAGTGAAATTCTTGGCTCCAAGTAATTTCTATCCTTTAAGTAAATTCAATTGCATTTTTGTCAAAGTGCTCTAATTCTCATTGTGAACATCTTTATTAACAAGTTACATATAGCGATCAAGTATACATAACACATTCAAGCACTCAATTGAATCTAAATCAGTCATGCATTAATAAAGATATAGTTATATACGATCAATTCATCATTGCAATCCTAATTAACAAAAATTTAGCTTAAATACATTATGTTTAAAATAATAAAATACAAAGAAGTGCTCAAAACATCAAACAAATAACTATTGGTTGATGACTCCTTAATGCTTTTCAGAAAAGCACTTGATCTTTTGGCATCTTTCTTCTTCTTTAGAATATTTTTTTTCTTCATAATCTTTTTTTGAATTATATTGTTTTTTCTTAGTAGTTTTTCATCATAAAATAAGGTTAATTGCATATATTTATGGGTCTTTAAGAGTCCCAATTGGTGCCTCTTTCCAAAGGGTGTGAAGGTGAAATGATGCTAGGAAAAGTTATGTTGGTTGGTTGTGGTGATGACTTAGCACACTAGTGGGGTGTCCAGAAGGACAAAAAAAGAGAGGGAAAAGAGAAAGAGAGAGAGAAAAAGAAAGAAAAAGAAATAAAAGAAAAAAAGAGTAAGGTTTTCAAGTTTTCTTTTCATTTTCATCTTCTTTCTTAAATCTGCTCTTTAATCTTCATTTTATTCAAAATATTTCTTAATAAAATTATAAAAGAGAGCCCTAAAAACACTAGGGTTTTGTTATTATTCTAAAAAAATCGCTAAAAGTAACATTATAAAGCCATTTATACCTTTGACCTGTTGTTCACTTGAATCAAATCTATATTTTTACTATTAGATTTCATGCATCTTGCCTCTTTTGAATAGTTTGCTTCATATTTGACTGGATCTGGGCTATTTAATATATAAAAAGATGGTTTAATAATTTTTATATGTTAAAAATGTAATATTTTAACTTAGAAAATGTGATTTTTAATCTGTTTAACTTGTTTTCTTTGTATATATTATTAAAATCTTATTTTTTAAAATTTTCTAGATATCTTTATTTTATTTTTTAGGATTTTAAACCTTAGTTTGGCAATGATCTATATAGAAAATGAGTCAATTCAGTGTGATTTTGACCAAGTGGTCATAAATTATACCTTTATTATTTAATATTATCTTTTAATTTATTTTATATATCATGTTTATCTATTAATTAATGTTGCATGTTTAGATATGCTATATTAAATAATTGTGTGAATCTGTTACATCAAATATATTTTTAGGTTCTTTATATATTTATATTTATATCTATTACATGTTTATATTTATTATTAAATTATTATTAAATTATGGTATTTATTATTGTATCATTATTATATATATTGTGACATATATATATATATATATATATATATATCACCATTTATATTATTTATTTACTTCACTTTTTTATTTATTTTATTATACCACTTTATGCATTTAATATGTGTTTGTGAATGTATTTTGGCGAAAAATAGTGTAGCAAACTTTTTAGATATTTTAGATAATTTAGATATTTTCTTAAATATGCAATTAATTTTTTTTTCTTTTTGTTATTTATTTATTTATTTACTATTTTGGGTTTGTATTAAAAAAAGAGTTTTTTTATCGCTAAAAGGAAAACATCATGTAAACATATTTATATTAAATAATTAAAATTTTATTAATAAAACTTGACCAATATCCTATTTGAGGTCTAAAAATCATGCATTTAAATAATAAATATTGTGTAAATAATATAAAATATTTTTGTACATAATTAATTAATATGAATTTTTTCCAAAAAAATGGGATCCTTCATCCCACTTTTATTCAAAATACACAATAAAAGTTTTTTTTTTTATAAATATACATACGAGAAGCAATATTCCCATCAAAATGCATCATAAATAAACCATCGATTTTATGTATGTTTAATTACTACTTAATGGATAGTATTTTATGCCATGATTTCATTGTTTTATGAAGCCATGCTTTATCGCTTTCCAAACTTAATTGAGTGCATTTTTATTTTTATATACATAATTGTCCGCTTGAAAAAAAGAATAAAATAATTAATTTAAAAGCCCAATTATATTTCACTAATCAAAGGAATGAATAAGAGTGAGGTTCAAAACCCTCTCTGGTTTTGACCTCATAAAATCAGAATATTATTTTTCAATATTCTATTGGATGCTAACTTCTTCATACATGCCTTATAATGCCAAACATAGATGTACGCCATTCATCTGATCGATAGACCTTTTTATCTGATTAGCCTTAAAAGTGGATCCTGATCCAGATGCAATGGTCATTATCCCATGCATCCTTCCACTTCTTCCTCTTTTCACCTTCCAAAGAAAGTAGGTAGATCGGCAAGGCCCCACGCCCATATCACAGCTGGATCAAAAAATCTTCTCTTATTAATGCCTTTAATAATAAATATTCTAAAATTGTCGATGATTTTTATGTTTATCATTTATTTTTAATATACAATGCTTTAAAGATTATAGCAAAGGTGCAACATTATATCATATAAAGTGGATGATCCTAAAATTACCACAGGTATGGTAAAACACTTAATCTAAGTTTGCTATTCTTGCCATGAGAAGATGTTCTTTAAAGAATACTGTAACACCCTTATCCCTCCTTAAACTGTACCGTCGTACCGAAGGCCGGAAAATTTTTTTTTTTTAACTTCTATACCTAAAAACCTTATCGATATTTGCTTAATCAAAAACTACCTTTCACCACTGACTTATAACTGTCCAAGTTACTATGTACTTAATAAAAATTTTGCAATATAACGGCTGTACATAGTACTAGCCCCCTGAAAAGCAGACAAACCACACAGCCTCTCAAAGGCACAACAATCAAAAATAACAACAGTATACATTCATTCCATCCATTTCATTTGTTCACAATCCAACACTCCTTAGTACAATAACTTCTGTTTACATTATATAACCATAAGTAAAACTTGTACTTATATATACATGCCAAAATTATACAACTAGAGTAATCTAAAAGAAATCCTGCAATCTGAATTCTTGCTCCAGCTCCTGTTTACCTGCACGCAGTAACACTACACGCTGAGCACTCAAGATGCTCAGTGGTGACTAATAATCGATACATTTCCTAACATTTCCATTATTATTCTTAAGTATTAGCATATAAATATAAACATAATTATAAAATTAGTTATGATCACCTTTAAACAATAACTTAACATTTTCTATAAGATTGTTCAATTTAGTCACATAATTACAATTTTGCCATTATAGGCTCAATGAAAATCTTTAAACTGATAACTGAAGCAATTTACGTTTCTTTACACTTAATTTGTCAATTATAAGCAAAATTATATTTTAGTCCTTGTTGTCCATAAAATTTACTTTTTAATTAATTTAACTATTATCTGACTGTTTTATCCTTAATTAATCAATTCTCACTTAATTTACTATCTTTTTACACTTTTTGGGAAAATTACCATTTTGCCCCTAAACTTTCTTTTTCTTTCATTATGGTCCTTCTTCACTTTCTTTTCCTACTCTTTATTGTCTTTTCATTTCTTTCTCAATTTATTACCATTATGCCCCTAGTACAGATCCGACAAAAAATCTCAGACCGGATACACGAAACATGGACCCTATGGGCCCCACTAAAAAGAGAAATGATTCCCAAAGAACCATTCTCAGAACACTGCAGTTTTTACTGTCACATTAACACTTAAGCTATGGAGATCAATGATCTTACCCATAGCAAAACAAGTCGCCATGACCTGCACCGCGGTAAAGGGTGTTCCTATGGCTAGCCAACTATATCCAGAACTAGTTTTTACTGCCAGATTAATTCTAAGGACACAGTAATAATTACTTTATTAATTCTTTTCAAGTCCGAAAAATTCAATAATTGACTTTTTTTATTTCTTTTCGTTGACATTAATTTAATTTCATATAAATTAACCAATTTCACCATTTTTATGCAATTATTAATCAATAATTCAATTATTTTCAATATACATATTAACATTAAATTCTAAATAAAAATCACAATAATTTCAATAAATGCCAATAAAATTTATTTACACATTATTTATTATTTATTATCATATTTCATTAAAATAATCAATTAATTCATTATAAATCACAACTTTTACTATATACATACACTATAAATAATCTTAAAATTTCCAAATTAATTCCAAATATTCTCTAAAAATTCATGGACATTAATTTTCATGTCTACTATTAATTTAAGCTAACAATTATTATTTTTATGCAATTTCTCACTATATACCCTAATGATGAAATTCGGCCAACCTAACTTCACCTTCCTAAAAATTGTATTTCTTTTATTTTCATCTTCCATTCATCATTTCTCTCACTTAATTACAATTACCCTAACATATTTACATCAATTAACAACTTTAAATATTTTTGTCCTAATTACATAATTAAGAAAAATTAATAAACTTAGAAAATGTAAAGATTTATTAGTCACTTACAATTTTTTCTTGAATTAAGGAGTCTAGGCTTCTTTTCCCTTACTTTTGTTCTTGGAAAAACTCCCCTCTACTTGCTCACCTACATAGGGCAGCCCATTTAAGCTTAGATTTCTTCATTTTATTGTTCTCAAATGCAAAAACCAACCTCATAATCACAATCTACACCCAAAAATCTATGAAAAACCACTAAGAAATTAATTTAAAACATTAAAATTCTCAAGCTCCAACTTACCCCTCTTTCTTTCTTTCCTTGATTTCTTCACTTCCTTTGCCCAAATCAATCAAGTGAAGCTACTTTAGTATATTAGAGGGATGGAAATACAATTCCTAAGTTGGAATTTGGGAGAAATTTTGAGTAGATATGAAGCAAGAGAGAGAGAGAAGATGGAAGGGAATTCGGCCAAGGAGGGAGAGGAAGAAGAAGAGCTGAGTTCTGGAGTTTTCTCCAGATTTTTGGTCTGTAAATATCTCTCCAATGGGCCCAAAATTGGGCCAAAATGTTGGGCTTTGCCCAACTAACTAAAAAGGCCTAATTTAGGCCCTTAAAGGCCCAATTTAATTTCTCTCTCTTCTAGCCATCTAATCACTCCAAAAATAATTCCATCACTCTTATCACATCAAAAATAGCTAGCACGCAAATTTTCGGCTCAATCGGAGTTCGTTATCGGTTCGATTCAAACTTATCGATCCGATTCAACAACTGTCGGTGTCACCGAAAAATTCCATTCTCATCACTAAAATATTCTACACAAAAATTCATGTAGGCATGAAAAATATGGCAATATTCGGAGTTCGTTTACTATTTTTAATCGTTTACGCAAAATCAAGTCACCTTCCCTACTAGGGAAGTTTACTCGCTAACTTTTTAGTATTTTTGACCTTTGGAGGCCCATTTGACCTCAATTTCACTTCAAATTTTAACTCCAGACTCACCATGACCAATACTTTCCGATGGTCCAATAAAATATTTTTGACTTTCGGGTATCCTTTCGGGCTCGAAAAATACTATTCACCATCGGAAAGTACTGTTCACGGTTGATCCGGTGTTGAGGCCATTACATTTCTCCCCTACTAAAAGAAATTTCGTCCTCGAAATTTACCTGAACTGAAAAGTAGAGGATAACGCTGTCTCATCATTGCTTCGGGTTCCCATGTTGCTTCGTCGACATTATGGTGATGCCATAGGACTTTCACCAAAGGAATCTGTTTGTTTCGAAGCTGTCGAACTTCCCTAGCCAAAATCTGTACTGGTCTTTTTTCATAACTCATATCAGTCTGAACTTGTATCTCTTCAGGGGTTATCACATGACTCGGATCAGACCTATATCTGCGGAGCATAGACACATGGAAGACGTCATGTATCTTCTCCAAAGTAGATGGAAATTTCAATCTATAGGCCACGGGACCCACTCGTTGAAGCACCTCATATGGACCAATGAATCTAGGGCTTAATTTGCACTTCTTTCCAAATCTCAGAACTTTTTTCCATGGAGATACCTTCAAAAAGACCTTATCTCCGACCTGGAACTCGATATCTTTTCTTTTCAGATCTGCATAAGACTTCTGACGATCCATTGCTTCCTTTAGTCTGCTTTTAATGATCTGGACTTTTTCTTCAGAGTCACGAATCAAATCCGAACCCAAAAGCTTTCTTTCACTCAATTCAGTCCAGTACAAAGGAGTCCTGCACTTCCTACGATACAATGCTTCAAATGGAGCCATTTTCAAACTGGATTGATAGCTGTTGTTGTAAGCGAACTCAGCTAATGGTAAATGTTTTTCCCAATTATTACCAAACTCAAGGACACAACACCGAAGCATATCCTCTAATATCTGAATCACCCGCTCGGATTGTCCATCAGTCTGAGGGTGAAAAGCCGTGCTGAGGCGAAGTCTAGTACCCAGAGCATCTTGAAAACTCTTTCAGAAGTGAGAAGTAAACCTAGGATCCCTGTCTGACACAATGGATGCAGGCACTCCATGCAATCTAACTACTTCCTTTATATAGAGTTCTGCCAGCCGGGTCAAAGAGAAATCCATCCGAACTGGCAAGAAGTGAGCTGATTTGGTGAGGCGATCAACTATTACCCAAATGGCATCATGTTTCCACTGAGTCATAGGTAGCCCAGTCACAAAGTCCATGGTTACCTGATCCCACTTCCACTCTGGAATAACAAGTGGTTGAAGTAGCCCAGAAGGTACCTGATGTTCTGCTTTTACCTGTTGACATGTCAGGCATTTACCCACGAATTTATTTACATCCCGCTTCATACCTGGCCACCAATAGTAGACTTTCAAATCCTGATACATTTTGTTACTCCCAGGATGCATAGCATAGCTACTATGGTGTGCTTCTGTCAGAATTTCTTTCTTCAATTCTTCCTGAGCTGGCACATAAAGTTTTCCTTTGAAATAAAGGCTTCCATCATTTGACAAGGAGTAGTCACTTTCACTGTTATGCTGTAGCTTTTCCACAATAGCCTTTAGTTTGTCATCTCCTTTCTGAGCCGCTTTCACTTGATGTACAAAATCTGGTTTAACTCGTAGTTCAGCTATTATAGCTCCATCTGTAGCCAAACTTAAGCTGGTGTTCATTGCCCGAAGAGCTACAAAGATCACTATTAATCATTTACACTTATCAATGCCTTGCACAAGTTCATTTCAAAACATTAACATTACCTGACACAAATTTTCTGCTGAGCGCATCGGCCACTACATTTGCTTTTCCTGGATGGTAGTCGATGTAGCAATCATAGTCTTTGATTAACTCTAACCAGCGTCTCTGTCTAAGATTGAGTTCTTTCTGGGTAAGCAAATCCTTTAAACTCTTGTGATCTGAGTAAATGTAGCATCTTTCTCCATATAAGTAATGCCTCCATATCTTTAGTGCAAAAACAATGGCTGCTAACTCTAGATCATGAGTAGGATAGTTTTTCTCATGAGTCTTGAGTTGCCGAGAAGCATAAGCTATCACCTTGCCTTCTTGCATCAGAACGCAGCCTAGCCCATTCTTGGAAGCATCACTGTAAATGACAAAATCCTTGCCTGACTCAGGTTGAGTAAGTATAGGAGCTTCTGTCAACATCGTCTTTAACTTCTCAAAACACTCTTGGCACTTGTCAGTCCACACAAATTTGACATTTTTCTGTAGCAGTCTTGTCATAGGAACTGCAATGGTGGAGAAGCCCTTGATAAATTTCCTATAGTATCCAGCTAAACCCAGAAAACTCCGCACTTCGGTTACATTCTTGGGTGGCTTCCACTGAAGGATTGCTTCAATCTTTGAAGGATCTACTTCAATACCCTCTGCTGAGATAACATGACCCAAAAAGGATACTTCATTCAACCAAAAGTCACATTTGCTAAATTTGGCATAAAGCTGCTTTTCTCTCAATGTCTGCAATACAATTCTCAGATGTTTATCATGCTCTTCTGGTGTCTTAGAATACACCAGTATGTCATCAATGAAGATCACCACAAAATGATCCAAGTAGGGGTGAAAAACTCTGTTCATCAGGTCCATGAAAGCTGCTGGTGCATTTGTAAGCCCAAATGGCATGACCAAAAACTCATAATGGCCATACCTAGTACGAAAAGCAGTCTTAGGCACATCAGTTTCTTTTACCCCCATTTGATAATAGCCCAATCTCAGATCTATCTTGGAGAAGACACCCGCTCCCTTAAGTTGATCAAACAAATCTTCGATGCGAGGAAGGGGATACTTGTTCTTGACGGTCACTTTATTTAGTTGCCGGTAATCTATGCACAGTCGAAGAGTCCCATCCTTTTTCTTTACAAATAGGACAGGTGCTCCCCATGGAGAAGTGCTAGGTCTGATAAACCCCTTATCAAGTAACTCCTGGAGCTGAATTTTTAACTCTTTCAATTCTGCAGGTGCCATTCTATACGGAGCAATAGAGATAGGAGCAGTACCAGGAGTGACCTCAATGGAGAATTCCACTTCTCTATCAGGTGGTAAGCCTGGAAGCTCATCTGGGAACACATCCTGGAACTCCCTAACTGTAGGCACATCTGACACCTTTAAACTATCCTTCTTCGCCTCCACTGCAAAACACATATATGCTTCACAGCCTTTTCTGATCAATCTTTTTGCTGCAGTAGCTGATATCACCTCCGACAAAAAGTCAGATCTCGCACCCACAATAGTGATGTCATCACCATTCTGAAGCTGTAATGTAACCCTCTTCTTTCTGCACTCGACAGTCGCTTGGTGGGCGGATATCCAATCCATCCCAAGAATTAAATCAAACTCACGAAAGGGCAATTCAATAAGATTTGCCAGGAAACATGTCCCTGGACACTGATATGACACTGTCTATATACCTTATTCACTACCACACTATGCCCCAGAGGATTACTCACCAAGATGTCCTGGTCCAAGTAGGCCTCTTTCATCCCTTTACCCTGTGCCAATTCTGTGCTAATATATGAATGGGTGGATCCAGGATCTATCAATGCATATACAGAGTCAGATAACAGAATGAACTTACCCACAATCACATTAGGAGAATCCTCCTATTCACGAGCCCTCACAGCATATGTCTGTCCCCCTGACCGCCTCTGTCCCTGAGACGACTGGCCAACTGGTCTGGAGGCTGACGGATTAGGGGCTGCTCCCCTACCACGGCCACGTAGTGCAGAAGACCCAGTACCGAAAGCTGGTGAAGCTACTGAAGTAGTCTGTATCATGGGACAGTCTTTGATCTGGTGATCTCGGGATCCACACTTAGAACAGGCTCCTGTCAGAAATCTGCACTCCCCAGGGTGTGTCCTGCCACAATGCTCACACTGTACTGCTGACCCGCTATCTTTGCCTCGGGGTGCACTAGATGTCGTGGTGGCAGTAGACTTGCCACGGGAGGCACTACCTTGTCCTCTGCCTGCTGGTGAATGACCCTGAGGTGCCTGCTGACCCTTTTTGCTTTTTACTCTGTCCTGACTTTCCACTGCTCTGTCCCTGCTTTCTCTTTTGCTGAAATTGGGACTGCCTCTCTGCTTGCTTAACCTGAGTAGTTTCTAACTTGAGAGCTGCATCAATCATAGTTCTCAGATCTGGGTATTTCTGGGCCCCGATGATCTGCCTCAACTCAGTATGCAGTCCCTTCTCAAATCGCTGACATAATCTCTCTTCTGTAGCCAAGCCCTCATCTAAATAAGCGCTCAAGCACTCAAACTCTCTATCATACTCAGCTACTGTACGGTTTCCTTGTCTCAGCCTCCAAAAAGCATCTTGCATAGCAAGCCTGTATTCAGACCCAACATATTTCTTCTCAAACTGATCAATGAAGAACTTCCAATTCAGACGGTCTGTAGGTGTATGTCTCCGAACTGAGTCCCACCAAATAAAAGCTGAACCCTGAAGCAAGGCTATGATACCCTCAAGCTTCTCTTCTTCAGAACTATGGATAATTTCAAACAATCTCTTTATTTTAAAAAGCCATGCCTCAGCAGCTGTTGGCGTCAAAGGGTCCTCACCTGAAAAATCCTCTGCTCCCAGTCTTTTCAACTGCTCCAATATAGGTCTTCTTCTAGGCGGAGCAGGCTGCTGAACCTGTATCACTGGTGGCGGTGCCTGAACCTGTGCAGCCTGAAGTCGCTGCTGGATGTAATCTAACATCAGGTTAAGGAAATCCAGCTGAGGAGGAGGAGGAGGAGACGCTATTGGTGGAGGTGCCTGCTGCTGTGGGACCTCCTGTTGCCCCATATTACTTGAGGCCTCACTCCTGTTATCGCCTGCCTCACGGCTCGGCTCTCCAGACATCTTTTCACTATAAAACAGAAAGGAGCAAGAATTCATTAATTCCAAAACAACTTCTCAACATAAAAATTGGCATGTATATAATCAATTTAAATCAAACATTGCACCCACTCCGATCTTAGAACCGTCTAAACCACAGCTCTGATACCACAAATTGTAACACCCCTATCCCTCCTTAAACTGTACCGTTGTACCGAAGATCGGAAAAATTTTTTTTTTTAACTTCTATACCTAAAAACCTTATCGACATTTGCTAAATCAAAAACTACCTTTCACCACTGACTTATAACTGTCCAAGTTACTATGCACTTAATAAAAATTTTGCAATATAACGGCTGTACATAGTACTAGCCTCCTGAAAAGCAGACAAACTACACAGCCTCTCAGAGGCACAACAATCAAAAATAACAACAGTATACATTCATTCCATCCATTTCATTTGTTCACAATCCAACACTCCTTAGTACAATAACTTCTGTTTACATTACATAACCATAAGTAAAACTTGTACTTATATATACATGCCAAAATTATATAACTAGAGCAATCTAAAAGAAATCCTGCAATCTGAATTCTTGCTCCAGCTCCTGTTTACCTGCGCGCAGTAACACTACACGCTGAGCACTCAAGATGCTCAGTGGTGACTAATAATCGATACATTTCCTAACATTTCCATTATTATTCTTAAGTATTAGCATATAAATATAAACATAATTATAAAATCAGTTATGATCACCTTTAAACAATAACTTAACATTTTCTATAAGATTGTTCAATTTAGTCACATAATTACAATTTTGCCATTATAGGCTCAATGAAAATCTTTAAACTGATAACTGAAGCAATTTACGTTTCTTTACACGTAATTTGTCAATTATAAGCAAAATTATATTTTAGTCCTTGTTGTCCATCACTTTTTAATTAATTTAACTATTATCTGACTGTTTTATCCTTAATTAATCAATTCTCACTTAAATTTACTATCTTTTTACACTTTTTGAAAAAATTACCATTTGCCCCTAAACTTTCTTTTCTTTCATTATGGTCCTTCTTCACTTTCTTTTCCTACTCTTTATTGTCTTTTCATTTCTTTCTCAATTTATTACCATTATGAGGCCCCTAGTACAGATCCGACAAAAAATCTCAGACCGTATACACAGAACATGGACCCCATGGGCCCCCACTAACAAGAGAAATGATTTCCAAGAACCATTCCTCAGAGGCACTGCACTTTTTACTGTCACATTAACACTTAAGGTATGGAGATCAATGATCCTACCCATAGCAAAGCAATTCGCCATGACCTGCACCGCGGTAAAGGGTGTTCCTATGGCTAGCCAACTATATCCAGAACTAGTTTTTACTGCCAGACTAATTCTAAGGGCACAGTAATAATTACTTTATTAATTCTTTTCAAGTCCGAAAAATTCAATAAATTAACTTTTTTTTTATTTCTTTTCGTTGACATTAATTTAATTTCATATAAATTAACCAATTTCACCATTTTTATGCAATTATTAATCAATAATTCAATTATTTTCAATATACATATTAACATTAAATTCTAAATAAAAATCACAATAATTTCAATAAATGCCAATAAAATTTATTTATGCATTATTTATTATTTATTATCATATTTCATTAAAATAATCAATTAATTCATTATAAATCACAACTTTTACTATATACATACACTATAAATAATCTTAAAAATTCCCAAATTAATTCCAAAATATTCTCTAAAAATTCATGGACATTAATTTTCATGTCTACTATTAATTTAAGCTAACAATTATTATTTTTATGCAATTTCTCACTATATACCCTAATGATGAAATTCGGCCAACCTAACTTCACCTTCCTAAAAATTGTATTTCTTTTATTTTCATCTCCATTCATCATTTCTCTCACTTAATTACAATTATCCTAACATATTTACATCAATTAACAACTTTAAATATTTTTGTCCTAATTACATAATTAAGAAAAATTTATAAACTTAGAAAATGTAAAGATTTATTAGTCACTTACAATTTTTTCTTGAATTAGGGAGTCTAGGCTTCCTTTCTCTTGCTTTTATTCTTAGGAAAAACTCCCCCTCTACTTGCTCACCTACATAGAGCAGCCCATTTAAGCTTAGATTTCTTCATTTTATTGTTCTCAAATGCAAAAACCAACCTCATAATCATAATCTACACCCAAAAATCTATGAAAAACCACTAAGAAATCAATTTAAAACATTAAAATTCTCAAGCTCCAACTTACCCCTCTTTCTTTCTTTCCTTGATTTCTTCACTTCCTTTGCCCAAATCAATCAAGTGAAGCTACTTTAGTATATTAGAGGGATGGAACTACAATTCCTAAGTTGGAATTTGGGAGAAATTTTGAGTAGATATGAAGCAAGAGAGAGAGAGAGAAGATGGAAGGGAATTCGGCCAAGGAGGGAGAGGAAGAAGAAGAGCTGAGTTCTGGAGTTTTCTCCAGATTTTTTGTCTTTAAATATCTCTCCAATGGGCCTAAAATTGGGCCAAAATGTTGGGCTTTGCCCAACTAACTAAAAAGGCCCAATTTAGGCCCCTAAAGGCCCAATTTAATTTCTCTCTCTTCCAGCCATCTAATCACTCCAAAAATAATTCCATCACTCTTATCACATCAGAAATAGCTAGCACGCAAATTTTTGGCTCAATCAGAGTTCATTATCGGTTCGATTCAAACTTATCGGTCCGATTCGATAACTGCCGGTGTCACCGAAAAATTTCATTCTCATCACTAAAATATTCTACACAAAAATTCATGTAGGCATGTAAAATATGTCAATATTCGAAGTTCATTTACTATTTTTAATCGTTTACGCAAAATCAAGTCACATTCTCTACCAGGAAAATTGACTCGCTAACTTTTCTAGTATTTTTTGACCTTTGGAGGCCCATTTGACCTCAATTTCACTTCAAATTTTAACTCCGGACTCACCATGACCAATACTTTCCGATGGTCCAATAAAATATTTTTGACCTTTCTGGGTATCCTTTCGGGCCCGAAAAATACTATTCACCATCGGAAAGTACTGTTCACGACTGACCCGTGTTGAGGCCATTACAAATACATCTTATATTATTCATCATTAATAATGGAAGATAAGCCATTATTACTTTGGAAAAGTAGTTTGGGGGCTTTAGTCCCCTTTTATTCTAAATAGGTTGTAATTGGGAAACATGATTTATTAAAATCCAATTTCTTTTATGAATGCAAAAATCCTTTTATTTTGAATTAATTAAGATATAGAAATTGGTCCTATTGGTGACAACATTATAAAAAGTGTTTTGCTCCACCAAAACACTGTTTATTAAATGTTATTGTAAAAATATTTTTATGATGAGATCATTTTATTAAATCATTCATTTATTAATCATAAAGTATAAACCTTTGTATTAGATTATTTACATTTTTCAAAAAAAATTTCAAGATCAATGAAGGTAAGACTTTATGTCCATGTGGATAGTGTTATTTTATTTGAACAGATAAAAAATCATCAGATTTTGAGTTTTTGAAGAGTATTGTTGCACGAACACTATAAAATTGTTCATAAAGCCATAATATAGCCTTCTTCATAAGGAAGCATATTTCATAAGATCAAACATAATTTCACACAGGCTAATGAACCTTGGCCTAAGCTTTCCCTTTTTTCCAAATCGCAGCACTTTCCTCCATAGCGACACCTTTAAGAATACCTTATTTTCCACTTGATATCCAATGTCTTTTCTCTTTAGATTTACATATGATTTTTATTTGTCATTGGAAGTTTTCAATCTTTGCTTAATAATCTGAACTTTCTCTTCAATATCTTTAACAATTTCAGGATCAATTAGCTTCTTCTCTGCTAACTCGATTTAATAAATTGGGATTCTGCACTTCCTGCCATACAAAGCTTCATAAGGTGTCATACCAATATTGGTCTGATAGCTATTATTATAGGCAAATTCGATCAAGGCAAGATATCTATCCCAACTACCGAGAAAATCTATTGTGCATCCCCTCATCATGTCCTTTAACACTTAAATAGCTCTCTCAGATTGCCTACCTGTTTGTGAAAGAAATGTTATACTATAATGAAGTTTAGTGCCTAGAGCTTCTTGTAAACTCTTCCAAAATCTGAAGGTAAATCTTAAATCGTGATTAGAGATTACTGATTCTTGAATCCCATGTGACCAAACTATTTCATTCACATATAACTCTGCCAACTTATCCAGTGGATAATCTGATCGAATCGGTATAAAATGAGTAGCTTTGGTTAGCCCTTCTATGATTACTCACACTGCATAGTATTTCTTTTGAGTGAGGGATAACCCTGCGATGAAATCTATAGCGATATTTTCCCATTTCCACTACAAAATTGGAATGGGATTTAATAGTCCAGAAGAAAACTAGTGTTTTGCTTTCACTTATTGGCAAGTCAGGCATTTAGAAATATAGTTTGCCACATCTTTTTCATTCCCGGCCACCAATAAGAATGCTTTAAGTCTTGATATATTTTATTGCCTCCAAAAAGCATAGCGAAAATTGAGTTATACGCTTCTTGTAGCAATGTTTTCTTTAGCTCTCTATCATTTGGCACACATAGTCTATTTCGATAATACACACCTCCATCTTCCTTTATTGAGTACTCCAATAGGCCTTCTTCTTGTATTGTTTGAACTATCCGTTATAACTTTTCATCATCTTTCTGTACATCAATTTTTATCTTCTTTACATTGGATCTAGCTTTTAGTTGGACTATTAATGCTCCATCCACTGAAAATCTCCATCTGCATTGTTGTAATGATAATTAGGCCATCATTTTTTTACTAGGTTCATCCGCCACCACATTTGATTTACTTGGATGATAGTCAACTATGCAGTTATAGTCTTTGAATAATTCCAACCACCTGCATTGCCTATGTAAGCAGATACTTGAGGTTTTTATGATCTGTTTAAATTTTGCATCTTTCTCTATATAAATAGTGTCGCCAAATTTTCAAAGCAAACACTATAGCTACTAACTCTTGATACAACCATGGGGGGAAAGTCATGATGATTTCATCAACCAACATCACAAACATAAAGTACTTAGCTTTTTAGAGGCAAATGAAGAAATTGGGACAACTTAAGTCATAAAGGACTTAAACAACTTGGGCTTTAATTGTACAAGTCATATGCTTCATTTAAAAGTCATATAACTCATTTAAAATTGTATCTTAATGGATTTAAGAGGCTGTTTTGTTTGGCTTTTAGTTAGAGCTTTTAATTTATTAAGTTTAGTTGGATTATTGAATAAGTGAAGGCCTTATTTAAGTGGGCTACACGCCACCTTCATTTAGGCCCATTATTTTGGCTTTGTTTTAATTCTCCAAGTAGAAGAATGGGCTTGTTTTGTCTTATAAGGCCATAAAAATTTTGGCCATTACTTGCTTAATGGGTGATTAGACTTTGATTAGGATTTTAAGAGTGAATTAGGGTTAGCCAATTTATAAATAGGCTAACTTAGAATGTAAACTTGAGACTTGATTAAAATTATAAACTTTGTGAGTTTTTCTCTTGGTTTAGCCGAATTCTTTAAAGGAGATTGTAAGGTTGCTTGCTTTATTTTTTATTGCATCAAGAATTAAAATTACTTATCAATCACTTGATTGTGGTATTTTTCTTATTCTTCTTTTCCAATTACTTGCGTTTCCATTCACTTGTTGTTTGGGGGTCCAATAGTGTAAAAGAATGTTAAGTAATTTTAATGGAGTGAAATAGTACTTAAATGAAAGAATTTGAAAGTGAAAGGGCAAAATGATAATTTTGCAAAATACGAAAGCAAAAAGATAGAATGGTAATTTTAAGTAAAGTTTAGTTTAATCAGGTAAATGAAGGGATTAAGTGAGTTTTATACATGAATTTATGAATGAAACAAGATTTAGGGACGAAATTATAATTTTTCAAATAAATATTGAATTAATAAGTGTAAAATATAATTAGTGTCAAAATTATAAATAAAATAAATAAAAGGGCATTTTAGAAATTTATAAAAAGACAAAAAGAGAGAAGAAGAAGAAGAAGAAGAAATAGGAATTTAAATGAAAGAAATTAAAAGTTCAAGGGTAAAATTGAAATTTCGTAAAATATTTAGGAAAGAGGATAAAAATGGTAAATTATCTTAAAGGTTAATTAATTGGAATGAATAATTAATTGAATATTAAATGGAAATTTTTATAAGAAATGAAATCTAGAGAATAAACCAAATTTTTACAAAAAAAAAATAGTGAATTAATAATACAAAATATATAACAGTGGCAAATTCATAAATAAAATGAACTAAAAGGGTAATTTAGTAATTTATTGGAAAATGAGGATTGAATGATAACTTTATAAATGAATATTGAAATAATGGTATTAATTGAATGAATAATGGCATTGTGATAACTTGTTCATAATAATATTAATTGAGAACTAAATGGTAATTTGACTGGCATAAAGGATTGAAGTATAAAAAGATATTAATGTGTCTAATTTAATGATTATATTGTAATTAAAAATACTTATGTAAGTCATTAAAGTAGCTGTTAGGAGTGAAAAGTAAATGATCAAATAGTAACAAATGAAAAGGTTAAAGATTGGTCTAATAATAATGAAGAAAACTGTAAATTTATAATAATAACGATAATGATCGATAAATAAAATATTGAGTGTATTAGATGTAAATAAACAATATATATATATATATATATATATCGACACACACACACACACACACACATGTATGAGAAAATATTTAAATGAATTTTAAGTTGTATATGTATTGTTTAAAGTGAATACTATGGAAATGTTAAGGCGAGTGGAAAAGAAAATGATATATTTCAGACTGAAAGGAAATAATTATTAAAGAATGAATGAATGCATAATTGATCGAATGTATAGAAACTATTTGGAAGTTTTAAATGAGTATTGAATGATTAGAGTCGAATGTGTTGGCAATTAAATTGAAAATGAAAAATGATATGGAAAGTGAATGAAAATTAATTGAATATTGCCTTTAGTAACAATCTGGTAGTTAAATCTAGTGCAGGATATAGTTGACTAGCCATATGGATATTAAATGTATAGCTGTGGTGCGGATCTTTGCGACGCGCTTTAGTAGGCCAACGACGGTCTACTAACTGAATGAACTGTTAAAATAATAAAATATAAAATGTGAATGGAATGTAATGTTCGAGTGGTTATTCGAAATTACTCTAAATGTACTAATCCCATGTATCCGGTTCGAAGATTCTTATCCGATTGATACTAGGGGCAAACCAAAGAAAAAAATTGAATTGAATTATTCATAAGGGAATGAAAAATAACAAAGTAGAGTGAAAATCAATCATAAAGTATAAATATTATATTAGAATGTCTGATAAAGTACTGAATAGCTAATTACCAAAATGAAAGTACATGAACAATGATGTGATAGTAAAATGAATAGTATATAATTGATAGTAATTTTGACGAGCTAAATTGAAGAAAAAAAGAAGTTAATTGAAGAAATGAGAAGATTTGGGGAAGTTTTGTAATTTTGCAAGTTGAAGGCTTATTTCTCATGAAGTGCAGAAAGAAAGACCTCACCCGAGATTGAATCACCTTGTCCGAGGAGGAAACACCTCACCTAAGCTTCAATTCACCTCTCACAAGGTTGAATCGCCCCACCCAAAGCTTAAATCTCTCTTTTGAATTTTAAAATCACATCACCAAAGCCAAATACACCTCTCCTAAGTTAGAAATGCCTCACTTGAGGAAAAATCACCTCACTCGAGCTTAACAAGGCCTCACCTGAGTTCTTTTACCCCTTTGTTGAGTTGAAGACTTCTAAATAAGATAAAACTCTGATTTAGGAAGTATGAAGGCAGTTAAATTCTTCTTTAGAGGCTATAAAAGCATGTTTAAGGCATCAAAACTAAAAAAGGCACAAAATTATGCAAGAGTTCTTTAGTTAGAGTTTTTTTAGTTAGTTTGTAGGTTTTTATTGTTTTCTTTTAATTTGTGTAACATAGTTTAGGTTTAATTTTCTTTTTAGCTTGGTTTTCAATTCTTTAAAAGATTTAAGCTTTATACTGTTGTTTTGACAAAGTATCAAGAGCAAGTTTGAAAATTTATGAGTATTATATCTCTTTATTTTATTTTTTCTTTCATTTTAATTATGTTTGGTAAGTAGTTTTCTTAATTTTTGCCGAGGGATACTTGAACCCTCATACTTTAGTGTAATGGCTTAATTTGACTTTAATTCAATGCAAGTTTGAAAATTTCTTAATTTTGATCAAATTCTTATCTCTAATTGTTGGATTGATTATTAACTTATTTGATAATGGTTGATGATTAATTTTAAGAATGATCTATGATATGTATGTTCTTTAGATAATTTATTGATATAGGAGTTCTTTAGTTAGAGTTTTTTTAGTTAGTTTGTAGGGTTTTATTGTTTTCTCTTAATTTGTGTAATGTAGTTTAGGTTTAATTTTTTTTAGCTTGTTTTTCAATTCTCTAAAAGATTCAAGCTTTCTACTGTTGTTTTGACAAAACATCAAGAGCAAGTTTGAAAATTCGTAAGTATTGTATCTCTTTATTTTAATTTTTCATTAGTTTTAATTATGTTTGGCAAGTAGTTTTCTTCACTTTTGCTAAGGGATACTTGAAGCCTCATACTTTTAGTGTAGTGACTTAGTTTGACTTTAATACAATGCAAGTTTGATTATTTCTTACTTTTAAGCAATTTCTTATCTCTGATGGTTATTAGATTGATTATTAATTAACTTATTTGATAATTGTTAATGATTAATTTTAAGAATGATCTATAATATGTATGTTCTTTGGATAATTTGTTCATATTGATGTATGATTATTTCCTGCACTTGAGATAATTGTGTGTTGGTAAAGATGGGTTAAGACTAAGAAAAGTTGAACTAAGAATAAATTGAAGTTAAGTTTGCTTGAAAAAGAGTTTAATGGATGTTTAGGCGTTTAAAACCGGATCTTTGTGCTAAGTGTTGAATTATTCATAACAAGAAGATTTATAACAAGAAGATTTAATGCTTAGAATGGTATTCTTGACTAAGATATTTGGCTTTATTTAATTGGATTTTTCATAATCACTTGTGATACTTTTGGTTTGATTCATTGCAATGAAAGTTGAGGTGAATAATTACTTTAGCAAAAGTATTTTATTTATTGTTTTGTGTTTAATTTATGTTAGTTTAGTTTTTATTTTTGTTTTACTTTACTTTGTATTTAGTTTAATTCTTGCCTTCACTTCAAAAACTTGGGAGATATATAATCTCATATTAATTCAACTCACTTAAAAATATTATTTTTAGCAATTCATGTTCTCTTGGGTTCGATATTCAGGATCTCAATCATATTTTCCTATATTACTAACCGATCTAGTACACTTACTAGACACTCGTCAATACTTCTGCTTGAATAAAAAAGAAATTTTGAAATAAGAGTAAATCCTTTTTTACAGAAAGCTTTTATTTTATTTCGTTAATACATTTAGGGCTAAAACTATGGCTAATTAATAAGGTGAAGAAACAACAAAAGGAAAATGATGGGTTTTTGAATCATTTAATTAAGGATTAGAATCACCTTTTAATTAATTTTGAAATCTTTTATATTTTGAGAGTGGGATTAATTTAGTTTACAATTTAGAACATGATAATCTAAATTATTTCTAGAGGTGTGTAACGATCAGTTTGGTTCAATAACCAAAACTTGAGATTCTTTTTATTTTATTTAGTATTTCTTTTTATTTTATTTTTCTTCAAATTGAAAAAGCTAAAAAGGCTAGTAAGCCAAAACACGAAATTCTGGTTTTAGGATCTATTAATTCCAACAAATACTAAATTTGACGTCTCAGTAAAAGCATAGTTACAGGAAAAAAAATGAAGTAAAAGCACAAATATTAACGAAAATCATTCAAGGGAGAGATATGCTCTGCTAAAAAATTAAAGATAATCTAGTTCTTCAATCAAATCCAAATCAAGCTAATCACCAATGTATGATATAGAAAGAGATAGCAAAAAATAGTACATTTCAACATCAAAAACTAGCAGATAGAGAATGAAAGGGCAAGAAGTGTAATTACGTCGAAATTAATCCGTAACTACATAACCTTTGTAAAGGGGACTAAAAAAATAAAAAACTCACCTTTGCAGGGCGATTAATTGAGAAACAGAAGAAGAAAAGTTGTATGGCTGTAGATAGTAAGATAAGAAAGCCCAAGAGGCCATAACAAAAAATAAAACTCGATATTTCTTATATTCAATAGAAAAGCCCCACAAATGAAATACATACCTTGCCCAAAAATTGTATCTGTACGACTTGCTGAAGATCGATCGTTGGTCGGCGAATTGTTGCTATGACAATCAAAGGGAGAGGGCGAGGCTCAGGCGGCGATATTGCAGGTAGTGGAGAGAAATTAGGGTTACTGGGTTAGGGCAAAAATAGAAAGGTTTGTCTAAACCGAAGAGCGATGGCTTTGAGACAAAACATAATTGCGCTTTTCTCCTTCAGAAATTGAATCAAATCGAAATAATTGAATATTCCTAAAATTTCAAATCGAAATTGAACTAAAATTAAAAAATTGATCGGTTTGATTTGATTTTTCAATTTTAACCAAAGTTTGTTCACATCTAATTATTTCATGTTGGTATGCTGCAGATTTGAAGGCCAAGAAAGGCAAAGCCGATGGATTGGAATATGCTATCAATAATAAAAATGATTTTTTTCTTTTTTCTTTGAATGTATTTTTAAATCGAATGGTCCAAATCAAATTGATCAAAATTAATTCGATTTATTCAATTTCAATTTTAAATATGTCAATTTATGGTTCGATTTTTTATTTATAAACTTCGATTTTAAATCTATTTGGTTCTATCCAAAATCGAACCGAATCGACCACCATTCATTATCAACATGTTTAGCATGAAATAATTCCTTTCTACATCAGCAACATGTGCATTTTACGCTATTCATTTTTTTTTTGTCTAATTAAATGATGATGATGATGATGATGATGATGATGATTATTATTATTATTATTATTATTATTATTATTATTATTATTAAGGCAATTTAATCTTTCAAGGGATAAATTAAAAATGATGACAGCTTAAATATGCATTTTGAAATTTTTTACGTTTAAGGAATTTTAGGTATTAGGCCCAAAATATTAAAGAAAAAGGGTATTAGACCCAAAAAAAACATACTATTCTTATTGTAATTTATTATTTGCTTTCCTTGCAATAAAAAAAGAAAATTATAATAAAAAATATCAGATATCAATATTGGTTTAAATATTTTAATTTTTATTTTTTAAATAAAATTGTGAATTCAAATTTTACGAGATAATAATTAACATTGAAAAAATTTTATCTCATGATAAATTAATACAATTCCAACTGGATAATAGCAATAAATATTAAAAAAGGGGCTAAAATTTTCTTCCGGCATAAGGTTTACTGGGAAAATTAGGATCCTATATAGGGGTGTGTAAAACTCGAACTGATCTGACTAACTCGACCTGAATCGATGCATTCAAGTGAGATTAATTGGGTTTATTGGTTCGATTCAAGGCTAGGAATTTTGGAAATTTCGGGTTCGGGTTGGGTCGGATTAAAACCACTCCAAAATTGACCCGAACTGCAACCCGAATAACATTACTATATAAGCCAAAAAAATCTAATTTCTCTTCACTTCCATCATTTCTCCATATCGAAATCCCAAATTTCTAATTTCTTGTCCTTGGTTTAAACTCATCTATTCCCTCACCGTCGCCAGCGAACAATGGTAGTCTCCCTCTCATCTCCTTCGTACCAGACTACCGGTCATCGTCTTGATTCTTCCTCGTTTGCTGCTTTTTGTCTTGCAAAAAGGTATGTCTATTGGCTCTTGATCCCTGCTCATTCGTTTTTTTTTTTTCTCTATTCTTTCATGGGTTTTGTTCTTAGATGAATTAGTTTTAAGATGCCTTGTAATTTCTTTTAGTTACAGTTTTGTGGTGGGTTTCAATCAAGTTGAGAAGTTCACTTTTGCTCACACTTAGTATCATACCCTTGTAAATCCAAATCTCCTCTAAATGTTTCGTTTAAGAGTATTGGATCAGCACGTAGGATATTCAAACCAATAAAAATATGACTGACGGTTCATTTCCTCAATTGATTCTTTTTTTCTTTAAAGACGATAACTTCTATAACACCTGATTTCACAAGTTTATTTATTTATTTATTTTCTTTTTTATTGAATATGACTTTGAGGCCAATTCTATAATCATGAAGAAGGCCTTGGTTACGACTATAGAGAAGAAAAATATGATAGATTGCTTGATGCGCTGCAAGCGTGATTGAATTTTCATATTATGTTTACATTAAGTTCTCAAATTTAAACTTTAATAATTTTTACTTCAATCACAATAAATTCTTAATGATGATCAAGATAAAAATAAGATACACGCGTAATTAAAATAATGTGACTTTAAATTTAATTTTTAACAAATTTTTGTTCACCACTAGTTTGGAACTTCAACAGGAAATGTAGAAATAGTGTGGATAGAAATGTATTTTTGTGGCATTTTGATGATTAGTTAAAAGTACAATTTAGGATAATTTCTCTAAACGTCAAATATCTTTTTTATCTCATGTGATTCAATTGCGCATGTATTTCACTTTTATCATTATTGTCAATTGAGAATCTAATGTGGTTAAAAATAAAAATAAAAGGATTAAGTCATTAAATGTTAATTTTTTTTAATTCGAAAACAAAATAAAAAAAAAAAGCAAAAAGTTGATAGACTTGAAATTTGTTTAGTCAACTATCTTTTAGCTTTAATTTTAGGGCTCAAATCAGATTCAACTTCCTCATTATTAACTTTATTGCCATTATTATTGATTGAAATTTATTATTTTTATTTGCAATGTCTATATTTATAATAAATTTTGATTTTGAATTAAATTTTTCTTTGAGTAATTTTGTAAATGTCTAAATCGAATGAAATTGATTTGAATGAAGACATTGCCTCAGTAGAACCATTTCAGGTGCCTGCTACGTATGAGCAGATGACCAAAACACATAATGATGCCACCAATACGCCTGATGAGTCAAGGACTCCTGCAGTGGCCTCCAAGAAAAGAAAGGCACTTGTAAAGAGATTTGTTGTATGGAAGCATGTCACACAAATTTATGATGTACAAGGCATCAGAAAAGGCAAGTGTATTCATTATACCAAAGAATTTTATTGTGATCCAAAAAAGCAAGGTACTACTACACTTAAGAATCACATGAATAATTGTAAAATGCATCCTCATAGTGTAGAAACAAGACAGACACAACTATCTTTGCAACCAACATCTAATGTTGATGGTAAATCTAGCTCCACTGGAACACTAACTAATTTGAAATTTGATCAAGAGTATAGTAGAAAGTGTCTTGCTTTGATGATTATACTTGATGAACTTCCTTTTAGTTTTGTTGCTAGTTTATGTCTTTGGTTTAAAGTTCCTTCTAGATGGACGATGACACGTGATGTTAATAAGTTGTTTAATGAGGAGAAAAAAACATTGAGAGCATTGATTAAAGAGCATGCTCAATCCGTTTGTGTAACTACCGATACGTGATCCTTCATACAGAATATCAATTACATGTGTGTGACTATCCATTTTATCGCTAATGATTGGAAGTTACAAAAGAAAATTGTGAATTTTTATCCAGTCAGTAGTCATAGGGATGAGATACACTACAAAAAAAACTGCCAATTAGCGACTAAATTTAGCAACGGCTTAATTTTCGTCGCAAATTTAGCGACGGATTCGCGACTGTTTTACAATTCCGTCGTGGGAAGTATATTTTCTATTTTTTGCGACGAATAGCGACGGATTACATAAACAGTCGCTAATTATTGGCGGAAAGCATCCACGCCTTTTTTGCGACGGAATTAGCGACGCCTATTTTCATCGCTAAAGTTTATAATTTTTTCTTCATGAAATTAGTTTCAGAAAAGTTAGCGACGGAAATTTTAGTCGCTAATTTTGGAGGGAAAATATAGCGCCTTTTTGTGCGACGATTTAGCGACGAAAACTGTCGTTAATAGTAATTTGTTACAGTAATACAATTAGAGACGAATATTTTGTCGCTAATCCGTCGCAAATAAATTAAGAAATAATTGTTTTTTTAATTTTACTCACCTGATTTATGTATAGTTTTAAGTAATATTAATATAGACCATATGAAATGAATATTTTATTTTATAACAGAAAATTAAAAATTATTTTATAAGTTGATAATAATTTTTTATCAATTATACCAAAATTTAAAGTTATTTATTTAGAAAATTTATATTTTTAATAATAATAATAAACTAATTGTTACGATTATTATATATTTGCGTGTTCAAGATTAAAAAAATAAATATTTATAAAACAGTAATATAAAATTTATTATTTTATTCAAAATAATAATAAAAAATTTGTAATTAATTTTTATTTTATAAAATTTAAATCAAATATTAAATATTAAAAAAATTTGTAATTAATTTATTATTTATTTAAATAAGACAATAGAGTTCAATCCAAGACTTAAACTCATACAAGTCAAAATGAATAAATTTCTAATTTAATTTCTATTATTTTTCTAAATGAATAAATTTTCTAATATATATATATATATATATATACACACACACACACACACACACACACTTTTCAATTTTATTTTTATTATTTTTTTAAATATTCAAAGCTCCATCTAAACTCATCCTTACCATTTAACTTAATTACCGTGGTTACCTAATTGAGTGGTATGGAAGACTGAGAAAACTTACTGATTTGAAAATGGAGAAATGGCTTTGAAATTCTAAACACGGCCAGGTTAATAAATAAGTTAAGATATTATCTGATAAATCCAAATATATAGTCCATTTGAATCTGCATATTTATGATTTGGTTGGATCTTCAAATACAAATTGAACAGCTTTTATATGGAATAGTGTAAGTAAAGATTCAACGGTTAAGTATTTGCTGTTAGATCGGCCTGATTTTTGGTGAGTACGTTCGAAACCCCTTGCTGTTAATTTTGAACGGTAAAGATTAGTTTTTAAGGTCTGTAAGTTTAATTTTTGTTGTAAAAAATAGGCTATTTTTTGAATTTTTTACGTAATGACCAGGTTTGTATACGAAAAAGATCAAAAAATCATTTGCATTTAGATTGGCCTGATTTTTGGTGAGTACATTCGAAACTCCTTGTTGTTAATTTTGGACGGTGAAGATAAGTTTTTAAGATCTGTAAGTTCAGTTTTTGTTGCAAAAAAGAGGCTAATTTTTGGATTTTTTACATAATGACCAATTTTGTATATGAAGACGATCGAAAAATCATTTGCCATTAGATCGGCCTAATTTTTGTTGTGTACATTCAAAATTCCTTGTTGTTAATTTTGAATGGTGAAGATTAGTTTTTAAGGTCTGTGAGTTCAGTTTTTGTTGCAAAAAAGAGGTTATTTCTGGATTTTTTACGTAATGACCAGTTTTGTATACGAAGATGATCGAAAAATTATTTGTTGTTAGATTGGCCTGATTTTTGGTGAGTACATTCAAAACTACTTGTTGTTAATTTTGAACAGTGAAGATTAGTTTTTAAGGTCTGTAAGTTCAATTTTTGTTGCAAAAAAGAGGCTATTTTCTTGATTTTTTACGTAATGACCAGTTTTGTATACGAAGACAATCGAAAAATCATTTGCCATTAGATTGGCCTGATTTTTGGTGAGTACATTCGAAACTTCTTGTTGTTAATTTTGGATGGTAAAGATTAGTTTTTAAGATCTGTAAGTTCAGTTTTTATTACAAAAAAAGAGGTTGTTTTCTGGATTTTTTACATAATGACCAATTTTGTATGTGAAGACGATAGAAAAATCATTTGCCGTTAGATCGGCCTAATTTTTGGTGAGTAAGTTCGAAACTCTTTGTTGTTAATTTTGAATGGTGAAGATTAGTTTTTAAGGTCTGTGAGAGTGGAACAAGAACGTGAGGGAAAGGAGAGAGCATCGCTCTCCCCATCACCGGTCACTGGCGTAACTCATCGGCATTTTCTCTCGCTGTTCTCTCTCACCACCGACTGCCTTGCGTCGTCGTTCCACCCCCCAGCATCGATCACTAAGTATATGAAACTCTACTCGACCCAAATAATCATAATAACTCTATCTGAATATCTAATTCAGATCAAATTATTCGATTATTTGGATAGAGTCGGATTTTACACATCCCTAAAGACATTGATAGACAATAGAGTTCAATCCAAGACTTAAACTCATACAAGTCAAAATGAATAAATTTCTAATTTAATCTAATTTTTTAAAATCATACGAACCAATTTATATTTAAATTTTTACATGTTGAATTTGAATTTAAATTGAATTAAATTTTGACAAATTTAATATCATATCATATAAAAATATTTAATTTATAATTTATAACTACACAAGTATTTAAAAAAATAAGAAAAAACATTTTTAATTTGAACAGTTAAAAATCAAACTATTTTTTTAAATCCCCTCCCCTCAATCATATTGACAAAAATGAAATTATAAAAAAAGAAAAAAAACTTATTTATTTTGACTAGATGATTGGAGAATTTTAATTTTTGAAATTATCTAACTTAACAAATAAGGAAAAATAAAAATAATATAATATAATTTATATATAAATTTTATTATTTTAACTGTACAAAATTTATTTAAAGTCATTCGAATAAAGTTGATGTAAAATATTTAATTATTTAATTATTGGTATGAAAATTTATTTTGGCTAGAGTACTGGAGATTCATAATTTTTGAGACCATTTATATATATATATATATATATATATATATATATATATATATATATATATATATATATATATATATATATATATATATATATATATATATATATATATATTGTTTTCATTTCAATTTGCCCTCTGCCTCCTCTCAATAGCCGCACCAAATACCTATCTTCGTTAGGGTTTTCTGGGAAGAGCACGAGGCTACTACTATGGCTTTCTGTACACTCATCAGATCTACGACTACCTCTCTTCCAATTGAAAAATACTAGTGAGTTCTCTTTGTTTCATCTTTCGCATTTCGCAAAAGCAAAATTCTTATTTATCTGGTTTTATTTTCTTCACTGTTCTCCCTCTCTTGTTCGATTTCATTTTCAAGTAAACGATCTTTCCATTTTTCAAAACGGTAGAAATTTCTCTCTAAACAGGTAATCTGCGATTCTGTATAGAGATCTGCGAGCATCTCTTAAGATCGTTGGTTAGCTGTCAGTTTCGTCGATACCTTGTGACGCGTCTAATTCTTCTCCACCTGAGGCAGTTTAGAAAGGCGGTGATTAGCCAGATAAGAGTTACAAAAATTAAAACTAGAAAAACTGGAGGCTTCAACTAACCCTCACTCAGTGGTATTCAACGAAACTTTATTTTGTTAGGGTTGGTCTTGATGGCTAAACTTTTTTTCCTTATGTGTTAATAGGAAACAAAGATTTCCTGTTTTTGTGTTTTCTCTAAGTTTTACTAATGCAAGTAAGTCTCTAATGCAAGTAAATTTGATACCGACAATGGATCACGATTTTCCGTTTTTGTGTTTTCTCTAAGTTTTACTTGCCTTGTACGACTTTTCTCCTTTGTATGTTTGTCTAAGTAGGCTCCTGTTTTGTTGCTTTCTTGCTGCTGATCAGGTTGAGGGGTCGATGACAGTTTCAACTACTAGAAAAACTAGGGATCCATATATTATTGTTAAAGCTAGAGATCTGATCAAGCTTTTATCAAGAAGTATTCTTGCACCTCAGGTACCATCAAATACTTTCCTGCTTTAAGCATTTTTCATCTATGTTTGTTTTCTGAATTTTTATTATATGTTGCATTACCAAGATTAGCTATCTGATAACCTGACATGGTTTCAATTATGTTGCTTTTTTTACTTCTGGAAAGTTGGATAATGGGAATGACAACATTAGATTTAACAATACCACTTCATTCTTACTCTTAAATCAAAATTTCAATATCCTGATATGACTGCTAAAATTAAAAATTATTGGAATTATACTGCTTGTTTTGGTTCTTCCAGACCATATGAGCAGTTGCTTAATTGGCGTGTCCTGACACATTGAAGGTCAAAGTTTGTATCACAAAATGGACTTTTCCTTGTTGACTTAGGACTCATGTAGCTAGGAATAAATGCAATGTGACATCATCAAGATTGGCAACATGGTTCGCAATAAGGTATTTATTGCTTGATTCCTTGTATTATGTAGGAGACTATACTGTCATTTGTCTACTCGTTTAGGTTTAGTTGACTGAGATTAGTAGGTTGTGATTATATGTTGCAGGTGACGAGTGCTTTGTTTGGAGCTTCTTGATCCAAGCAAAATGCTCATTTTCTAGACCACTAGCTTGATGTTCTACTTGGCTGAAAAGTTATTCCAGTGAGTTTCCAGAGAAATCTTGGTCTTCAGCTCATTTTTCTACATTTTTGTCTTTTTTATTTGAAATTTGGTTCTACTCTCTAAAATAAATGATGTGAATTTTATATCTGGTTAGTTGAGGAAGCAGAGGAAAGTAAAAGAGTGCAGATACTGGCTCAAACCAACATAATAAAAGCCTTTGGCTTATTTCAATTGTTGTTTACTTCAGCTTAGATTAAATTTTTTTCAGATATTTTGTTATCTATGCTTATTTATGCTTAAACCTTGCTATGTTTTTGTTCTATATGAATTCATTTTAGTTTTCGTCTTTTCTTTAAATGTCTCACAAACAGATGATATGATTGCTAATTTTTTAGTTTAGCCAGAAATCATTCATTATGTCCTTTAATTCTTGAAATCTCTTATATTATTGCAGTACGACATAAAGAAGCTTTTGGGAGTTAAATGAGATGCTGAAATATAGGTTCCCTAGATATACTGAAGCACAAAATGCCTAGTTTTTGTTTATGCTTGTCAAAGATATATTTCAAAACGAAATTAATTTATTCACTACAATTTCAAACATCAATGGATATAAGGACATTTGTCGTTCAATTCTTTCGTTTTATCCACAAATATCTCATTATCTTATTTAATGCTATAAAATATTTGGTTCCTTATATACATTCATGTCTTTATTAAGCTTACTTTTCAAAAGATATTGGCAAAAAATAATTCGTTGCAATGAATTCGATAGAAGCTGAATTCAGAGTACTGAAAATTATAAAATTTGGATTTTTTGATTGCAATTGATGTAGCTACTCATGTGAGTATAGATTCTTTGTGCTTTATTCATATAAAAATATAAGCAGCCTTTTGATATATAATAGTTAACTATAGATTACAATATGTTACTGCAGTCCCTTGCTGGTACAGTTTCTTACTGATTCTGGAGTTGCTGGCAGCGGTTCAATTTTAAAGCTGAATGGTTTATTCTTTTTGTATGTTCTTTTTAATGCATTTTGATGAGGTGCTCACACAATTAGCAAATAGAAAGCAGTTCATGAGGTGCCTTATTTGTAGCTTGTTGCTTCTTGTTTCCTTATGATGCATAATGGAAATGGGGGCTGAGTTATCTGGTCATAAATTGTCTCTACAGTTGTTAATGTAATTAGTGGCTAATGAAAAAGAGATATACAATATTACAGTATAATGATTCTTATGTCTTTACTTTGTAGTTATCTTCAACAACGTGCAGCAAAGGATAAGTCATTTACTTATGAGGTATAATTTTATTCATCTAATTTCCTGGATATCTAAGTTTTGGCTGCTAGTTATGAATGATTGTGATAGCAAACATAAAAATATGTTTGCTCAATTGTCCTTGTTTGGATTTGCAAGCTGGCTTAATATTTGTGGGTTGCTTCTCTTTGGATATATTTGTGGTTGAGTTCTACATGGAAATCCTTTAAGGTGTTACCTCATACTTAAAAGGAAATCTTGAAATGGAAGAAGGAATTATTAGGCTAAAAAGTTATAGCTGGGGTTACTTCAATTCTTACCTTTAGTCTGCAATTGCTTTGTGGCTATATAAGTACTTTTGGAGTAAATTTGATACCTTTGTGAAAGCATTGTAAAACAGGGCATGCTTCATTCTCGTGGTGAATTACTTTTAATGCTGGATGCAGATGGCACAACTAAGGTTAATGACCTTGAGAAATTTGAAAATAAGGTTTGGTTATGTAGAGTTTAAATTCAATGTTACATTCTTTGATAAATTCTGTGTTCTGTGTATATTTCATTATGATACCCATCAATATTATTTATTTCATATGGCTGATCCAGTGTCCTTTGTGTGTCAGAGAAAGTGGCATCGCAATTTTCTGATGAAGGGCTTTCACCTTGTGGTTCTCTTAACTGCTGGTCCTGAAATTCGTGATGCGCAGGTTATTTCTAAAATATCTCTATTATGTTATTGGTCTTTTTTATTATTTATTTATTTATTTTATTATTATTATTGTGGCACTTTCAAATATGCCTGATTCGCTTGCCTAAAGTGTTCTCCTATTCATGTTATGCTGAGTGTGCAAAATGCATGGATAGGGGATTCATTTAGAATGAAATGTTGAAGAGGCAGAAGTACCATTAGGGAATATACCCGGCGCGCAATTCACTACAAAAGCGTAAAAATACTAGCACAAGCACACTTGAAAAGATATTGATCCTAACATTTTTTTTGCTAGCGATCATTAAGTCAATCTGCTTATTGGTACATTTGCTTTGATTGTTTTTATTTCTTTTCTGCTTGACCAAATGAATAATCCCTATTTGTTTCAAGCAGATGAGAAATGCTTGCCTTACGGGCAATTACTTGAGATCAGTAATTTTTAGCCAAAAATTAGTGTTTACTAAGTTGAATGATTTTGTTCTCTTACAAGTCTTTTGATTAGGTCTTTAGATCATGAAATATATAAAACTCTGATATGTCTTAAATAAAATTGCTCCGAAAATTAACTCTTCAAATAATTATCTTATAGCAAACACAAGGAATGCTTAACAAATATTCTACTTTTCAAATGAATTAATGGTGCAAATTATTGGAATTGGGTTGAATTTATGACGAAAGTTGACTTGTGAAGTGATTTAATAATGATTAAAAATCTACTATTGTTAGACCGAATAATGTAATCGACTGAATATTTTTTATAAAGCTTTAATTTATCTCTAGCTAATAGATGGCATGACACTGACCGCACAAAATAATGGAAATAGGAACTCCTGGTTAACTATATAGGGAGTTTCTCTTGGAGTTATGCCTCTCCTTGCCTTGAAAATTTTAAAGTTTCAATATTTTTTTCTTGTAGGTTTGAATATGCAATTATTGATTATATATAAAATATATATGCCTCTCCTTTATGACTGCTACGTTTGACTTGGCAGAACAAAGTGGAGAAGTTTTACAGTCTGGTTCAGGGTCAATGTTCTCTAGGTAATATTACTTCTTCTGAGTTGCTTATTTTTTCATTACTTAGTATAGATGTGGTATGATAAAATTTGAGTTGCACATTTTCTCATTCCATTTTGTGAATATTACTATAGATAGATCTATTAATGCTCTTACTATGTTATGCCTATCCAAATAATAACATTTCACTCCATTACTATGTTCTGCCTATCCAAAGAATCTTATCCTTTTTAAACCATAATTAGGCTATAGAAGATGCTATAAAAATGTGATTTTTGGTGTACAGCATATAAGTTTATAGTTAGATTTCATGGATATGTGGAAGACTGCAGTAGTTTTCAGGTGAATATCTGCTCAATTTTAATTGCTTCAAGGTGCACTGCCATAAAAACTTGAACTACAAGATCTCTCATTTTCCTCATTTTTTCTCTATTATTATGATGTATAGAACCAGTTTCCAAAGAGATAGAATCAGTGTCTTTGTACTTTCGTCTGTCTGTCTTCATGCTAGAATTAATATGTTTTTTTATTTAGCATGCTAAGAGATGCTAATTTATAAGATACTTGGTTAGATTGCAATCAAACTGCTTGCATGGGTAAAGCTAAAAGATACCCAGTCTCAATAATAATGTTGATGTTTTGGTGGAGCTGCTAATTATTATTTTTTTCACAGCTGGTATAATTGCATTGGCATTATTGCTGTAACAACTGTGGGAGTGGTTGCTGGTGGCATTGCTGCAGCTCTTGCACGAAGAAATTAGCTTTTTTTTTTTTGAATATATTGTTTTTGTATCCCTTGATATGCTGAAGTATTCAGTTGATGGGGAACTAGGACAAAATTTTAGTTGAATACATAGTGCACATGTTATTTGTTTTGATGTACATGAAAAGATACTTGAGAAATTATCCAATTGCACTTTGTAATTTGCAATATTTCATAATTTGTTCTAAGCTAATAGAAAAGTTGAATTACATACTATTATATTATAATATATATTTTCCAAACTTTGTGTATTTTGAAATATATTCTGATTTAGAATAAATATGAGTGAGATTATTATTATATACAGGATGAAAATAAATAGTGGTCAGGATTAAAATTTTAATATACAGCAAAAGAAAAAATTCAATTATGTAATAATTTAGCGACGGATTTGCTACAGACATTGTCGCTAATGTGTAATAGATATAATTTAAGAAATAATTAGCGACTAATATTCGGCGCTAAATTTTAAAGTTAATTTATAATTAGCGACGCAAATTTAGTCGCTAAATATTATTATTATAATAAGGGCTACTAATTATGAATATAAATTAGCGACGGAAAAAAATTAGCGACAAAATAGTCCGTCCTAAATAGCGACTGATTTTGATTTTCGTCGCTAATATATTTGCGACTGGGCTTTTAGCGACTATTCGTCTCGGCGTCGCTAATTTATGTTAGCAACGGATTCTGCTAATTAGCGACGGAAATTACCGTCGCTAATTAGCAGTTTTTTTTGTAGTGATACTTGCTTTGGATTTAGAGAAATATTTCAATGAGTGAAAAATTTATGATAAAGTGTTTTGATTACAGCTGATAATGCAAAAACATATGACAAGATATTGCAAATTTAAAAAATAAGTTTGTAGCAAAAGGGATGGCTTTTTCAAAAGGTAAATATCTTCATGTGAGATGCATTGCTCACATATTTAATCTCGTTGTGCACGAAGATTTGAAAGATGTTGACATGGCTGTTAAAAGGGTTAGGAATGCTTGTAAATTTGTTAGTCCCCTGCTAGATTAAAGAAATTTAAAGAATGTTGTATTGCTGAAGGAGTTGAGTGGTCAACATCATCATGTTTAGATGTGGTAACTAGATGGAATTCCAATTTTTTATGTTAAACACAGCACTCGAATATGAAAAGGTGTTTGATATTTTTGAAAGTATTGATCTATACTATAAAATTGAATTGGATGGTTTAATGCCTGCTAATTTGAACTTGAGTGGTGTGCCCGGTTGGGTTGATTGGCGGGTGACAGAAAGAATTACAAATATGCTGAAACAATTTTATATAGCTACCCTGTGCATTTCTGGTTCGGTTTATATCACATCTAACACATTCTGGACTGAAATTAATGATTTGTATGCTAAGTTATGTGATTGAAAATCAAGCACTGATGCGAAGTTGATGCAAATGGGAATTAAAATGCAATGTAAATTTGACAAATATTGGGGAGATTATGATAAAGTGAATAAAATCATTTAGATGGCTTATGTCCTCGATTCTAAGGAAAAATTTAAATATATGAAGGATATTTTTGTTACCATTTATGGTGATAAAAAGGAAAAGTATTTATTTAAAGGTGTAAAAATTGCAATGCATGAGTTATTCAATGAATATAAGAAAAAGCTGCAGCCTGAAAGTACTCAAGAAGTTGAAAGTTGGCCAAGCTCGACTTCCTCTAGATCCAACGTTGAGGAAAGAGGAATTTAAAAAAAAAAAGAATTAAGTGTGCAAGAGTTGAAAATGGTATTGCAGGAGATAAAAAAACTGAATTGGAGTTGTACTTGAATGAGGCAGTATATGAAGATGATAAGAGGGATTTTGACTTGTTGAAATGTTGAAAGTTGAATTCAAAGCGGTTTCCTATCCTTTCTCTCATGGCTAGAGATATCCTGACAGTTCTAATTTCTACAGTAGCTTCAGAATCGGCGTTTAGCGTTGGCGGGAGAGTGCTCAATCCATTTAGGAGTTCACTAACTCCTAAAATTGTGGAAACTTTGAAATGTACACATGATTGGCTTTAAGGACGTAATGAACACATCAAGATTGAAGAAGATTTAGATGTCATTAAAAAACTTGAGGATGATATGTATTTTATACTTTTTTTGTTTAATATTTTATATTACTGTATTTTTTTATTTATTTTATAACTGTTTAATTGTTTATTCAATTTATAGAGTTAGAGAAATTTAATGAAAGTGAAGTTCAAGCCAATCAAGATATATCATCAAGTGTAAATCAAAAAAAATAATCAAATTTGGATAGTATAACGTTAGATAAATGAGTATGGTAAATTTAATTTAAGTGCATTTTAAATTTTATTTATTTTGATATTTATTCTTAATTTATAATTAATTATCTCTCATTATTTATAAATTAGGTGGTCATGAAGAAATTAAATAACGAAGATGATAGTGTATTGATGTTTTTAATATATGTTTATTATTGTTGGATGTTTAATTTTGGATATTTAATTTGATTTTTGATATTTATTATAGATGTTTATTTTAATTATTGTTCTTAGTATTTAATTATTATGTAATATATATTTTTTGTAATTTTTAAATTTTTAGTTTATTGTATTTTAAAATTTTTTTTGGTGGTCTAGTGTTAATTTATATTTCAATTTAATTTTAAATTTAAACAAAAAAAATAAATAATACTAAATTTGAGTTGATCGAGTTAAAAGGATCGATGTTCGAAAATTATTAGATTAATTGGATAAGAATCCAATATTTATACAGATTCAAATTGATAAAAAGAATGCTTAAAATTCGAATATTAGGTTAATCGATTCATATCTCGATCCTACCGCAGCCTCACGAATACTTTCTCCAGCCAGACTTTAGCATCCCTAGAAATATTTCATTATCCAATCCAATCTCTTTTCCCATGCGTGCTTAAGCCTTTGTTAGTTATTACTTGCCACACGTCATCATTTTTTACTTATTTATGTTACGTGGCAAGTAGCAGATAAGAGCTTGTTTTGGGGATCGCGATTGCAATTTGCAACTTGTACTCCTATTTAATTTTTTCTGGAGTAATAAAAGAAAAAAACTGTAAATATTTAATAGTTATGGTAGAAATCAAATAACAGCAATAAGATAAAAGAGATTGAATTTCTCAAATCCAACAATCCGAAAGTGTCTCCACCCCAAGTACTCTCCCAGGAATTAGGCTTTTTATTTTTTATTTTACAGTCAAAAATCAAAATATAAATAAATAAAAAGGCTACTCATTTTTATTTTAAAGGTTAATGTTATTTTTTGCTACTGTATTTTTTAAATAGATTAAATAATATTTCAAACTTTTTTTTGGCTATTTCTTACATTAAACTTTTAATAACGGAAGAATATTTTATTATTTTTTATGAAAATCAATCTTATGATACCCTGTATTTCATATTTAAAGAGTAAAATATATTTATTTAGATAATTTTAGTAATAGAAATTATTATTTTAAAAATATAATAGTAAACTTGTTTTTAAAACTTTAATGATAAACATAATCCAAATAATTTTAAGTTGGCGAAACGCAATACAGCAGCTAAACAAAAAAGACTCTTTTAACTCTATTTAAGATCGCAGAAGAGGCTATCAATCATTTATGTGCTAAGCTAGTTCAAAGCTTGAAACGTGAACGCAAACAATGTCCAACTCAGATTCTTCTTCTTCCTCCTCCATGGCAGCACGTGGCCGCTTGGCCGTGCTCGCAGCTCATCTTGCGGCGGCGTCAATTGAATCTTCTCCTATTTCTCCCCTTCTTTTAGAAGCACAAGGCGTCTCCGCTCAGGTCCCTCCGCCAGGAAACCTTCAGGGTTCGTTGACCGTGGTTGACGAGAGGACTGGTAAGAAATACCAAATTCCGGTCTCTCAATACGGCACCGTCAAATCCTCCGATTTCAAAAAGGTATTATCGTTTCAATTTATCTTTTTCGTTTGGTTCGTGATATTGGATTGCGCGAATTAGTTTTTCATATGCAGATAAAACTTTAAATCTGCTGGATATTTCTTTCTGTTGTTAATCCTGATCGTGGAACGGATCTAATAGCTGTGAACTTGCAGATATCAACTGGAAACATTGACAAAGGGCTCAAACTTTATGATCCTGGCTATCTCAACACTGCTCCTGTACGATCCTCAATTTCTTACATTGATGGCGATCAGGGTATCCTCAGGTATAGAGGCTACTCTATCGAGGAATTGGCTGAAAGGAGCACCTTTGTGGAAGTGGCCTACCTCATATGTGAGTATCTTCTTTGATTGTATGTAATGGTAATTTTTTGGAATTTCCTTGTTGATTGTAAAGAAAAGATTTCCTTACTGAATAATTGGAAGTGAATGTTATTGTTTTCTTTAAAAGTCAAATAGGTCAAAATAATCAAAAGCAAGGGATTATCCATACTAGACAATCTTTATCATTTTGCAACTCAACTTTGGAGATGGGACAAAAATTGGTAAAAGATACATTATAGATGTTACTGAGATAAAATAGAAAAATAGGCCGTAACTGTATTACCTAAATTGTATTATCTGAATTATGAAAATTAATAATTTAGTTGAATGATGATAAAGAATATGTTTTCTGGACTTATATCAATCACACTTTTAAATTTGCCAACTTCTAAGCTTGAGGTACAAATTGATAAAATAAAATAATTCACTAAAATGGAGGGGTTGTTTTGATCATTTCTCCCTCGCTCTCTAAAATTATTTCGTTTAATTGCTTCAATCGTTTTACCATGTTGAGATGTTATCAAGGAGATGCTTTTGAGTTGGAGGTTTTCTAACCTGTGCTTCTCCTCCTTATTATGGGAACATTAGGAATCTGCATTGTGAGTAACTCTAATCATGCCATAAAACTTGCACGTGACCCCCAATGAAGTTTTGATTCTGATATCTCACTTTATCTTGTTGCATTTAACTAAATGACATTGCCAACTTATAAAATTGCGAGGGGGTTTGCATACCTTTTCTTTCTTGATATGGTAACACTAGAAATATGCTTCATGAGTTACATTGTGCATTTCCTGTAATTTCCACAACACCACAAGAATTAGCATTTGGTTGGTTTTGGTGCCTAGCACATTTTTCCTATTGTATTTCATGCACACCTGAAAAAAGATGCCACCTACTATCTTGCCTTTGGTTTTGCAGCTCCTGAGTTTTGATTGTGATGTTTCTTGCCCTTTATTCTTGTTGAATTTCACCAGATAGCATTGTCAAGAAACTTAGGACTTGTACAGCTATTCCTTTCAAATCTCTAGTTCCACAGCAAATCTTCTTGGCTATTAAATTGTCTTTACAAGTCATGATAATTTATGGTACATTGCCTTTAAACACTAAGAGATTGTATCAGAGTTGCTAGGAATAATCTGATTTATGCAGGGTTTATAAAAACTTTTGGACCTTTTCATGAGTGCAATAATCTTGATGTCTGAGCTTTAGTGAAAAAAAAAAGTGGATACAAAACGGTTTGAAGGATATTCTTTCCATTAAGATGTCATTTATGATTGAAAAAGTAAAAATAGAATAAAATGTAATGCATGGAAATTTTCCTTCACTTCGTATATGCATGCTACTTGACAACATTTCTGAAATGGAAAAGAAGTTTGCAGCATGGAAAAAAATAAGTCTAATAATTATTATGCTGGCCGGTATATGAGCATGATAATAATGTGATGAAAGTGTTTTGTTTGCTCTTTCCTCTTGCTTTTTATCTAATTACCATGGAATTTGTAGAATTGTGTGAAAGGTAAGGAGGTTATTCCTCACTATCCAACCTTTCTCTTTGTTACAGACTGTAAATAGATAACTAGATTTCCTTAGATTACTAACTAAGTTTCCTTAGATAACTAAAACTCTTAACTTTTTCATTTTTCGTTTAAATACCTGTACCTTTGAATATAGAAATAGAGAAATTATTCTCCCATTTGCGTTTTGTTACATGGTATCAGAGCCTTAGACTCATTTAATGCATGGGTGTTTTTGGCCTCCCTACAAAACTCGGTGTCCATCCAGCCGACGAGTGAGTCTCACACACCGCCACAGTAAATTGCCCCTTTCTCATTCGCCGGTGCATGGGAGCGCGTGCAGTGTCCGGCGATTATCCAATTTATTTTTCAAATTCTTCTGATTGTCCCCAATCAGATCCTCAGGTCAGATTTTTCATATGACCGCTTTTGAAGGTACTTCCTTCTCTCGATAGCTTCTTGTTATGTTCTAGAGGGTTTTGCTTCCCTCTCTCTGCGGTTTTTGGTTCTATTCTTAGGAGTTTTAGGTCTATTGGCTTATTTGAGGAGCTGTTGGAATTTTCTGAGCTTTGTTTCTAATTGTGGTTGTGGTATTTGAGTGGTGGTTGCTGTTGCTACTAGTTCTTGGGAGTTGGTTTGCTATTTCAATCTCCTGTAACCACGTAGAGTGCATCACAATTGCTGTGGAGATCTCAGGTTCTTTGTTTTCCCTCTTCTTTCTTTCTTTCTTTCTTTCTTTCTTTCTTTCTTTCTTTCTTTCTTTCTTTCTTTCTTTCTTTCTTTCTTTCTTGTGGATTTGGATTGCATTCTATTAAGGGATTTGGTGGCCTGGTTATTTGTCACTAATGTTTGGATATTTGTGAGGTGTTATTCTTTGCGGCTTGATATTATTTAATATGAGTTGGAACAAGAATATGGTGTGCCATTATTGCCATAAACCTGGTCATACAAAAGGTTTCTGTAGAAAATTGCATAATTAAAAGTCTAAATTAGCAAACATTGCTACTACCAGTACCTCTGAAAAGTATATTATGATTTCTTCAGATGAGTATGCAAAATTTACTCAGTAGTAGAATTCTTTGAAAGCTTCACCCATCACTACTATTGTTGGGGTAGGGAATCCAAATATATGTCTTTTATCTTCCTTATTTCAATGGATCATTGATTCTAGTACTACAAATCATATGACAAGTAATCTAAATGTATTCTCTACTTTTCAGTTTCGTGCATCTCTTTCTCTAGTTACAATGGTAGATGGATTACTTTCTCATGTAAATGGGTTTGACACAGTTAACCTAACTTCATCAATTTCTCGGGGTTCAGTTCTCCATATATCGAAGCTTGCTTTTAACTTGGTTTCTATAAATAAATTCACACGTGATCTTAATTGCCGTATTTTTTTCTTTCCTGATTATTGTATCTTTCAAGATCTTGTAACGAAATGGGTCATTGGTAAATGTTACTTCTCAAGAGGCCTTTATATTCCTGATAGAAAGATAACAAGGCCGGTTGCTTGTTCTAGTGTTTTGTCTCCTTTTGAAGCACACTGTTGGTTGGGGCATCATTCTTTACTGAATCTGAAGAAACTTTTTCCTCAATTTTCTAATGCTTCTTCTTTTGACTATGAGTCATGTCAGTTTGCCAAGCACCATCGTAGCTTTTCAAGTTTTTGAATTAATAAACGAGCTAATTCTGCATTTGAATTAGTTTATTTAGATATTTGGGAATCGTGTTTTGGGGTAGCTAAATCCGAATTCAAGTATTTTGTAGCATTTGTGAATGATTACTCCCGTATGACTCGAATATTTTTTTATAAAAAATCGGTCTGAATTATTTGCTCATTTTCGTTTTTTTGTGTTGAGATCAAAATTCAATTTAATGTTTCTGTTCGCACATTGAGTAGTGATAATGCAAAAAAATACTTTTCAGATTATTGTCAGACATACATTACTCAGAATGACATATTGATGGAAATAATCTATCAGCCAAGAGGTTTAAGGCCAAAGGCCCACCATGTGGAGATTTTGTTCCAGGAGGCCCAAGAAGAAGGCAGCTGAGGGGGAAGCTGAGCTGGCCTAGAGTTAGTTATGTGGAAAATAGAATAAGAGGAGGAGGGAGAGAGGGGACGAGGCATGTGGGGAGAATTAATTTGTGGTTTCAACTGTTTGGCTAAAAAGGAGAGAGGGAGTAAGGGCCTGTGGCAATTCCCTGCTCTTGGGGGCGTTAGGCTCATAGATTTGCTATTGTGAATTGTTTTGTTTTCCTTATTTCTTTTGAGTGTTAACCTACTGAAATTTTATGTTATAATTGATTCCTTTCATATCAATATCACAGCTATATTTCATTATATTCTTGTTGTGTGACTTCCTGCAGGCCTCCTTTGCGGGGGATCCTGAATATGTGAACAATGATTTTTACATATCTGAAGAATCCAATGCTGGACACTACATTCTTGCTTTTACTGCTCGAGTTCACAGAGGGAACAAAGTTAAAGAAGGAACTTCTATAAACCTTAAGGGATTTGCAGTTGGCATTGGGGTTACCGATCCTGCAATCCCATATAAGGCATACACAGAATATGCGCTGAATATGGGGTTGATTAAAAAATCTGATTATGACCGTATCAACAAGGTGGTTCCATAATGTGAAATGGCAATAAACCTTTGTGGCACTGATGGTACCATATCTTGCATGGCATCTTATTTGGTACGCAGCACTACCTTCAGCAGCATCTTGGCATGTGCTAGCATTATAAATTACTCTGATAGCAGAAAGAAATGTGAGGGGAGCCTCTACTATGACTTCTTAGACATGGAGAAATTTTTGAACCATAACTCTGCCAGGTATTCATTTGGAGTTGGCAATATAAGCTTTGTATCGGGCAGCATGACAGTGTATCAGGCAATGTTGATGGATTGGAGGAGGAATCTTGAAGAGGGCCTTCCTGGCATCTCCACTTCAGTCTTGAGGACAAGACTGCTTCCCCATCGGGCGACAATGATGGAGATAATGCTATCAGCCTTCAGCCAGGAGGTCCAAGGCCAAAGGCCCACCATGTGGAGATTTTGTTCCAGGAGGCCCAAGAAGAAGGCAGCTGAGGGGGAAGCTGAGCTGGCCTAAACTTAGTTATGTGGGAAATAGAATAAGAGGAGGAGGGAGAGGGGGGATGAGGCATGTGGGGAGAATTAATTTGTGGTTTCAACTGTTTGGCTGATAAGGAGAGAGGGAGTAAGGGCCTGTGGTAATTCCCTGCTCTTGGGGGCATTAGGCTCATAGATTTGCGATTGTGAATTGTTTTGTTTTCCTTATTTGTTTTGAGTGTGAACCTACTGAACTGTTATGTTGTAATTGATTCCTTTCATATCAATATCACAGCTATATTTCATTTTCTTCTTGTTGGGTGGCTTACTGTTTGGTATTGTGTATCATTTTCTCTATCACATATTTTACCAATTCTCATGTTCTAACACACCGTTCAAAAATGGAGTCGCTGAGAGAAAATAAATATTTGTTTGAGACAGCCCGGGCTCTTTTATTTCAGATGAAAGTTCTTAAATAATTTTAGGCTGATGTTGTGTTTACTGCTTGTTTTCTGATTAATCGCGTGCCCTCTTCATTGCTTACTGATGAGACTTCTTACTCTGTTCTTTTTCCATTTAAGCCATTGTATGCTATAAAACTAAGAATATTTGGGAGCATTTGTTTTGTTCGGGATGTTCGGTCTCAAATCATTAAATTGGATCCAAAGTCACCGAAGTATATCTTTTTGGGGTATTCTTGTCTTCAAAAGGGGTACAGATGCTATTATCTAAAACTTAATAGGTATTTTGTGTCTATTGATGTTACTTTTTGGGAGCATAAACCATTCTACCCGTCTTTTGATTTTACAATTTAGGAGGAGGATGATCGTTGGGTGGGCTATAATGTTATTACAAGGGCAGTAGTGGTTCCCACTCCTGTTATTCCAAGTGATTCGGGTCTTCCTACTCCAGGTGATTCTATTCCTACTATTATAGGTGATTCAGCTCTGCCTGCTCCAATAAAGCCACCTATAGTACATGTTTATTTTAGAAGATATGGAACTTGCAATACAATGCCTGATTCAGATTCATTATCCGATTTAGTCGCAGATGATATTAATCTTTCCATTACCCTATGAAAAGGCAAATGCAAGTATGCCTATCCTATTGGTAATTTTATCTCTTATGATTATTTATCTCCATCTACGTATTCTCTTATTGTTTCTCTCGACTCGGTTTTTGTTCCTCGAACTGATAAAGAAGCTTTGTTTCATCTCGGCTAGCGTGATGCAATGATAGAGGAGATAAATGACTTGGATACAAATAATACTTGGAAGTTGGTGAATTTACTAAAAAAGAAAAATGTTTTAGATTGCAAATGGATCTTTACAGTCAAAATTAATCCAAATGTTTCAGGAATGTTATTGACTGTAAATAGATAACCAACTAGGTTTCCTTAGATAACTAAAACTGTAACTCTTTTATTTTTTATATAAATACCTGTACCTTTGAATACAGAAGTAGAGAAATTATTCTCCCATTTGCATTTTGTTATACTCCCAAAAAAAGAGAATGAAAAATGATGATTTTGTTTCAACTAAACATCATCAAATTGCTACTTCCTTATTAATTTTCAAACAATTTATTGATCTGTTTCTTGTATTTCTGTGTGTTTCTTTCTTGTTTAGTTAAGATCTTATTTAAATATGCCTCTTTTTGTATTTTTTGTAAGATCTAATCTAAATATTCTTTCCTTTTCTTTTTAGTGTATGGCGATTTGCCATCTTCAAGTAGGTTGGCAGACTGGGAATTTGCTATTTCGCAGCATTCAGCTGTACCTCAGGGCATCCTTGTATGTCTCTCTCTCTCTCCCTCCCCCCCAAGAAAAATTAACAATGCACGTGAAATCACGGTTTGAAGTTCAATTATGCTTGGTAGTTAGTATGTTAATGCTAAATGCCTTTGTACTTTGTTGGCAAAGTTAGGATCATCTTTTCTATTAAACTTTTATGATCTCTACGACACCCTCAACTGTATCAACAATGGCATACAGATGCACATATTGAAGCATACTCAATTCATTTTTCTACGATCACATGTCAAGAATCGAGTCATGGGGTGATTAGCTGGAAAATCCAAATTGGTTGATTTCCCCTTCCCTTTGTTCTGATTCTTTGAATGATCTATTTTGATTGATTACTTAAGCTCATCAAAGGATTGGACCTTGTTAAGAGAGAACTCCAAATCTCTGTAGTTTTTGATGAATTTGGCTTAGGATTTTATTATTCATTCAGTCTTTTAAATAAGACTACAGTCTAGGCTTCTCATAAAACTGAAATAATGTAAACACCCTATTCTAAGAAAGAAACCAACAGAAATACTAAGAAGTCAACAGCAACTAAATGAGAAGTTAAGACCCTAAGCCATTAAACAAGTTACTGAAATCAATGACCGCACCTAGAGTAGACTCAGCCAACAAAGGCATCTGCAGAACATGTTTTTTGTTTTTGACAGAGTAGTTTGCTTTCAATTTTTCACACTTTGAGAAGCAGTGTTACACTTTGATTAGTCCAGGCTTTTGTGTGATGGTAGAGGTAACTACACACAATGCCTTCCCTTAGGAGACAACTATTGCAGACTGTTTTTTCTATTGGAGAATTCGCTCCTGGTAAGATATGAAAAATCAAGTGATGTCAAAAAAGCACAAATATCTGATTTGTGCATTCAGTATGGGTTGTCATGAGAAAAAAAAAATGTTATGTTCTGTGATTCTGCAGTGTGGTTTGTGGTTGTATTTATTCCTGACTTCTTTTTTGTGAGTTGTAAATTATTCTCATCAATTGTGACCACCCTTGCAAAATTTGTGCTCATGCTTCTACTGAGTGAAACCTAGCATTTGGTTTTAAGCAGATATACAAGATAAGTTGTGTTGTTATATTCAAATGTCTCTCCTTTGCAAAGGACGCTACTGGTTAATAATTTAGGAATCTGATTGTGCTGTGTCTGCATAAGTTTAATCAGTAAGAGGAGTTGAGTAAATAATTTGCTTTTTTTCATTCCTATACGATGTTTTGATGAGTTTATAGGATGCTTTTGGTGATAAATCTGATTACCACAGCATGTCTCTAATTAATAATTATCTACTTTTAAGTGTATGCTGCAAACTCTCATGGTACTTAGACTTTGATTCAGAATGCTTATGATAATATGGAGAAATCTGCAAATTAAATGCGAACCAGTTCTATTTTCTATTAGAGGCACTCTGACTTTGAGTATATGAACCTGAAGTGCATTTCTAGTATCAAGAATCAAAAATTGATGCTTGCTATAATAGGCATTATGAGAGATCCTTGTTTATAAGTTAATTAATATATATATATATATATATATATATATATATATATATATATATATATATATATATATATATTCCTTTTCCTGTGATTGAATGTTATTAATGTTCTGAAAGGACTTTCTGAATTTGTTTTCCAGGATATTATACAGGCAATGCCTCATGATGCTCATCCAATGGGTGTGCTGGTCAGTGCAATGAGTACTCTATCAGTTTTTCATCCTGATGCTAATCCAGCTCTTAGAGTAAGTTCATGGCATAGCTTTGCAAATTGAAGAACTTTTTGTGATCATTTTATTTTATTTTTTTAAATAGTGTTTGTTCTACACACAATTTCATCTTTTGCAGGGGCAAGATCTGTACAAATCCAATCAAGTGAGAGACAAACAAATTGCACGCATTCTTGGAAAGGTTTATTGCTTACTCATTAAATTTTGTGTGTTTTCCCCTTCCGTTTCCTTGTAGTGAGAAAAATAGTTCACTCATCACTTCTACTAATTCAATCACTACTTACAATTCTAAAGTTTGTGGGTGTATGTTGCGGGTTTGCTTTCATTTCAGCTTTATTTTTCATGATATTTCAATACTTAATATGTGTTTTCTAGGCCCCAACCATTGCGGCAGCAGCTTATTTGAGATTAGCTGGCAGGCCTTCAGTTCTTCCTTCCAGCAACCTTTCTTATGCAGAAAACTTCTTGTACATGCTGGACTCGTTGTATGTTCTATGGTATCTCTTGTTCTCTATCATGCATATCATATGAAATGCTATGCGTTCTCACTAATATGATTATTTCAGAATATTTTGTGTAAACAAGAATGCGATTCTGATATTGATTTTCCTTTGTTCTTCTCTCTCTTTCTCTTTTGTTTTTTTCCTTTTTTTATTGATTATTTGTACCCCATTTGCTTGCATAGAGGCCATTTTTAAGTATTTCCATGCCACCATTTTCTAAGCAGAAATGTTGGTTCCGTTTATAAAGCTTGCCAAGACATGCCAAAGTGGCTTTTATCTTTATTGTAAAACTAATTGTTTGTCACCCAACGTTGAATTTAAATGTTTTTGTTAGTGTGATTTCAAAAACAAGAAAAAATTGTTAAATCATTTCTAAAATGAAGCAAAATAGTAAAATGATATAATTAGTGACATTTTGTTATAATAGAATTTTATTCTACTTTTACTGAATTACATTATAAAAACAAAAATCTTTAGAAAAAATAATTGATAAGTAAATATTAAATGGTATTATTTGGGAAAGGGAGGAAAGATAGCATTAAAAAAAACTGACAGTTAAAGAGACATGCAATTTGAGACAACTATACAACTAAAGATAATGGGTCAACTTGATTTTGTCATATGGAGAATTCTTGTTAAACAATTCTTAGTTCTTAGCTTTGTGATAGCATAATAGATATTAGATAATAGATTAGATCTATTATCATTGCTGGAAAAGTTTCTTCTTTGTATTAAGACTTCCCTTTTACAATTTGCAGAGGCAACCAAGCTTATAAACCTAATCCTAGACTTGCTCAAGTGCTAGATGTACTTTTCATTTTGCATGCAGAACATGAAATGAATTGCTCTACAGCTGCTGCTCGTCATCTTGCCTCAAGGTAGATATCTTAGTTCTCAGCAAAAAGTAAAGCATTTGTTAACTTTTTCGTACTTTCAAAATCTGTATTGGCAGTGGCGTTGATGTATATACTGCTCTTGCTGGGGCTGTTGGAGCACTTTATGGTCCTCTTCATGGTGGAGCAAATGAGGTGAGTGCAATGGCTCTTTTGGATCTGCATTTTGTGCTATCAAATTATTTTTTGTGTCACCAGTAAGTCAGCTTGTTTCTGTTATTTGGAGCTCTAGCATAGGTCACCGACCCTGTTTTTCTTGCTGTATTGCTTTAGGCTGTGCTTAAGATGCTCAGTGAGATCGGAACCGTTGACAACATTCCAGATTTTATAGAGGGTGTGAAAAACAGGTTTACGTTGCCTTTATATTGTGTTTAATTTTGTTTCTCCAATATGTTTTGGCAAACTCTTCTGAAAGCAAAGTGATTTGCATTCGTTCATTCATTCATTCATTCATTCATTCATTCATTCAGTTTTTATTATACTTCCACCATTTGATTTGTTTAGGAAGCGGAAGATGTCAGGTTTTGGTCATCGGGTATACAAAAACTATGATCCCAGAGCAAAAGTCATTAAGAAACTAGCAGACGAAGTATTTTCTATTGTTGGTAGAGATCCTCTTATAGAGGTGATTTTCTACTTTTCATCATGTATATTTTGTTGCTGTACAGGCAAAGCATATTAGGGTCAAGCATATTAGCTGTGGTTTTACTATTAGTTTGACAGTATTGTGAGCCCCTTTGCATTAACAACACTGAAGATACTCTTAAGAAGCCGGACAATTGAAGGAATTTTGGACTGAGTTATACTAGATAAGAGATGAGCTAAAATCATTTAATGCAACTATTCTGGCATAAGTTTTGGGAATCATTACTTCATAATCTTACTATAATGCAAAGGCTTTGGCTTAGAGACATTGCAATGACCTAGTATAGGACAATTGCTTAGTCACCTACATAGTGGGGTCACTCATAGAAAACATTGTTGAAGTATGTCCAACTGACTGATTATAAGTATAATTTGTTATGATTAACTATAGTTATATTTTTTCATAGTCAAAACCGAACCATTTAAGGACTTCTTGACTTTATATCATTCATTTTGCATCACTTGTTTTTTGTAGTTACACTAAGCAACTTCAATCTCGAGGGCCTTATTGACAACGTGGTAATAACTTAATAATTAATATTAAAGATATTTAATGCCACTTGTTAAATTTATTGTACTTGAAATTTCAATTAATTATGGAGTAATGGAAAGTTAGGCAAGAAGTTAAGAAGGAAATGTTAAAAATCCTAATTGTTCTCATAAAATATTCTTCGATGTCCTATTTGCATCAAGTATGCAATCAAGAAATTATTGGTATCCATGCCTAGTTCTAAAAATGAAAAAAAAAAAAAGAAAAAGAAAAAGAAAAAGGAAAAAATATTCATGGATTTTTTTTTGTCAAGAAAATGTCGGGCATTATGTTGGCAACTACATAGATTCCTAAGAGAAGTGTGTGTGCTTCATAGGAACTTACTGAGGAAGATTTCAAGCTTTTATTTGCCAAGCTGTTTGTGTGAACATAAATACAGGAGAAACAAGTTTTGCGCATTTAGTCTGAATCACAATTCAGGCCTTCCTGTTATTTTCAAGATCTTGCTTTTCTCGATGTCCCTATTGTGAGGTTTTACATGATTACAAGAAAACTAAAATTTACATTTAAACCTTAGTAAAGTGGGTCATAGAGAAAAATTGTTCTACATAATTACAGTCTGCTCACTTCTCTTAAGCTTTGAGGAACATGAACTTTTGTATGTTTTTGCATATTCCGATATTTTGGGCATTAATTGTCGTTTTCAGGTAGCTGTTGCTTTGGAGAATGCTGCACTATCTGATGAGTACTTTGTTAAGAGGAAATTGTATCCAAATGTTGATTTCTACTCTGGGTTAATATATAGGTACGTATTGCTAAATGCAAATTTATATTCTGGAGGTTGGAAGTCACAATAGATTCTGTCATTTTTCCTCAATTCTAAATATGGTGACATTAATAAGTTCTTGTTAACAGAGCAATGGGATTTCCGACGGAGTTCTTCCCTGTTTTATTTGCGATTCCTCGAATGGCCGGTTACTTGGCTCATTGGAGAGAATCATTGGATGATCCTGATACAAAGATCATGAGACCTCAACAGGTTACATTCTAATTCGTACTTGATTTTGTTTTTGGTTTATCCTTCAATATGGTTTAGGTGATCATTATGCTTTGTCAAGGTAATTATAAGCCATTTTTGTTGTATGGATGAAACTAAAGCCCAAAACATATGCCATATCACATATTACATCAAGCTGGTTTGTTTCTATGGAACAACATGCGTGATTCATGGTATTAGCAATAAAAAACATATCACATCAGATGGTTTGTTTCTATGGAACAACCTGCGTGATTCACCATATTAGCAGACCAATTTAAAACCATACTTTTATGTTCTGGACATTCTTTATGCGCTTAGCTAAAAATTTCAAACTGAATTTCATCCTGGACTGTGTCCACATGGGAGTTGTGTAATTCTGATTATGATTGCCTCGCAAATTCCCTGCAGTAGGTGATTGGGAAATGAGAATGGTAAATTACAATTACTCAAAATGCTTTTCATGAATTTCATGAACAACTGCAGCCTGTGGCTGAGTATATTTCCTGCTATTCTGTCTTGCTCTGTCACGTAACCAATTGAGTTCTTTTTACAGTAATTTTATTTTCACATCATATGCATATACATATATTATTATATCAAAGATGCTTATTTGATATAAAGTAGAAAAATTATTTCACAATTGCAGGGAAGCTTATCAGCATATAATGTAACAACGATTGCATTTTATAAAAAATGTGTTACATGTTATTTTAGTCCTAAAAATTTTAATGTTAGTCCATATTACTTAAATCTATATGTAACTTAAACTAGAATTTGTTTTGAGTTATATAACTATTTCTATAATTGTTGATATAACATTAGATTATGATATAATGATATTTAGATATTATCAAATGATTGTCCTTATATTATGTCATTCACAGTAAGATATAATTAAATAAAAAAAAAAGTTTAAAGATTGGCTTTTCCGGTCCACTTTAATTCAGTTTTACTTCAATCCAATTTGGTGCAGTTTGCTCTAGTTTTTGATCTGCTGTTGTTGTAGGCTTCCTTTATTGAGTGGACAATTGAGCAAGTACAGAAAAGAACTTGGACCGGAAACTTTCTAGGATTTTCTTTTGTTTCTGAATGTTGGGTTGTGGCAGATTCACTTATGTAAATGATATTTTAGGTATACACTGGGGAATGGCTTCGACATTATACTCCACCTGACGAACGGATGGATTCCGACAACAATGCAGATAAGTCTACACTTGCCCAGATTTCCGTTTCAAATGCCTCTAAACGACGACTTGCAGGATCTGGGGTATAATCTCATTTGATTCATACCATACGTTAACATTGCGATTAGAAAAAGGAAAAGAAAGGGGAATAAATGATATCAAACTTTGAAGGGTTAATAAATGTTCCTTTGCTTAAAGATTTTCACTTGACAATCTTCTGTGCGGAAGCATGTATGTGAATTTTATTTAGGCATATATATGTCCTTAAAGGTTTGATAAGTTTCTTGTATTCAGAGACAATAATTTGTCATTCTCATCATAATATTTGTATGTCAAGCTTGGGGATGCCATCAGATGTTCCGATTGCTGGAAATTTGTTTTGCCTGTATTTTGCCTCTTGATTTTATCTTATACTTGTGGAAAGTAAAAAGGGTATTTTAATACTCTGTTTCAATTATTTTCTATAATTTTGGAGGCATTTTAGCACTATTTTATGGTATTTTGCTCTAAAAACAAGTGGAGGGGCAATATGGAGAATTGGAGATTCAAAACAGATACTGAGAGCTCAAAAATGCATTTTTCTTTGTATCGTTTCTGCATAATTAGCTTCCTATGCACATTATTATAAATGTATTTAAAATATATTCTTAATCCATGTTTGTCTTTTGATCTCTATGAAATCGATGAAAAATCTCCTTAGAGTGCTATTATGGTTGGGAAGCAAAATTGAATCGAAAGAGTATTTTTTTTTTATTTGATTCGATCCTTTTGTTATCCCGTCAGATTTTCGATATTGAAAAACTGAATAGATTGAGCCGATGTTTACATTTGACCCATTAGGGTTTTTTTTTTCTCCCTAAAAATTTATACATTATTATCCTATATAAAAAGTATACCTTACAATCCAGGTAGATTGGTTAGGTTTTATCCATTTAAAATGTGATGTGTTGAAAGAAAATTCAATTTTAACCAAATGTTGGATTAGATGTAAATTTAATTTTAATCAATCCAATCCATCTATGAGATTCTGTGTCTCTTTCGGTTACTAGAAAAACATTATTTTAATAGAATCCCATGGGCCACCTCCATATTTGCACATAAATGAAAAGAGCCATATTTGCCTCCCCATATGGTCTTGTTTCCTTTTTCATACTATCATTAACATATAAATTATTTAATATGTCGCTTGTTTAATTTTATTTTTATATTCATAAATTAGTAACAACTCATCTAAAAAGCTCCAAAAGATTATCCTTTTTTTTAAAAAAAAAACTACCAGCTTTCTTTCAACAGTTAAACCAAGCAGTCTCTTAGTGAAATGATAAGATAGCAAGTATAATCTTAATTACATAAATTTACATATTTTATATTTTAGGAAAGAAGTAGGGATAAAATTCTATATTCGAGTGAGAAGTGGAGGCAAGTGCCCCCATCCTAGATTCGTCAACAGTCAAATACCGGATGCACCAACTCAATTTAAAATATAAGATTTATTTTTAATCCAATGGTTAACACATCACCCAAGGTGGATATATTATATTCTGAATATTTGGACAAATTAAACTCATTCGTCTTCTGCAAATTCCTTCTGGCAATATTTGTGTATTCTGCTTTGTTTGAGCCGTATTCCATATTATTTCATGGCCTTTTCTTTTATTGTTTTTTATTATTTTATTTTGGCAAAATCCATTTTTATGTTTTTTAATTTTTTATATTAGAATTTAAATAAAAATATTTTTTATTAAATTTTTATATTTAATATGAAGTAATATATAGAATTGCAAAATATTTTTATTTTTATGACAAATAGTAATATAGAAAATTATAATAGTTTAAAGATTCGAAAATGAATTTTATCTAAATTATGTTAAAATATTTTCTTGAATGATTATTTATTTGGTTGAATTCTATTGGAATGTGAAGTTCAAAAAATTTATTCGAAATTATTTGAAATATGATATATATATATATATATATATATATATATATATATATATATATATATATATATATATATATATATAAGGCATTCTATTAATATGTTTATTTAAATTTTATATAAAAATTTAAATTAATTAAAAAAAAAAGAGAATGTCAAATTGTTTTGAATTGTGAGCTGCAAAAAGATAAAACAAAATAAATAAAAAGGTGAAACAAAAAATGATAATTAACTGACATACTGTATTTCACTATTTGTATTTTTTACATATTTCTTTTTCTGATATTTTTGCCCTTTATGTCATAATTTGTCGTGATCTATCCATCGTTTTATGTGGCTATTGCTACTAATATTTTTTCTTTTTTTTTCTCATCAAATCGTAACACAAATTTAAAAATTAATATAATATCTTGAAAATTTTAAATTCGTGAATAGTATATTCCAAACCATAAATAATATTTTTTCGGATTATAAATAGTTCAATTTGAGAAAAATCCAAAGATTATTGTAAAACTAATTAAAAAAAAGACAAATATAATAAAATAGAGAATTTTTTCTTATTGATTGTATATATTAAATAATCACAATAAAATATTTATAGGTATAACATAGAAGTATTAGAATTCTACTAGAACATGGAGAGAGATGAGTTTAATAGTCATCCATACACTTCATAATTATCACAATACTTCTCCTTGAATGACTATACACTATGAATATATTTCGTTAAAACCTTGCTAAGAAAAATCCAGTGGGATAAAAACTTAACGAAGGAAAAAGAATACAGTATTCATAGGCTATATATTTTCCTTTAAAAATACAATAATTACAACATTTTCTTAAACTGAAACATCTAAATACTGCTTACATACTTTATAAAAATCGAAGTCGGTAGAATTTTGGTGAAGAGATTAGCTAGTTTTCTGCTAAAGAAAACTTTGTAATTTATTCAGACTTCAATATTGTTGGTCGTTATTTTTGAACAATAATCTACACATTACTTTCTTGTATTGAGTTATTCCTTCTAACCACATGAGCTTTCAATTAACTTTATGAATAGCTAATATTGAGTAATTCGATAATTATCAACATTATCAACAACATTTATCATCTATTTTCGCAACTCATATAATTTACTATTACAAGAACCACTTATGGGGTTGTTTTCCTAGAAATATGTAGTTGTTGATTTATGCTGCTTTTTACTTCTTCAAGAGTATCACTTTAGAAATTTTCATTTCATTTTCTTTTAAAAATTGATATCTTTCCTATTAAAAAATCTGTCATGCTTCTGGCGGACTTTTAAAATCATTGACGATATTACAAAATATCATACATGGACAATAATTGTTTTGCCTTTTTCCATTTGATAAGTCATGCTATCAATCTTAAAAGGTTTATGAAAATTCATAATCATGGAATTTACAGTACATACTTTTCCTTGAATGTCCATTAATACGTATTGTGTCTCATTAAAATTCTATTAAAAAAAACCCTATGGGATAAAAATCCAGTAAAGGAAAAAAGAGAACACAATATTTTAATACACATTATAAGTTGCCTCATTAAAAACCGTAACAGGAAAATCCAGTGGAAAAAAAACCTTAGTTAAGGAAAAAAAGAGTACAACGTGTATTTTTCTTTTCTTTATAAAAATATTGGTACACAACTTTAAATTTGTGCATGCAGAATTCCGATACGTAATATTATAATTTTTTTTTCTAAAAATGAGCTACATATCTTCTGGATATGCTTACTATATATATCTTTTGAATATATTAGGCATGCACTGAAAAATAATAACTAAAACTTATTTCATAAAATTACATGTTGTACATTTTCAAGCATGTACAAATTCATTGCTTTAAGATGAGAAATTTTATAAAATCTAATAGTATAGTCATACGTACAACATGTATATGACTAATATACTTTTAAATACCATATCAGAAATAAGTTATCCATTCTCAAATGATTTTCTTAACCATTTTTATTCTTTTTCTTAATTATCAACCACTTCTGGTGGTAAAAATTAATCATATAATAGTAATAATTTTCTTGAACATATCATTTTTATAATTCTATATTAATTCATTCACTTCAAGGAATGAAACAAATAAAATAATTTGATCATAACATATATACAACATAATCATATAATAGCTATAACAAATGAATGCATTTAGTAATTTAATTCAAATATTTCTTAAAGAATTAGTTAAAGATAATAAAATTATCCAAATAAAACATATATGATTATATAGAGAACTAAAATTTTTAAAATAATATGTAATTTTAAACAATTTTACAATTACCATCTAATGCGTGATTATATAAAGCATCAATAGCAATAGTATATGATCATAAAATATGTTATATCTAGTGACTTTATAACCATTTGAGTACTCAATGGAAAATAATATATAAACATATAATCATATAAAAATTTTTTTCTTTCAATCAAATAGTACTTGATATTTAATTCGAGATAAAATTTAGTTTACAAAATTTGTTAAAATATTTTGAAATCTTTAAAAGTTTCAGTAATCAAAATCATAAATAAATCATGATAATATATAACATTATAATACTTCAAAATTATATACATAAAATTCAATGCATATATTGAAAAAAAATTCAGAAATACTTATATGCTTCAGGCATGATAAATCCTTAAAGAATTAAAATATGCAAATAATATCAATTAATTACATACTAAGATATTACTAAATTGACAAACAGTAAAAAATTATTGCATTCATTATAAAAAAATATGCATTTTTGCAATCAATACCAATCTATTGCAATAAATGTCATAAAATAAATAATATTTTATGACTTTATTATTTATTTCATGAATATCAATTGTACTCCTTTGACATCATATTTGTCAATATTTTGAACCGCAGGTCCAAAAATTCATATTAAATGCAATTAATATCTGTATTTTTCAACAGATTTAATTTTAAGATCATCACTATATTGAAAATATCAACATCAATATTTTTATACAAAATATTATCGACAACTTTATCCTTTTCAGTTCCTTTTTAAAGACAAATGACATATTAAAATCTCTTATTTAATTTCAGATACCTGAACCACTTCTTTGGTTTAAAAATTTATTATGTCATAAGTCTTTTGAGAAGTATCCGCCTTCATAATATGACCATATAAATTTATTTGCTTCTTGCTATTCAAAAAAAATTATTCTTATTTGGAACCGAATAATTTACTCTATAAGACAAATTGTCTTACTGGGATATTATTTTGAATTGGAGCATTTGCAGCTAATACATATGAGATTTAATAAATTTCTACACACTAACAAATACATTATCATAATTAATTGATCTTTTGAACTTTAGGTTCACGAAACGAGGATCTAAAATATACATGATGTATTTATTTATCTATTTTAGCTGCTTTTCTCCTCATATTAGGAAAGTTATTAATCAAAATACAGTTTTCAATTGAAATTACAATTGAGAAATTTTATGATCTTTATTAGCATAATGCATGTAATATTATATATCCATATATAAAAATTACACTATTGTTCTCATAAAAATGTCTAGCAAGTAATCGAAGGCATGTACGTAGTTAATATTTTTAGCTAGACCTTCGAGTATGAACATGTACAAGAGACTTATAATAATCTTTTAGCTATGACATACAATCACTAGCATTATCAAGAAAAATATCTTGATTGCGTATTTTGGAAGTTGTGCACTTAATTTGAATAATTTCACAAATTACAGGTTGTGAGTTAATAATAAACACACATGTGAATATTTTATTGATGAATCTTTCAAAAATATTTGAGTATTTTATATTGTACATAGTGGATCCACATATATTATCTTTATTCATTCTAGAATAAAGGAAATTCAGCCTCTTTATTAGCTAGTAATACCTTAATAATATTTCTTGAGAACAAATAGGTTATGAGAATTTCTTAAATTGAACTAAAAGAAACTTCTGATTCTTTAATAAATATGTATATAGAAATTCTCAATAATTTATACATTATAATTGATCTAGAATGGTCAAACCGGTCATGCTAAATAATCAATTGTGAATTAACAAACTTCAGGTTTACTATTTTATTATATCAATATTTATACCAATTGATAAATATCAACTTTCTTAATATTAATAGCAAACAGTTAGTAAACTTTGTATTTAATAATATTTGTGACGGTTAATAAGAATTTTACTTTAATCAATAAACTTTAGGTTTACTGATATTAGTATCATTTAATAAACTTCATGTTTACTAATATTTGTATAATTGGTAAACAATATGTTGCTAATATTTGCACAATAATTAGTAAACTTCAGGTTATTAATATTTGTATCTATTAGTAAAATTCGAGTTTACTAATATTTATATCAAAATAAAATTAAATTATCTGAAAAAATATATTACTAATGTTATACAAAGTGGATCTCAAATATTTCTCTTTCAGTCTCAAAATGATATTCATTTCAGTGAATATTTTTTGAAAATAAATGTCTGCAGGACATATTTGAGAAATAATATATTTCGTAACAAATTATATGCAAATAATTATATTATAACTCTTCAGGAGCCTTCAAATAATTGTATTACATATACCAACAATATACATATAGCAAATTGAAAACCAAATATGGCTTTACATAAAATATATTCATCATATATAATATAATGATTAAAATAGAATTAAGCAAGGATCAAATTATAATTATGCAAAATAAATCACTAAAATCATGTTAATGTCCTTGGTAATAGAAAATGCTATTTTCAGTTCTTAATATTTTCGTATATTGAAGTTTTTAAAATTATTTATTGTAGGGTAGAATTATTCAACCCTTAATAAATCTCATTAACTCATGATAATTAAAATAATTTAAAATTTATGAATTAAATCTACTTATTGTTTAATCTTGTAAATTATAATTTTTAATTTCTTCGAGCCGGATTGTCGTAAACCACCGACTTCTAATAATTATTAGAGGCTATCATGCTGATAACGTATTGTAAAACTAATTAAAGAAAAAATATATATAATAAAATAGAGAATTTTCTCTTATTGATTGTATGTATTGAATAACTACGTACAATGTGATATTTATAGGTATAACATAGAAATAGTAAAATTCTACTAAAACATGAAGAGAGATGAGTTTGATAGTCATTTATACACTTCATAATTATCACAATCTGAATACCAGTTTTGCAGTGAATATCAACATGTCAATTTAAGGTGATTGAAAATAGTATATTCCAAACCATAAATAGTATTTTTTCGGATTATAAATAGTGTCATTTGAGAAAAATCCAAAGATTAAATTTTAGGTGAAAACAAGTCAATTGAAGGTGATTGAAAATAAAATTAAAATCCGAATACCAGTTTTGCAGTAAATATCAACATGGTTGACCAAATTTAAATGGTAGTTAAAATTGATATGAGGCATCAAAAAAATTAAATTGATCAATATGATAAGTTATATGTAATGTCAATTATCTATTTTAAGTATGAAGATCGAAAAAGCTAAAATTAATTAAAAAAATTAAAATTAAACGGGTTAAATTAAAAATCAAACCAAATATATAGAATAATTTATTATTTAATTTTCAAATTTAATTCGGTTTTGCAACCCTATTTGTAATATGAAACCCAACCAAATCCGTCCGAAAAATAAATGATCCAACTTAAAAATTTAAAATCGAAAACAACCGATAGAACCCGAACTTAACCGATCCGGCCCGTTAGCCAGGTCTGTGTATATTATATTCAACTTGTTAACGTGACGTTACTTGCTTCACATCTTTATTTGTCGTGACATTAATTATTAGCTTCATGTATAAAATTTCCATGCAGAGGTAAGTCTTTAAGTGGGAGGCGGAGGACCTTGGCCCCTAAACTTTCTGAAATTTGTATTTTATAATATGAAAAGAAATTTAAAAAAAAATTATTTTGATCTCTGCAAATATTTAAAATTTTGCAACTATATTAACACTAAAAAATTAAAAAAAATCAAAATCTCAATGTGATTGAAAAAATAAAAATACATATTTAGTATTTAAAAATATAAAAATTAAATAAAAATAATTTAACTCTTATTCTTTCGAAATAAAATGTTTTTAATACTTATTATATAAAAAGGCAATTACATTAAGGAATTAGTGAAACTCAATTTTTCAATCAAAATCGATTATGTAATTTTCTAATTTTTACTTACTTTTATATCTCTTATAATTTTTTTTTTAAAATTAATTTAACTATCACATTTTCAGTTATAACATTGGAGTAAAATTTTTTTTTCCAAATTGTTATAAAATTTTTAATTCATGACAATTTAACACATTTCATTTATAACACTACCATTTCTTATCATTTTTTTTCTTTATTTTTATGCCATTCACTAAATTATTGTGTTAGAAATTTATGATAAATTAAGTTTTGTGAAAAATTTTGTCAAAAATTGAAAATTATTTGTGAATATATTCTAAAAATTAAATTTTGAGCAAATTAATTTTTGCTTTGTCATTCTCTTTTTCTATAGCCTTAATTATGCCTCTCTTATGAAAAATAAATAAATAAAGAAAGAAACAAACAAACAAATAAAAAAGATAGAGTTATTTGAGCATATGTGCCATAACCACCAACACATGGAATTGAAGTAAAACTATAACAAATCCTATTTAAAACTAATAAAGCATCCACTTAAAAGCATTCAAATACCTCACAACATCGATCTATCCTAAGCCCAATATAACAATATTAAACACAAATTACTGACTGACAAAACAGAAGTTGATAAAATAATCTTCAAGAATTACCTTCATCGTCTCTAATTGCTGTACAATATAAAGAAATTCTTAGCAACTGAAGATGCCGAGATTTACTCAATAACTTCCCTAAAATACAGCTAAAATATTGCTCTGAAAATGGAAACTGCACATAATCAGTTAGGATAAATATTTACAAAATCAAACTAGCTAAATGTTAGTTGTTAAGTGTTAGCTGTCGTTGGCATCCTCCCTCAAATTGATGCTGGTGAATCAAGCAGCATCAATTTGTTGACAAAGTACTGATGTCGAGCAGAGGGCAGAGCTTTAGTGAAAATGTCTGCAATTTGTTGAGCTGTGGAAACATGGGAAAGAGATATAATTGCATTTTGAAAGTATTGGCGAATGTAATGGCAATCTACTTCAATGTGTTTGGTTCTCTCATGGTATACAGGATTGGCAACTATCTGAATTGCACTTGTATTGTCAGCATGCAGTGGAGTGGGAGTCGTCTGAGAATATCCCAACTCGGAGAGCAAGCCACACAACCAAGCAATTCTGAGCAGGAGGAAGACGTGGCTCGATATTCAGCTTCGGTTGAGGACTTTGAAACTCTATCTTGCTTCTTACATTTCCATGAAATCAAAGCATTACCTAAGTACACACACCAGCCAGTTGTGGAACGTCTTGTATCTGGACATCCTGCCCAGTCAGAGTCACTGTAAGCAGCAAGTGTAAGAGATGTAGCTTTTGGGAAAAAAATCCCTCGTGATGGACTGCCAAGAAGATAGCGGATGATGCGTTTAACAACCGCCATATGTAAATGACGTGGGGAAGTCATAAACTGGCTCACCAAATTGACAGCGTAAGATATGTCTGGCCGAGTGATTGTCAAGTATATCAAACTTCCAATAAGACGCCTGTAGAAAGTTGGATCAGGGAGAAGCTCACCTTCATCTTTACGTAATTTGACATTAATCTCCATGGGAGTTTGAGCAGATGCAGACTTATGTAAACCAGCCATGTCAATAATATCATTAATATACTGATGTTAATTAACAAAGAGTCATTTGTTGCTCCGGTAAATTTGAAGACCCAAAAAATAAGAAAGAGAACCAAGGTCTTTCATGTGGAAAGTCGCATGTAGGGAGTCTTTTAGTTTTTGAATATCTGCAACGTCAGTACCTATAATTAAGATATCATTTACATAGATAAGAACAATGACAATACCAGCTGGAGTCTTTCGTAAGAACAATGAATGATCATATTGACTTTGCATAAAGGAGAATTGCATTAGAGTATGCCTTAGTTTGTCAAACCAAGCACGTGGTGCTTGTTTTAGGCCATATAGAGAGCGTTTCAGGTGGCAAACATGATTGATTGGCATTTCCAAACCCGGAGAAGATGTCATATAAATAGCTTCTTTAAGATCGCCATGTAGAAATGCATTTTTGACATCCATTTGATGGAGTACCCATCCTTGAGAAGATGTTATAGCTAAAATGGTACGAATTGTTGTCATCTTTGCCACTGGAGCAAAAGTTTCATCATAATCAATCCCATATTCCTGCCTATTTCCAAGAGCCACCAAGCGAGCCTTGCATCTTTCAACTGACCCATCAGAGTTGTATTTGATAGAGAAGACCCATTTGCAACCAATGGGTGTTACAGACGGTGGACATGGTACAATTTCCCAAGTATGATTAACATGTAATGCAGCAAGTTCTTCTTTAACAGCTTGTTACCAACACTCATATGTCATTGCATCAGAATATGATTTTGGAATAACAAGAGAAGTGGTGGTTGCAGAGAGAGAATTGTGAATATCGAACCGATTAGGAGAGTAGGCATACCTATCTGGAGGTTTGGAAATTCGGGTTGATCTCCTCAACTGTGGTTGTTGTAAGTCAGATGAAGAAGATGACGTTGGAGCTTGTTGTATTGAATCAGTGACTGGAGCTGCTGGAGCCGGTGAAACAGGGGACACTGGTGAAGGATCCTCAGGGCAGAGATCATGCCTATTTTGGGTTATGTCATTCATATCTGGGGACAATGGAGTTATAAGAGCTGAAGAAGTAGATGTGGAAGTGTCGTACTCATTGGAAAAAAATGGGTAACAAGCAATGGGAAGGAAGCTGAACAGCAGCAGCACAAGAAGGGAAAAAATACTGATGATCAAAGAAAATGACATTACGGGAGACTCTAACCTTATTGGTGGAGGGATCAAAGCACATGAATCCTTTTTGTTAAGGTGCATAACCCAAAAAAGCGCACTTCACAGATTGAGGAGAGAATTTATGCCGTTCATGAGGAGGGAGAAAAACAAAATAAACACAACCAAAGGGGTGTAAATGAGTATATGTAGGTTGGTGGCCATGTAACAAAAAATATGGGGTTTGGTGGTCAATAGTGGGCGAAGGTAGTTGATTTATGAGGTGTACAGCAGTAGTTAAGGCTTCAACCCAAAATTTTGTAGGGACAGATGAATGGATAAGCAAAGAACGTACCATATCGAGAAGATGACGGTTTTTGCGCTCAGCTAATCCATTTTATTGAGGGGTATAAGGACAAGAACGTTGTGAAAGAATCCATTCTTGGAATGGTTTTAGCATGTATTCTCCTCCAGAATTGGAACTAAAAATTTATATTCTTTTGGAAAATTGAGTTTCAACCAAGGCAAAAAATTTTCGAAAGGCATCATAGACTTCAGATTTGCGGCGTAAAAAGTATATCCAGGAAAAGCGACTATAATCATCTATAAAGGTGACAAAGTATTTGTATTGGGCATGAGAAATAACATGAGAGATACCCCAAACATCACTGTGAATTAGCTCAAAACATTGAGAGGAATCATTTTCACGAGTAGGGAAAGGGAGAGTCTTGCTTTTACCCATTTTACAACTAGAACAAACAGATGTAACTTCTTGAAAAGGAAATTGTATTTTATTTCCTAATACACTAGACTTTAACATGTATGAGAGAATTCTATCATTAGGATGTCCTAGTTTTACATGCCAAAGTTTGAGATCAGGTTTAATAGAATGAGAAAGAAACGAAAATGCAGAGGTAGGCTTGATTGATCTCATGATTTGAAGAGGAAAGAGCCTGCCCATTTTAGGTCCCTCCGCTATTGTTTTCCCCGACACCAGCTCTTGCATAATGCAACCAGAAGGAGAAAAAACCACTTTGCAGTTATTTTCAACCAATTGTCCAATAGACAATAAGTTAGTAGATAATCCATGAGCAATAAAAACATGTTTCATGGATGGGGAAGGAGAAATATCCCCAGTTGCAGTAATAGGAATAAGATTACCATTGGCAGTTTCAATTTTCAAGTCTCCATCATATTTTTTGACATTAAAAAGACGATCAGCAGTAGGAGTCATGTGATTTGAAGCTACTGAATCAAAAAACCAATGCGAAGAGAGGGATGATAGTTTACCAGTAAGGCCCAAAGCAGAAAGAGCAGATATGATCATTTGCTGGACACTCTCTTGAGTAATTGAAGAGGTCGGTTGTTGGGATAGAATACTACTTGTTGAAGATTCAGCACCTGTATTAATGGTTGAAGTATGTAATGCACTTGGATTACGATACTTTGGTCTCTTTCTGCATTCAAAAATAATATGTCCCTTGGTTTTGCAGTAGTTGCAAAATTTTTGAGAACATTGATTTGCAATGTGGCCAAATTCCTTGCAACTGTAACATTGGGTGTTACTTAAGTTTTTGAATCTTTTTCCCGTGAGCAGCATATGCTACATCAAGAACATTAGATTTCCCTTGTTGTTCCAGAGTAGCATGTGTCAAGTGGCATTGCTCTTCCCCAAGAAGTTCGTTCAGGCATGTGTCCAAGGAAGAAGAAGGTTGTCGTAACAGGAGATTAAAACGCACATATTCAAATTCTGATATGAGTTTCATCAAGAACTGATCCCTTTGGCTCGTCTGATGGAGGAGCTGAACTGTTTCTAAAGAGGCTACTAGAAGTGAAGCATAAACAATATTAGTATACTCATTCCATAAAGTAATAAAACCTGTACAATAATCTTGGATTGACAGATTCCCTTGGCTGTAAGTAGAAATTTCATATTCCAATTGAAATCGTCGAGCTGAGTTATTCTGATGATATACTTTTTTAAGGTATTCCCACATGGCTTTGGCTGTTTTATAAGGTCGCAGATTAACAACAATGGAGGGATCCATTGTCTGCAACAATAAGCTCTTGACACAAGCATCCTTGGTTGCCCATTCAGCAGCGTTAGTCTGATCTGCAGGCATGGTCTCTGTACCATCAATAAAACCCCACAATTTTCTTCCTTGAATATAAATTTGGAATTGAAATTCCCAGGCATAATAGTTCTTTCCGGTGAACTTAATGCAAGAAATATCAGATTTTTCCATGAGAGGACAGCAAGAAAAAACAAAAAAAAATTCGAGAAGTTTTGATAATCCCCAAGACACAAGATGAACACTAAAAAAATCAGCAATAAACCCCAAGTGGCTCTGATACCATGACAAAACAGAAGTTGATAAAATAATCTTCAAGAATTACCTTCATCGTCTCTAATTGCTGTACAATATAAAGAAATTCTCAGCAACTGAAGATGCCGAGATTTACTCAATAACATCCCTAATACAGCTAAAATATTGCTCTGAAAATGGAAACTACACATAATCAGTTAGGATAAATATTTACAAAATCAAACCAACTAAATGTTAGCTGTTAAGTGTTAGTTGTCGTTGACACTGACAACATATACTAAGTAATTGATAATCACACCCAACTTTGAGATGAAAAATGAGTGAAATGTTAGGTTCTACATTTGAGTTTGCCTTTGTTGGCGATCTTAAAGAGGCGTCCTTGAGCACCAACAGCCTTGTTGGAGCGTAATGTTGAAATAAAACCATCCCTTACTTGCTTAGTAGTGAAAGCAAACCTGTTGCTGACCATGGAATTAAGCAACGAAGCTGTCCCTTCTCTATAAAGTTTACCATACCCATCACTTCATGTATTTGAAAGTGCTTGTTGTAAGCTCATACTTGCTCCATATTCGAGGATTGTACTCGCTCCAAATGCACTTCCTACTGTACCCCACCACCCCAACAATCCCCATACTAGTCCAGGGTGGTTCCTCCAGTAACTGCACAACCCAAAACACCAACCAATGAGCATTTTCAAGCCACTCAATTGTAAAAATATTAGCTAGTAATAACTTACTTGCATGTGAAAGGTGAATTAGGGTCAAGAATGAAAGGAGGTGAAGGAACATAAGGAGTGGTTGGAGTTGGAGTTTAAGGAGTAGGGACGTAAGGTGGAGTAGATGGAGTTGAAGGAGTAGGGACGTAAGGTGGAGTAGATGGAGTTGAAGGAGTTGGTGGGTTTATTGGTGTTGGAGGACTACTCCCGCTGGAGGTTGGTGGAGAGGGGTAGTATCCACCACCACCACCTCCAGATGGTGGAGTTGGCACACTTGATGGTGGGTTTCCACAGTTTCCAGGTGATGGATTTGATGGAGTAGTGTGGGAAGGTGGGCTGCCCCTATATCCTCCTCCACCATATGATGGTGGTGTGCCACCATAGCTACCTCCTCCACCACGTGATGGTGGTGTTCCATGGGAAGGAGTCCCATGTGAACCTGCATGCCATTAAACAATAATGGTATGAGAAGCTATATTAGCAAGTTCAGGGACCAACTAGGATACATGAAAATTTGAAGAGGCTAAACTGTAATAAATGAAAAATTAGAATAACCAATATAAAATTAAAAGAGTATGGTACCTGAGGGGGGAGTTTTAGCATGTGGGTCAGGAGAGTAGTGATGGAATATGTCATGGTATGCACATAAAGATCACGCAGTGGAAAATAATAAAATTTGATCATACATGCCATACAATTCCATGACAAAAATCGAAACATGCAATTTTAGGGTTTTAAAACTTACAACTTTAGATGCCTTTAAAACTTGATTTTGATGATGACCAGCAACCAAGGAGGATATCTTAACCTTAGACCTTCACCACCAATGCCAAGGAACAACCTTTTACGCCACTCCTCTCTATGTTCACACACACAATTGCACCGATGGCTTAAAATTGAGATTGCTAGCTCTCAAAATAAGTATTGTGTAATGGCTATGGTTTGAAGCTACAAAATTTGATTTTGTACTTCTCTTAGGTTGCTATTACTACCCAAGAACACAAGAGAATGAGGAACAATCATTTCTCCTTGTGAAAATTGGCCAAAATAATTAAGTGAGAGAGAGAGAAGTTCACGCCAAAACCTAAAGCAACATTAGGGCTTCACGCCAAAATCACTCTATATATATTTTTAGGGTTTTATTTCTTTTCTAATATATATCCTTATCTTTTGGCAAGTGTTTGATCTGAATTTTACTATATCAAGATAATTAATTCAACTTCAATCACTTCTTAAAAATAAGTAATATATATTGATTTAAACTCCTTTGAATTTAAAATTCAAATTTGAAATAAAATACAAGACATTTAATTAAATAAAATCACTTAACATAATTAATGTGCATGTGCTAAAATTCCTTGATTTTATCTTGGAATTTCGGCCACTTCATTATTTATTTAAATGATTTAATTTAATTTAAATTCTTTTAGGCTTTAATACTCAATTAACTTAATTAATACAAGATAATTAATTAATTGAAATTAAACCTTGTGGGCTGAATTTTTTCTCTCTCATGGACCAAGGTCCAGTAGCAATTTTAAAACCCATTACATACATTAATTTGACTTTAATTAAAAGCCCAAATTAATGTCCAATACTTTATTTAAATATTTTAAGCCCAATGCTTTGTGTGCGATCCTATAGGTCCATTTAATATTGGCAATGAATTAATGAATTAATTCAAAGGCTATATATATTCTCTAGCAAGATATTATAGCATTCCAAATTAAATGAAAATGTATATGACATTTAGTAACCTAATGTAATTTTACATAGTCCCTTACCCATAAATATCAGAATTAATATAAGGCATGGAACTAGTCATCCTTATATATATTAATTCCTTTCTTGATATTCCAGTGACACTGAACTCTCAGATAAATAATGATTACTCATTATTTCATCTCGGTATGGCCATATACTTCTCAGTTCACTGATCAAGTGGCCGATGATGTTTTCTCTCTTATAGAGAGGGGTAATCCCTTTACTTCTCTCATGCTCTCTAACATGAATCAATGCATACCCAAGCATACCCGTACTTGTCACTCTGTTACGAGCACGTTAGGTGTATGTCAAAGCACACAGTAATTCATAAAGAGTTTCATAGAGATTTTAGGTCTAAGAACTCCGATACAAAACTTGCATATGAGAAACACTTATGACTTGTACCATGTAGTGTGCTCATGAGTGGATCGAATCCAGATACCATGTTCTAAACATGTATCTATGATATCTTATTGACACTCTTGTCCTTATGACCCGTAAGACAGAACTCAACTTATCAGAGAGATCATACTAGTCTTAATTCATTTGTTATTCCCATAACAATGACTGACTAGGGATATTTAGAATGAAGTCTCATTTGTTTCATGGTCTTACAACCATGTGCCTCACACATGATAACTTAAACTGAAACAACATTCTTGGATAGTTCTATCAATTGATATGCATAGGAATACAATAGATAAAATAAATGCCTCGTTTTATTAACTAAAGTGTTTTATTACAATGTATTGGGGCTAGGGCTTACACTAACAAGTAGTAGTTCTTTGTATCTTGAAAGTTTGTTCTTGCCATTACAGGAATAACCAAGTTTTGGGTAAGGAACCCAATCACCACAAAACATATAGAGACTGAGGACTGATTGCATATTTTCTTCCCCATGATGTCTTTGGACGTTGAAGAAGACAAGTAAGAAGTTGAAAGGCACGTTGAAGAACAAAGGAAAGATGATTATATAAGGTTTCAGTGAGAGGTAGTGAAGTAAATATTGGCAGGTCAAGAAGTAAGGTGTTAGTTGATGTTTTGCAGAATGGTATTAATATTTGTATTAATGACTTGCCCTGTTTCAATCTATAAGGTCAAGTTACTCAAGTACACATCATAAACATATACAATTTCACTTTTCACTCTGGTATATTTCTTATATAACTTTTACTTCCTATTTTTTCAATTTGGTTTTAAGATTTTTTTTAATTTACATTATAGTTTACTGAAAATTTTAAATAATGATAAAAATATATTAAATTGCAAATATGAATGCTAAACTGTATGAGATACAGAAAGTTAAAAAAAATCTATGACCATCACAGGTTGAATATTAGTAGGGCTGTGCATCGATCGAGTTCGGGTTAATCCGAATCGAACCCGATTAATCCAAAATCCGAATTTTTGCATTTTTTCTCATCCGATCCTATCCTACTTAACTGTCGGATCCCTACTCGATTAACTCGATATTTTTCGGATCTCGAACCATCCCACCTAATTTACCCGAAGTTGATGGTAAAGAGACAAAGGACCAAAATCTCTGCATACTCTCACACGGGCCACTACCATCTCCATCATCCCTGTGATATTCACTTTGCAAACAATGGTTGAGCAACGTCTTAAATATTTACAGAAAATTAAAATTACAAATTTTGAAGAAGAAAAACTATTGTTTTAATAATTTCTACAATAATAATAATAATAATAATAATAATAATAATAATAATAATAATAATAATAATAATAATAATAATTCATTTATGCACTCTGCCATAACATCAAAGGAGAAAATACATAGCAAAATCCATCATAACATCAAAGGAGAAAATGAAACAAAAATCAATTTAAAAAGAAATTAAATTAACAAATCAAAACTATCCAAATCTAATCAAACACAATATCCATCTTTATCTCCTTCATCTCCTGTCTCCTACAATTACTTGTAAATTAAAAAAAATTAAGAAAGTAAAAAGATTTAGAAGACACCAAAACAATAGATCTGGATCTACTCTTCCACCATCAAACTCCGGCAAAAGCAAAATCGCTGCCTCCGTCACATCCTCATTAAGATTTTGGCAACGGCGAGTCAAAAGAGAGAGAGAAAGGCAGAAGGAGAGATCTGGAAGCAAGAGAGAGAAATCGAGGGAGACATGTGGAAGCAAAAGAGAGAGAGAGAGAGAGAGAGAGAGAGAAGGAGAGATCATGAAGCAAAGAGAGAGAAATGTGAAAGTAAGAGAGAGGAGCTGAAATAAAAAAATGAAAAAAAAACATTATATATGTAATTTTGTTCGGGTAGGGTTGAGGAAGGTTTTAAACCGATCCGACCTGAACTTGAAGAACACCAAATCCCATCACCCTAACCGATTGCTTCGGATCAGGTTAGGTTGTTCGAGGTTGTCATGTCAGTTCGAGTTTTGCACACCCCTAAAAATTAGGGTAGAAAATTTTAATAAATTACAATGTTATTGAAATTGGACCGGACTGATCGGTTGAATTGGTTTAATTGTGACCCTATAACTAGTTCAAATAGGTTCATTACATGAAACTGAATTCGCTAGAAATTGGAACAGAACCGGTTGAAATGGGTGAAAATTAGTTTGAACCAGTAAGATTCATTTAAATCATGAAAAGAGATTTTGTCTAAAGTCTCTATATAACATTGTTTATTTTCTAGAAAAAATATAATAAGAATATAAATACAAAAGAACTGAAATTTAGGAATTTTTTTTGTGAATTTTATTTAGATAAAATTTATATTTGATGAATTTTTTCGATATTTGTGACTTATTATATTTATTTTCAATTTTTGTTATAAATGCTGAACAATATAGTTTGATTGGTATTTGATGATAAATGAATTTTTTAAAACTATTTTTATTATTTTTATATAGTTATATTTTTATAATATTTATAAAATTTTTATAAATATCACCATTTAAAAAAATCAGATTGAATCTGATCATAATGATTGAACCATGGTTCTTTTATTTTTTCGATCTTTTGTTAAATCTGATTTTAATAATATTAATAAATTTTAGTTTCATCTTTAATCAAGATCAATTTTAACCATCAAAATTGGGACTTTGATAAATAAACAGATTTATAAGGATTTAATTAAGGTTGATGATTAGATAATAATCAAGTACAAAGTCAGAGTGTGTGTGTATATATATATAGGTATGGCAGCTATTAGGGGTTAATTTTATGTATAATTATTCATATAATTTCTTTATTCATATAATTTAGAGAAAAAAAAGGGAAAATGGTTTGAGCAAATGATAATAATTTATTCATATAATTTAAGAAAACAAAATGTATACATAAAAAAATCCCGAAAGTAGGATACATTATATGAAAATTTATTGGTTTTACAGCTGGTACTGCAGATCATAAATGTCATATTTAAGACACTTTTGAATCCAAAAACAAACCCATGGTTCCCTTTTTTGTTTTTTTAACAAAAAAATTGCCAACATAGAAAATATATAAACCCATTTCTCTTTTGTTCGTATACCAAACAATTGAGTCATTGCTTATGTTGGATCAGGCAAAACAAAAAACCCTAAGTTCAAGTATGAGTGAACATGGATGATTAACAGGTCATTTTAATAATTTTTTTTAACTGTTTTATAATACTATTTTCTTAAAATTATTTACTATTAATTAATCTATTAAATTTAGTTAACTAATTCATTAATATCATTTTTTGAGAGTTGGTTAATCAATATTTTTTTGTTATTGACAAAAATTTTTAACATACAATCATTAAAAGAAATTAGATAAAATTTAGCTCCATTTCAAATCTTTAATTGAAAACAAAAATTACAAAACAAACATTATACTAGTCAAAATTCATGCCTTACTTTCACCATGCTTCACTTTTAAATATTTCAACAAATCAATAAATAACATCATTAGGTGGATTCGATATTTGTTGAGAGTTTGCATGCTTACTCCTATGTCGAAAAATTCGAAAAAATTTGTTTAAACATGGATTCTAAAAACATGAGAAAATGTCATTAAAAGTTATCAAGTAAAATATGAATACCAATATATTTAATAAAAAATAACATGAAATAATTGGTAAATTTTTCCTTAAAGTATTAAAAATGGTGCATATTTGCCTTTTAAATATATTTTGGTGTAAATTTGCTCTTGAAATATTGAAAATGGTACACATTTGCCCCTTAAATATGTGTTTAGATCAAAACAATCCCTACTATTATGTACTTAGTTCAAATTTGTTCCTGAAAATAATGGAATTTTAGGTAAGCAAATAAAAGAATATACACAAATTGATTGAAATTATAAAAAATTACCACATATATACTATAAAGTAATTCTTTTATTAAGTATTTAAAAAAATAGTTAAAATTTATGATATTAAATTTGTCAAAATAACCGAATTCTAGGTAAACAAACAAAAATTGTTTGATATTAAGAAATTTTAAAATTTTTTAAGAGTTAAAATAGGTTAATAGTTTACAGTATACAAGTGACAAGTTTATGTCACTTCAAACAGCCTAACATGTATATTTTTATTTGCTTACCTGTAGTCCCGTTAGCTCCAATATCAAATTTGACCTATATACATAATAGTAGGGTTAGTTATGGCCAAAAAAATATTGTTAAGGGAAAATATGCACCATTTTCAATACTTTATAAGAAAATTTGTCCCAAAACATATTTAACGAAAAAATATACATCATTTTAAAAAGTTTAGAAACAAATTTGCCCTTTATCCTGAACAACATATCTAAGAATTAATCGGTTATATAATATAAGTATTACTCTAAATAATTAAGGAAAATAACATATAATTTAAATATATTTTAAAATATTGCTCTATATAAATTTTAAAAAGAAATAAAGTAGACTAATGAAAAGGGAGTGAAATGTCACTTAAATATTTGTACATGAAGAAAAATTTAGTAAAAATGTGAAAAACATAACGTATATTATGAAAATCTATTTGCCCTTACTAGCTAGTGGTCAAACCAGAAGTATATGATATAATTGGCTAGTCATAGGTACTTAGTATGGTGTTATTTAGTTAGAAAAGTTTGTTTTTGGTCGGAGTGTTGGCTCCCCAAGTGGTCACTTTGATAGGTTTTGGATTATTAGGGTTCTCGTCTCGCATATCCAGTTCGAGGGTTTTCACTGGATACTAATAGGGGCAAAATTATAATCAAGTAATGGAAATGAGTAAAGTAAGGTCATAAATGTAAATGTTGATTTAATTGGCATAATATGTGAAATGGTAAATATGCAATAAAAAGTATTAAAAATAACTAACATATTTCGAAAGTAAAAGTATGAAGAGTGAGGATTTAGCAGCAATGTGGTGTGTAAAATATATTTGTGAGAATAAAATAATAAAAGAATAACAAATATAATGGTTATGTATTTAAAATGAAAAATAAGAACCAAAATGGTAATTTTGCATAAAAAAGGTGGCCATAGGGACTTAATTGCAAAAATCGTAAAATTTGGTAATAACTGGGTAAGGATAGGCTTAAAAGAGGTGAAATTGTAATTCTACCAGAAAAGTGGATAATTTAAGGACTAAGCGTAATTTTGATACACAGTAAAAAAAGTAAGAACAAAATAGTAATTATGCAATAAAATAAGAAAAAAAAGGCAATTTAGTAAATTAATATAAAATTAGATGAAATAAGTAATAAAATAATGAAGATGCAATAAAAATTGAGTGTTAAGGGTAACATAGGAAAAAGAGATGAAAATAAAAGTTCTAAGTTCGAAATGTAATTAAGGGTTTAAATTGGCAAAAAATAAGGATTTAATTGTAATTAAGTTAAAAAGTTTGTTCAAATAAGGATTAAAGTGTAATCTTTGCCGATTATGGAAAAAGGCGGATTAAATTGAAATTAAATGTGGGTTTGGTGACAACATTGTTAAAAGAAAATTAATTTAGTATAATAATGATAAAAGAGCGATTAGAGATTGCTTGAAGAATAAATCATATAAATAGAGTGAAATAAAAATAAAAATAAAAAGTAGATTATAAGAAATAAAATATAGTTTTAGCTTAATAAACATTTTAGGGATTAAGTTGAAATAAAAGTAACTATTGTGCCAAAACCTTTAATGTAAAGTTGAGTGGGTATATTATGGATCAATGGTAATTTTAGTAGCGTAAGGTGCAATTAGAGATGAATATGTTATTTTGACAAGTAAGTAGGAATAAAAGAGAGTTAGTGAAGTAAATAAGAAATTAAGAATATAGTTTTAATTTTATCAAGAAATTAAATAAATTAATATTATAAAGATAGACTAAAACCGGTAATTTTACCAGAAAAATGTGACATTTGTGAGTATAAATAAAAAATAGGATCATATGGAAAATAGATAAAATTTAAGAAAGATTAATGTGTAAATTGGCATAGAATAAGAAAATTAAAAAATTGATAGAAATAAACTAAGAATTTAAAACTACATGGTTCCGATTCTCAATTTATGGGATACCTAGGAAGCTTGGAACATAGAATCCAAGTCCAAACCAAGTCCAGATAAACTAATAAATATACACATAATAAATATAGTCTAATATGTAAAAATCCAACATGAAAGTACATACAAAGGGGGGCAATCTCCATCCAAAATCCAAATGATGTAATTATAATAAAAAAAGCTTAATATATAAAATACGCCTGAACTTGCATTTAATTTTATTATTCATACTTAAACTTTCAGTGATTTTAATTTACCACCTTAAGTTAAAAATAATTAATATAAATTACCACCTAATTGACTTAAGAGATTGATGTGGATTGAAATGTAAAATTTATGCAATGGGAGTGCATGATAATTATAGGCGAAAATGAAAAAAAATCCCTAAAATCATATAAAACACCTCCTAAACTTATATTAAATTTCATTATTTATATCTTAACTTTCAAGATTTTAAATCACTGTTCAAAATTTAAATAATTATGATAAATTATCAACTAAAAATCAAATCACAAAATTGTCTTTATGGCGTGATACACATGCGTTACTGATCTGAAAAGAGACTAATACATGTTTGACACATGGCATAAGTAAATAAAAAAACTAAATGCAATAATAAAAATCATACTCGATAAATTTCCTTTCACTTTCTTTCCTACCAAACAGTCTCAAGAAAAATCCCTTTCATTACTTTGCCCTAAACAGACTCAAGAAAATCAATCATATCTGGCAACCTCTCACAAATCACTGGTAACTTGGAGCCAAGAACATTTAATCACCGGAGGTTTAAGATTACATTTGGGAATATACTTCTTTGATGAATTCAATTGAGAGAGGATGAATTTTGAGAGAGAATTCAATTGTTTTTTTTTATTTAGTGAATTTTGATATTATTTAATTGAATGTTCTTGGCTTTCTCAACAGCTGATGTTGTTGCTAATGCTTCCAGTTTTTGTTTTGAATAAATATGGTCTATGTAGATTCCTTTGCCGGTTGCTCATCATTTTGGAATGATTTTGATTTTTTTATACGTTTTCTTATTTGTTTGGCCTTTTGGATCCATGCTTTAGTTTTCTATTTGGCATTGGCCTTAATTTGATTCATAATATCAGTAGGATTATCAAAAATAAATTATAGTTTTAGGGATTTTTTCATTTTTTTCTATCACTATCATATGCTTCCATTATGTGAATTTTACATTTCAATTCATATCGGTCTCTTATATCGATTAGGTGGTAATTTATCATAGTTATTTTAACTTTAGGTGGTAAATTAAAATTACTAAAAGTTTAAGTATGAATAATGAAATTTAATAAAAGTTCAGGGGGTATTTTATATATTAATCCTTTTTTAATTTACTTATGCCACGAGTCAAACATGTATTGGCCTCTTTCCACGTTAGCAAAATGTGTGTATCACGCAATAAGATAATTATGTAATTTGATTTTTAGATGGTAATTTGTCATAATTATTTAAAATTTAGATAGTTAATAAAAATCTTAAAAGTTAAGGTGCAAATGATAAAATTCAATATATGTTTAGGAGATATTTCATATATTTATAAAAAAAACATACTATATTGGGCACAACTAGCAAGCATTTATTTTCTTCCAAAAGAGGCACTTTTTGCTTTAATAATTATAACAAAATTCTTAACATTTGTGTCAGATTTCGATTAAAATCATATCATTTAAAACATAATAATTATATTACTAACACTTGTGAGACATTTCGAATAAAATATCCAGTCAACAATTCCATTAAAATTAATGAAAATATTATTTTTTTATTTAAAAAATAAAATTTTAAGTCTTTATTTTATGTTTAATATAATTAAAAAATTATAATAAATTTAAAAATATTAATAATTAAATAGGACCATTTTCTTTAAATTTTCCATTTTTACTAAATTTTATAATTAACACTTTATAGAACGATAAGAAATAGAAAGTGATTTTTCATTGGAAATGATATTACATAGAAAAATAGTCTTATTTCTATTTGGGATAATGAATAAATTCTATTCTAATAGGAAATGGATTCTAAATAGAAAGGAATTCTTAGTAAATCATGAAATTCTAGTATGGTATACATTTCATAAGCTATATAAAGGGAGATATATTCATAATTAATAAGGAATGATCTTTGTATTCTCAACACTTTTGTTATTATATCAAAAAATTGCAATTACCTAACTTATGTATTTGAGTTCAGATTTCGAACTGTCCAATATAAGGTTTTAATATTATCTGCAGATTCTTTAGCTATTCATTAATTGTCCACTCTTTAAATTTTCTATTTTTATTGAATTTTTAACTAATGATTTAAACAATGCTAAGAAATAGAAAGTGATTATTTCATTGGAAACTACATTCCATAAAAAAAAAAAAAATACGTTATTTCTATTTGGGATATTGAATAAATTATACTCCAAATAGAAAGGAATTCTTAGTAATTAATGAAATTCTAGTATGATATGGATTCCATAAGTTATAAAGGGAGATATATTCATAATAAGGTATGATCTTTGCATTCTTAACACTTTTGAGATTAATACCCCAAAATCGCAATTATCTGACTCAAGTATTAGAATCTAAATTTCGAACAATTCGGGATAAGATTTTAGTCTTGTCTACATATTCTTTGGCTGTTCATTGAATGGTTCGATCTTTATTGATTGGTGCCAATTAAGACATGCCACTTGTTTTATAAATTAAATATATTTTAAAGATACTCATTATTTAGTGCTTTTGTTGAAAGACAATGATAGAAATATTAAAGAACTATCAAAGCTAGAAAGAGTTGGCCTTTTTTCGAATGATGGCAAGAAGTTATTTATTCAAGAGGAAAAATATTTTTTTAGTAGGTATAATTACACATCATGAGATTCCCTACAGGAAGTTAAAAACTGACACAAATTACCCATAAACGGTCATTTATGGGATTTTGTAGATTTAATTGGTCAATTAAATCTTAATTTAATGACACACGTGATCGGTGTCTAGCAAGTGTACTAGATCGGCTAGTAATATAGGAAAATAAAATTATGATCCAAAATATCGAACCCAAGGGAACATGAATTGCTAAGGATAATACCTATATATGAATTAAATTAATCCGAGATAGTTTCCCAAATGTTTTTGATTTAGAAGCAAAAATTAAACAAAATAAACAATAAAATAAAATAAAAGCATGAATTAAAAACAAAACAATAATTAGAATTCTCTTGCTAAATAAACTATCCAACTTAACTTTCATTGTAATGACTTAAGTTCAATAGAAACACCAGTGATTATGAAAAAACTAGTAATAAAGCCAGATATCTTTATTCAAGTCTATCATTCTTAGTATTAAACTCATAGACAAATCTAATACTTAGCATGCAAATCTAGTTTTAACTTCCTAAACTTTCATTGAAGCCTTTCTCAAGTGATTCAACTCCAATTCATTCTTAGTTCTTCCTCTCTTAGTATTAACCAATAAAATTCACACATAATCATCTCATATTTCGGATAATAATCATGCATAAACATTAAAGAGATAATCCAAGAACATGCAAATCATTATCTATGTCAAGATCAATTTTTAGTTATTTATTCAATAAACCAACAATCAATCTCAACACAATCAAAGATAAGAATATGCTTAAAACCAAGAAATAATAAACCGATATTGAAATTAAGCTCAAAATAAAGTCATAACAATGAAAATATAAGTTTTCAAAGTTTCATTAGCAAAAGAAGAAAAACTACTTCCTAAACATAATTAAAAACTAAAGACAAAGTTAAAAAACTTAAACAAAATCGAAAGGAAAACTAAAAATAGAAAAACTAGAAAAAAAACAAGTAAAACTAAAACTAAAGCATTCTTCTAATTGATTCTCTAATTTCCTAATTGATCTTCATTCTTTTTTCTTTGGTGTTTTAGACTGCTATTTATAGGCAAAAGATGTTGTAGAAGCCTTCTAAACTTTCCAAATTGGAGTAGGAGAAGAATCCTTCTTGAATTGGAAAAATCGGAATCCTTCGCTTCATGGGAGTCTTCATCACGTGGCCATGTGTTCCCTAGTGTTAATTCACACGTGGCCATGTGTTGTTTGAAGAAAATCACGTGGCCATGGGTTCCCTTGTTTCTTTCTCACACGTGGTCACGTGTTTTCTTCTTGCTCTTCTTTATTTCTTCTCACATGGCCACGTATGTTTTCTTCATTGATTTTCACGTGGCCATGCATCAAACTTTTGGAACTCACGATCACTAATTAACATGAATTTTCTAAATTCACAGTTTTGGCCCAAATCTTCTTGCCTTTTTATAATTAGTCATTTTTCTTGCAAAATAACCATGAAAAACACCAAAATTTACAATTAACTCCAAAAACATAAAACTAACAAATTAAACTCAAATTAAACCTAATTAACACAAAATTAACTTAATTAAATACCTAAAAACACACTAAAAATATCATATAATTCACCATTATCAAATACCCCACACTTAGACTTTCCTCGCCCTCGAGCAAATGAGAACAAACCAACTTCTCAAAATAATCAAACTCAAATAAAGAATCATGCATTTCAAAATCAAGTTTAGCAATTAACAAGAGCACTTAATAAAATTTTCAACTAGAATAAATTCAACCAAGACAATATGAGTTAGTTTCCTTGTGTGGGTGCAAGACCAAAACAATTTAAGTATTTTCAAAATCCAAAACACCAATGCAAATTCATAGTCAAGTTTAGAATGAATGTATAAATGAGTATACACATGGTTTCTCACTTGAAACTCTAAAAACACCATAGGCCTCTCCTTTAGCACCGGAACTCGAAGGTCATCTCCGCTAAACAACTCAAAAACAAAACTTAGAATCACTTAGGTCTTTTAAAGGTTGTAATGGGGTTAAGGTATTTGTTATCAAAGAATGGATAAAAGATCAACAATAAGAATAGCCACTCTAAGATAAAATAGACTAATAATTCACAAATTTCATCCCATTAACTTATTCAATAAAGAATTTAGCCAAAATTTCCCAACCCTTCACAATTCAAAGCTCTTTTATGAACAAGAAATAATAATTGAAACTCTTTTTCATTCACAATTCATACCCTTTTTGAAGAAGTCATAACCATTTTTTTCTTGTAACTACCCCACACTTAAGATTTTGCCATACATGCTAGCTTTATTTGTAAATTTCTTTCTTTTTCTTTCACTTTTTCTTTTTTTTTCTTTCTTTCTTTTTCACTTTTTTTTTCTTTTACTAGCTTTGATGTTAGCAATACAATAATAACATGGGTAATCACAAAGTTACTATTCATTTGACTTCAACAATAGCCATTAACAATAAAATCAACATCTTATCACACCCATCAAAATACCCAATTCTTATTAATCCATCCAATCCTAGAGTGGCCAATTCTAGAAGGGAAGCTAAAATCTTTTTAGGCTATATGGTAAAATAAATGAGTGTAACAAGAAAAAATAAATATGGCACGCCTTAAGCATACCTCATTAAGCTCAAAATGGCTAATAAAGGATAAATATGCATATAAGGTAGGAAATAAGTTAAAATATGGCTCAACAAGAAAAACATTGCCTAGATCACTTTCTAAGTTGTTTTGAGTTATTTTTATGCTTTGAAGGGTGATGAGGAAGGTTTTAGTGTTCTAAAATTCATCACTTAACTATTTCAATGCATTGTTTTTCTTTAAAGTATAAAAACTGGTCTTAAAGTGCTCAAAAATATAGAAACTAACAAATATAAGTCAAGTTGAATATGAAACTAGCTAAAAATTCATTAAACAACATGCTTGTTCTAATGCTAAACAAGAATTTTAAACATTGTACATTCTAAATTCAAGTTCAAAATGTTCAATTTTTGAGAATAACTAGGGCGAATTAAGCTAAATGTACAATAAATGATAAATGAATTAACTAAACTAACATGCAAAATAAAAACTAAACATGCAAACAAAACTAAACAACAAAAACGAAAACAAAAATGACTAAAACAAAATAATTCATGAGTAAGAAAATGAGCAAGGTAAGAAAAACTCCCTTAGTTGGATCTTCAATTTCTAGCTCAGCTGAGCTCTATCCCCCTCTTTAAAATCTTGCTGTCCTCAGCAAAGAATGAAAAATTTCAGCACACTTCATCACTTTTTGAGAAACAAGTTAGTGACCAAGGAAAAATATAAGCTCACCACATTTAGAACTATAATCAAGTCAAAAAGAAGGCATGAGATCAATGGAATTAAGTTAACAAGCCTACATACCTCTAAAACCCATAAAGTGCAATGAACAAGACTTAATAAACATGGTAACTAAGTGAACAAATGTAACTAGGCCAAACTTGCTTAAGTGCTCAATGCATACTATCCATATGGTACAAGGCAGACAATGTATGAATGCATAATCTCAAGTGTAAAGATAATTGGTGATGGTTAGGCTTAAATCAAAGGAAGAGAAAATTTTTTTTAATTGGTTATGATAAGCACAAAAGAAAATAAGCCAATTCAAATACAAACTCAACCTATATGAAGCCATAATGAAATTCAATGTCAAAAAATAAGTAGCTAAGAGTAAATGTAATGCATAACTGAAAATCAATCTCTAAGCAAACTTATATTCAACACTAATGAAACCTATGCCAATTTATGTGAATTAGCACATCATGCAAATGAAAAACTAAGTGTGTGTGCCTTATGGAAAAGGTGTGTGCTTGAAATGTAACATGCTTCATCATAAAAGTCTCAACTAGCCATGCCATGCGTCATAAAGATATTAATGAAAATCTAGTTATCCATAATATGCTCAACTAAATGTATATATAAACATTGATGTATCAAAATTGCAGATATTAACTTGAGTAAAATTTAAGGTGCTAGGATTAGATAACACGGCGGTCCGCTAGTTGGTTTGCGGGCAGGGTTAAAGGGCGACGCCCCTTACGGGGTTCCTGAGGGGCAGGGTCGAGGGGCAGCACCCCTCGAAGCTTTGAAGCAACGAGGAACTCATGAAAAATTTTCTGCACAAAACCTTATTATGAAGCAGTAAGGGATGAACTAATGCATAAGTATAATTAAACTTTGATCCCTTTATGGAAAGTGTGTGCTTGAGTGTATGAGTAAGTGAGTGTGTGAGGTAGTGCTTTGATTAAGTGAGTGAGTGTAGTAATATGAATGTGTGAAGGTGTGGTGGTTGATGTATGAGTGAGGAGAGTGGTAAGAGCAAAGAAAATGCAAGTGTAAAGGAAGAAAGAAAACAAAACCATGGTCATTTGGCAGCGCCCTTACACGTGGTCACGTGTAGGTAAAGGCATATCCACACGTGGGCACGCATGTTGGCATATGGGCAAGAGGCAGCAGGTGCGTGGGCGTGTGAAGGCAAAGCCATCTGGAGCACGTGGGCACGCGAGAAGCGTCTACCAAGCAAAACTCTAATACTTGGGCACGCAAGGAACTATGGCCAAGCAGACATTCATTCACGTGGGCACGCAAGAATCCTTTGCAAATTCGTCACGTGGGCACGCAAGAGGTTACTACCAGGAAACATCCATTCACGTGGCCACGGGTGAGCCTTTGGAAATGGAGGACGTGGGCACGCGATTCTTGATGGAGTAAAGCATTTGCCTTGTGCGTGGCCACGTGTGTGGCTTTGAAGAGGGAGGACGTGGGCACGCGAGAGGCTACTTTCAGGCAGAACTCCAACACGTGTCCACGCAGCTACTGGCTTGATTCCTTCACGTGGGCGCGCAAGGGTCTTCCTTCTGCATTCACGAGCTTTCTTTTCCTGCACATTAAAGCACAAAATTTACTTTCTTTCACCTTAATTTCTTTCAACCAATTTAAGTTCAATCCCATTAATAATATTAATCTTTCACTCATGTAAATCAAGAATTTAATCAAGGTTTGTTAAAATTCCATCAAATTTGATTTTTGAACCATATAAACCAATTACAGCTCATACTCACTTAATTATGCATTTCCTTCTTTTCAAGCTACAATTGAATTATGCCAACAATATGCACATCTATCAATTAATTAAATTCTAATTGTAGTCCACTCTTAACTCAACATATGCAAAGTTCATGAAGCTTAAAATCAAACTCACCTCTAACCAACTCATAAATCTTTGACAAGTTCAATTTTACTTACCTCCAAAAATCACATTAGCTCTTTATTTCCCTTAAAAGCACTTACTAATCCAAATTTAATCATGAAGCATAAAAATCATTGGAAGTAGCTTTTTGTTCAAACCAATATCTTAAACTCATGACTTAAAAGACACAAACTAAAACATGCATTAAACCTTAAACTAAAAAAAAACAATAACATGCAAAACATAAAAAAAAATAGATGACAATTTAAAGAGAAGAGTTAGAGAAGAAGTTCTGGTTTATTGAGTCCCAGCTCGACTCATTTTACTCTCAGGCGGTCGAGCTTGTGATCCAAACATAGGTCTCTCCGGACTTTGCTCCTCATTTTCTCCCATAAGTAGAAGAAATTTGTCATAGTTTATCAAAGATGAAAACTCCATATCATCAATAAAATATGACTCCTCTTTTGGCTCATTTATCATGAACTTGTTAGTGTAAGCCCTAGCCCCAATGCATTGTAACGAAACACTTGAAATTAATAAAATGAGGCATTAGTTTTATCTTTTGTATTCCTGTGCATATCAATTGATAAAACTATCCAAGAATGTCATTTCGGTTTAAGTTATCATGTGTGAGGCACATGGATTGTAAGACCTTGAAACAAATGAGACATCATTCTAAATATCCCTAGTCAGTAATTGTTATGGGAATAACAAATGAATTAAGACTAGTATGCTCTCTCTGATCTTATGAGTTCTGTCTTACGGATCATTAGGACAAGAGTGTCAATCAGAGATCATAGATACATGTTAAAGAACATGGTATCTGGATTCGATCCGCTCATGAGAACACTACATGGTATAAGTCATAAGTGTTTCTCATATGCAAGTTTTGTATCGGAGTTCTTAGACCTGAAATCTCTATGAAACTCTTTATGAATTACTGTGTACTTTGACATACACCTAACGTGCTCGTAACAGAGTGACAAGTACGGGTATGATTGGGTATGCACTGATTCATGTTAGAGAGCATGAGAGAAGTGAAGGGATTACCCCTCTCGATAAGAGAGAAAAATATCACCGGCCACTTGATCAGTGAACTGAGAAGTGTATGGCCATACCGAGATGAAATAATGAGTAATCATTATTTATCTGAGAGTTCAGTGTCACTGGAATATCAAGAAATGAATTAATGTATATAAGGATGACTAGTTCCATGCCTTATATTAATTCTGATATTTATGGGTAAGGGACTATGCGAAATTGCATTAGGTCACCAAATGCCATATGCATTTTCATTTAATTTGGAATGCTATAATATCTTGCTAGAGAATATATATAGCCTTTGAATTAATTTATTAATTCATTGCCAACATTAAATGGACCTATAGGATCGCACACAAAGCATTGGGCTTAAAATATTTAAATTAAGTATTGGACATTAATTTGGGCTTTTAATTAAAGTCAAATTAATGTATGTAATGGGTTATAATATTGCTATTGGGCTTTGGTCCATGAGAGAGAGAAATTCAGCCCATAAGGTTTAATTTCAATTAATTAATTATCTTGTGTTAATTAAGTTAATTGAATATTAAAGCCTAAAGGAATTTAAATTAAATTAAATCACTTATATATTTAATTAAGTGATTTCATTTATTTAAATGTCTTATGTTTTATTTCAAATTTGAATTTAAATTCAAAGGAGTTTAATTCAAAATATATTACTTATCTTTAGGAAGTGATAGAGTTTGAATTAATTATCTTAGGATAGTTGAATTCAGATTAATGACTTGCCAAAGGATAAGCATATATATTAAAAGAAATAAAACCCTAAACCTAATTTTTTTGTGGCATGAATAGTAACTCGTGAATAGTGACTCTCTCTCTCTTAATTCTTTTATTCAATTTTTCACAAGGAGAAAGGATTGTTCCTCATTCTCTTGTGTTATTGAGCAGTAATAGCAATCTAAAGAAGTACAAAATCAAGTTTTGTAGCTTCAAACTATAACCATTACACAATATCGAAAAAGAGAGCTAGCAATCTCGATTTTAAGCCGTCGGTGCAAGTGTGTGTGTGAGAATAGAGGGAGTGGCGCAAAAGGCTGTTCCTTGGCATTGGTGATCGAGAACTAAGGTGGATAAAGGCATCTTGGTTGCTGGACATCACAAAATCAAAGAATAAAAAGGCATCATCTATTGTAAGTTTCAAAACCCTAAAATTGCATGTTTTCGTTCCTAGTTTTGGATATGTATGGTATGCATGATAAAATTTTTGTTTTTCCGCTGTGCTATCATGATTATCATATCATGTCATATTCCATCAGAACTCTACCGGCTCTTCTAGCCTAAATAAATCCTCCAAGCAGATTGAATTTGGTATCTCCACTTGAGAATCCTTTCCTTCTTGCTCCTTTGGTGATAAATTTTCTACTAGAGATCCAACATCCTCTAAATAAATACATGACTTATCCTCCAATATGAATTGTTCCTCTTGTTTCTTATCCTCCATGAATGAATGATTTGTTTCCTTTTCCTTACCACCATCAACTTGAGTGCTCAAAAGTTCTTTCTTAGATTCCAACTTTTCAATTCCATGCTCTTTATCCCTTAATAAATTTTTCTGACTTCTAATTGTCTCCTCTTGAGCCCTTATCTTTTCTTCTTGAATTCTAAACTTTTCCTCTTGAGTCCTTAATGTAGCCTCCAACTCCTCCTTTTCAGCATAATATTCCCTTTCCTTTCTTATAAGCAAATCACAAACATTTTCGGTTTCGGAGAAAATAGCTTCTTGTGTGGCCTTCCATCTTTCTTTTTCAACCCTAAATTGCTCGTCCTTACATAAAAGCTGGTTATGAAGACGTTGATTCTCAGAGATACAGGTCTTTTTTGAGTAAAGCAGTTCTCGATTCTCTCTTTTCAATTCTTCCATTTGTGCTCTTAAAATCCAAAGAGAATAAGAATCTTCAGCCATGGATAGTGATGAATAAGGATTGTGTGATTGTGCACGCAATCGTTCTATCTCCTCTCTTTCTCTTAGTAGATCATTCATTCGTTGTTTTAAAAGAAACAATTCATAATCTTGGACCTCATCTTGCATCATCTTGAAAGATGTTTAGAATTGTTCCTGCAAAAAACAATCACCAAATTAAAAACAAAATAAAAATAAAAAACTCAGATTAACTCAATCAAAGATATTAAACAAACAACACTGCTGTTTCCCGGCAACGGTGCCAAAAACTTGATCGGTGTCTAGCAAGTGTACTAGATCGGCTAGTAATATAGGGAAATAAGATTATGACCCAAAATATCGAACCCAAGGAAACATGGATTGCTAAGGATAATACCTATATATGAATTAAATTAATCCGAGATAGTTTCCCAAATGTTTTTGATTTAGAAGCAAAAATTAAACAAAATAAACAATAAAACAAAATAAAAGCATGAATTAAAAACAAAACAATAATTGGAATTCTCTTGCTAAAGAAACTATCCAACTTAACTTTCATTGTAATGACTTAAGTTCAATAGAAACACCAGTGATTATGGAAAAACTATTAATAAAGCCAGATATCTTTATTCAAGTCTATCATTCTTAGTATTAAACTCATAGACAAATCTAATACTTAGCATGAAAATCTAGTTTTAACTTCCTAAACTTTCATTGAAGCCTTTCTCAAGTGATTCAACTCCAATTCATTCTTAGTTCTTCCTCTCTTAGTATTAACCAATAAAATTCACACATAATCATCTCATATTTCAGATAATAATCATGCATAAACATTAAAGAGTTAATCCAAGAACATGAAAATCATTAACTATGTCAAAATCAATTTTTAGTTATTTATTCAATAAACCAACAATCAATCTCAACACAATCAAAGATAAGAATATGCTTAAAACCAAGAAATAATAAACCGATATTGAAATTAAGCTCAAAATAAAGTCATAACAATGAAAATATAAGTTTTCAAAGTTTCATTAGCAAAAGAAGAAAAACTATTTCCTAAACATAATTAAAAACTAAAGACAAAGTTAAAAAACTTAAACAAAATCGAAAGGAAAACTAAAAATAGAAAAACTAGAAAAAAAACAAGTAAAACTAAAACTAAAGCATTCTTCTAATTGATTCTCTAATTCCCTAATTGATCTTCATTCTTTTTTCTTTGGTGTTTTAGACTGCTATTTATAGGCAAAAGATGTTGTAGAAGCCTTCTAAACTTCCCAAATTGGAGTAGGAGAAGAATCCTTCTTGAATTGGAAAAATCGGAATCCTTCGCTTCATGGGAGTCTTCATCACGTGGCCATGTGTTCCCTAGTGTTAATTCACACATGGCCATGTGTTGTTGTTTGAAGAAAATCTTGTGGCCATGGGTTCCCTTGTTTCTTTCTCACACGTGGTCACGTGTTTTCTTGTTGCTCTTCTTTATTTCTTCTCACATGGCCACGTATGTTTTCTTCATTGATTTTCACGTGGACATGCATCAAACTTTTGGAACTCACGATCACTAATTAACATGAATTTTCCAAATTCACAGTTTTGGCCCAAATCTTCTTGCCTTTTTACAATTAAGTCCTTTTTCTTGCAAAATAACCCTGAAAAACACCAAAATTTACAATTAACTCCAAAAACATAAAACTAACAAATTAAACCTAATTAACACAAAATTAACTTAATTAAATATCTAAAAACACACTAAAAATATCATATAATTCACCATTATCAACACGATCATATGTCACCAATGCATTGTTGTGTGTCATCAAATAATGCCTATGAATGGCCAAATTTAGGCCTTTTTTTAGGTTCCTACTTTTAAAATTCACCTATTTCTTTTTAGTTATCATTTGTTCCAAAGCCAATAAACTATTCTTTTCCTTAAGATTTCATCCTTTCATTTATGTAAAAATAAAAAATTTTGATTTTCATCTTTTAAATTTTCTAACACCAAATCAGTGTGAAAGGATCCTGAAACTTAGAGATTCCATCGTCTATTCGAGTAAGTATACTAAAACTAATATATAAATTTATTTCTTCAAATTCAATTTTTAGTCGGTCAGATTCATGTATTCATCCTTGAATATTATGAATCTAACCTCGATTGCCATAGCATCAATTTCTTTATTATTTTGTTGAATTTCAAGTGGTAAAACATTTTTTAAGAACATATATAGCGTAACAGAAATAATAGGATTTATATTAAGCATTTTATTTTATTTGTATGAATCTGCCTTTTCCTTAATTTTATTTAAAATTATTTCCCTAAAAGATCATTTATTTGAATATTAAAAATTACATTTTGAGTAAGGAAACCACATAAGAAAAAAGGGACGGACGCATGTTACTTCGAAGTGGAATGCGCCTCTACATGAATCTTTATTATTATTATTATTATTATTATTATTATTATTATTATTATTATTATTATTATTATTATTATTATTATTATTATTATTATTATTATTATTATTTCCTTTTCAAGTAGTTAAGCTTGTATGTGTGGATCTGCGACCCGATGGCCATGAATACACATGTCAAAGCATTTTCCATTTAAATCTTTATTATTATTATTATTATTATTATTATTATTATTTTTCCTTTTATTTTATTTTAATATTATTTTCATCATATGTTATCTTTATATATAACCTTATCTGTGAGTGCAGTGTGGCAAGCGAAAGGGGTAACCATCTATTTTCCATGTACTTGTAATATTTATTATTGTAAATAAAAGGTTTTTTTTGGTCATTCAAGGAAAATATCATGTAAAATATTTATACTAATAACTTGGACTTTCCATTAATAAAATTGGACCAATTTTCAAATTCAAATTCTAAAAGGTCATTAGTAAAAATTAAACTTTTATTAATGTAAAAGAATTGTACATAATTAAATAATGCGAGATTTTCACTAATCAAATTTGGATTCGTTGTCCTTGTCCTAAAAAATCACAATGAAATGTCTCTTCTTAGTTTTCATGCGAGGACCAATGCCTCCACTAAAAAGGATAAGCAATGAATTGTGCAATTTATGGATGCTCATTTAATATTTTTTTGAATATTTATGCCATGATTTATAGCTTTCCTACTTGATCGCCTTTAGTTTATTATGCCATGATTATGTGTGCAAGAAAGGGAGTAAAAGAATCAATTGAAAAGCCATTATGTCACATTTATCAAAGGTATAAATAAGAGTGAGATTTCAAACTCTTTGTTATTTTTTATCTCATAAGATTGGAATACCATTTTCCAATGTTTTATTTGGATGACGACTTCTTATTTCTATCTTATGGTGCCCAATTGATGCCTTTCGATAATCGATTGCCAACAATGGGATAGAGATACCCTGAGATGCTATGTAATGCCTTTTATGGCTCGAGATTCGATGAATTTTGTTGAATCTTTTGACCATTACAAAGCCATTGGCTACCTTAGGTAATAAAAGCCTAAACAATCTAAATGAGACCCTAAAAGTGGGCTTTCTCGAAATCACCAAATCAAACATTAAGAAAATGGTTCACATCATAGTGGTGAATCCATTGGGAACATCATGAGACTTTACTCCTAAAGTAATTTTGATTAGTGTGACATAAACTAACTTTTGATTAAGAAATTTTATCCCAGTGCATTTTCAAAGCACTCAATTGTGTTCATTTATCAAAGAGTTATGTTAGGGATAATTGCTAGCCCAGATCTCATACTTTTTGGTATTTCAATTGGTGATTCGATTGATTTTATGCTCATGATAAGTTAGATCCGTTAGCAAGGACTATACTGGTGTAGCCTTCAAATCGAGTACCTAGACCTATGCCCATATATTAGATACTTCCACTATGGTATATTCCATAATACTCTTGTATTACTTATGATATGGGTCTTTGTGTATTAAGTATACCCAAACAAGTTTACATGTTCACTTATTAAAGGCTACCATACCCCGATAAGCTCATTTCGATTTGCCTGGGCCACCCAAATATGCACTGACCAAAACCTTCCTATATGCACTTTAATTTTGAGAGGTGTTATGCTATTAGATTTTTGCCAAGCACCATGCATATCCATTGGGTCCTTTATTGATACTTGGATTTATCTGTCCTAGGAAAGAGACTTTTGACTATATGTATAGGAGAAATAAGATAAAGAGGAGTCTTGCCTGTGGTTGTCAATGCTATATCTCACAATCATATATATACATCATGCTAAAGGCCTTATTTATTATCCCTATCACTCAAATAAGTTTTTCTAAAATTATGCATGGAAAACCATTGTTTCCAAACTAAATAAATATCCCGATTTATGTATGTTTACTATTCCAATATAAATATTGCTTTTAATTAATTTATTTTTTCTCTTGAAATTATTAAAAATGTATTCATTTAAGGCTGTAAAAAATGGATGATTTATTCCCTGATTCCCAAATATTGGGACTAATGTCCCTAAATACACAATTTATGTATGAGTTCTACCGCATTTTACATGATAACATGTTTATTTATATTGTTCTATTACGTTGCAATGCATGACAAAAGGATTAGAATAATTGAATTTGAGCAAGCATTTATATTAAACATTAACCAAATATTGCGAGTAGGAATGAAATCTGGACCCTCTCTGGTTTTGGCATCACAAGGTATTAAAAATCACTTTTTCAACATTTTATTAGGTGGCAACTCCTAAATATACACCTTGTGATGCTCAATAAATGCCTTGTAAACTAATCCTTGGTGAATGGATGAGAATTCCTTGAATGCTAGCTCATCCTTTCGAGGGTTTGAGGCAATGTGTATTGGGTTGAGTCCTAGTCCATCGCAAAATGATTGATTTTCATGATTTAAATGAATCTTACTCCGATCTCAGGTCCTAAAAGTGGGCTTTTGAGGGCAAGCCGAATGCCTACGAAGTTCGACATGAGTTACAACATTGGTAATGTTTTCACTGATAAATAATAAGTCTAAGTTGTGATTCATTCCTTACCCCAAAGTTGGGAACGTATGAATATCCATCTAAATCATAATGAAGGCATTAAAAATTTTAAGGATGCTATGCACCACTTGAAGCTAGAAGTAGATGCCTTAAAGCCAATAGGTCAAGTATTGATGTGTACACAACTATTTTTGGCTTATAAGGTGTTAAAGGACATAAACATAAGTTCTATGGTGAATTCCAACAAAAGAGGAAAGGAGATTTTCAAGCCAAAAAGAAAGGGAAGTTCGACAAGCATGGAAAATTAAAGCTTTTCTTTAAGAAAAAGAATATAACAAAAGTGAAATGTTATAACTGTGAAAAGAAGGGACATTTTGCTTATGAAAGTAGTGAGCATAAAAAGGTAAATCACGTAAATACATACCTAAGTGTAATCAATATTTCTAGTTATATTTTTTTGATTGAATCACATCTTTTGTGAACTGTAAACTCAAAAGCCATAAACCGTGTGGCAGAGGATATAAGTGCCTTTATAGAATTTTGGCATATTCTACATGGAGCTCAATGAAGATATATAGGAAATAACTCAAAAGCATAGGTGAAAGGTATTGACATATGCAAATTCGTGACATGTGCAAATCGAATGTTGTTCCTACATTATTTATTATATGCTCTAAAAATTCATCAAAATTTGAATTCCATGCTGGTTTTACTTAAATGTGGATTTGATGTTAATTTTAATTATAATGGTATGAACTTGTATTTGGGAACAAGTTATTATGAACATGGTTATTTTTCATATGGTTTTATTGTTATAGATGTTGATAATAGTTATTCTAATGTAAGTTTTTCTTTATTTACATTTTTTATCAATGTAAGAATTGATGCAATTGTATGGCATGCTAGACTTGGCTATATTGGTCAACAACGAATAAATGATTAGCCAAAAAAGACTTATTGAAAAATATAGATTAAGTAAAATTCTCCATTTATGAGCATTGCCTGGCTAGAAAAATAATAAGAAAACCATTTGGAAAGGCTATAAAAGCTAAAATGTGGTTCAATAAATGTGAGGGCAAGACATAATGCTATTTATTATCACATTTATAAATGATTATACTCGATTAATTTCTATTTGATATCTAACATGTCTAAAACTGTTAGTTGATTCCAAAATATAAGAAATTAGGTGAGAATCAATTGAACAAAAGAATAAAAGCTCTATGAATTGATCGAGGTTGAGGATGTTTATCTAAGCAATTTAGAGAATTTTATGATAAAATGGGAATAGAATGCCAGTTAACTATTCCAGCAACACCATAACAAAATGGAGTTACAAAAAGAAGAAATAGAACCTTGCTTGAAATGGTTAGATATATGATGGCACAAGCTAATCTAACAATTACCTTTTAGAGTAAGGCATTATTATGTCTTATGTACATTCTTAACAATGTACCTTTAAAGTCAATTACCAGCATACCTTATGAATTATGGACTAATAAAAAGCCTAACCTAATTTCATTAAGACCTTGAAGTTATGGTGCTTAAGTTCATAATTCTTCCCATAAATTTGGAAAATTAGGTCCTAAAGGGAAGAAAAGTATCTTCATAAGATATTCTAAGTAATCAAAAGGATATGCATTCATAGTTGAAAATGAAAGTGGTAGCGTAATTGCATTTGAATCACTAGATCTTACATATTTAGAGAATGATTTTTCTTAAAAGGGTGAGATAGGTCATAGCTGATCTTTTTATGAAACCCAAAACCAAATTAATTATACCTTATGAGTCCAAGTAGACCCACTACATCTAAGTGGGAATGATATGAGAATTGATGAATATATTTTAATTGAAGCTCAATCACAATCGATTATTGGTCAATTATAGAAGTCAATCTAAGTGAGAGTAGCTTAAATAATCTCATATACATCAAAAAACTAAGCAAAGTGTTCCTCATCATCATTTTAAGATTAAAAGGGGATTTTTCTTAGTTACTCCATATAATGAGAAAGAGTCAAGGGACCTAAGTGAGGCTCTCAAATGCCCTGTAAAAGAAATATGGATAAAAGCAATGAGAAAGGAAATGGAGCTCATGAAATCAAACCAAGTTTTGGAGTTGGTTAATTTACCTAAAAGACGTAAAGCCATTAGAAACAAATGAATTCTCAAAATTAAGCAAAAAGTCGATGTCATCATTGAAAGATATAAAAGCTCACCTAGTCACAATGGGTATACACATCAGGAAGGAAGAGATTACGAAGAGACTTTTTCATTTGTTATGAGGTTTACCTCTATTTGGCTAATTCTTGCTATAGTAGCAAGTATATATTTTAAATTACATGAAATGGATGTCAAGATTGCCTTTCTTAAAGGAAAATTAGAGGAAGAAATCTATATGGAACAACCAGTAGGTTTCATTGAAAATGGCCAAGAAAAAAAATATGTTGACTTTTAAAGTCAATCTATAGCCTTAACCAATCTTCAAGATAGTGGTACATTCATTTTCATAATGTGACAATGTCATAGAACTTTGATATGATCGAAAACAACCATTGTGTATATGTTAAAAGATAGCTGGAAATAATAAGAGTGATGTAAAAGAAAATAAAGAATGGTTGTCACCTCACTTTGAGATGAAATATAAGGGTGAGGTAGCGTATATCTTTGGTGTCAAGATTTTGAGGGATCGCCTTTAAGAATTTATTATCTCTTTCACGAGAGCCATACTTTAAAAAATTCATGAGTGATTTCATATGCGAATTTGAAAATCCATTGATACCCCTATCATAAAAGGTAAGGCTTTTAAGTCAAAAATTGTGTCCTAAAACACCACAAGAAAAGGAAGCAATGGGCAAAGTTCCTTGTTCAAGTGCAATTCGAAGCCTTATGTATGTTATGATGTGTAAAAGGTCTGATACATGTCATGAAGCTGGAATGGTCTAGGCATATTGGAAAGCAGTAAAGAGAACTTGAAGATATCTCAAAGGCACAATTGATTACTCATTATGTTACCTAAGGGCTGATTTACATTTAAAAGGTTACAAGGATGTTGATTGGGGAGGAGATCTAGATGAGAGAAAATCTACCTCTGGTTTTGCTTTCTTACTAAATCGTGGTGTCATATCATGGAGCAATAAGAAACAATCTTGCATAGCCTTTTCCACAATGGAGGCTAAATTTGTAACATATTCAACTGCAGTGTAAGAAGATGTTTATGGACCATTAGGAGTTAATTGTATTGCTAGTGATATGTAATAATTAATTGTAATAGTCAAGTAGCAATAGCTATACCAATGATTCCAAGTCTCAAGACAAAATGGCACATATAAATACTGGAACATATAAATACTAAGTATAACTTTTATGAAAGATATGGTCGCATGTAAGAAAGTGACCATGAAGTACATTTCTATGCATGATATGGTAGCAGATCCATTCACAAAGCCTATACCAAGAGATGCATTCTATAGGCATGTAAAGTCATTAGGTTTGCATAGATGTTGAATGTACTTATGTATTTTATATAACTTTCCCATTGATGTTCACATTTTTTTAATATATAAAATGTTTTTTGTTTCCACCCTTGTGGCTAAAATTCATTTGTGTGTGTGTGTGTATATATATATGTTGTATACATTTGTGCATTGATATAAAGCATGTCGAACATATTTTAGATTGGCCTTCTCCAACTGGAAATCTCCTTTGTTATTTTGTATAACAAAGATGATAAAATTTTAAGCTCAATTATCTAGGTGATAATTGAGAGCCAAGCTTAAAAACCAATGGGTGTCGTCTCGATATGAAATGAGGAATTAAGTCAATGATTTTATGTGCTTATGACAATAAGTGATAGTTTATCACTTCATCTGTCTTGTTTCCATATTAGTGTTCTAATGAATTCAATATATGAGTGAGTGAACTCAAGTTAGATATTGATTATATTTTAGCTATAATATGGACAGTATTTTTCCTCAAAAAAATATATATATATATGGACAGTATTTTATGTGAAATTATAGACATGGAATCAAAGGAAAATGAGATAATATCGTAACATGTGAATCATACCACGTGCATACTACCATTTGACCATAGGGGTAAAAAAAGTAAGATCTCAACTTTGTTCTTATGTGAGACACTGAGATTTTAAGATAGTCTCATCTTATACCCTTTTCGCTTTATTCTATTTCTTAAATCTTTTATCCGATGCTTGCTACCTTAAGATATTACCAAATGGTCATGAATGATTCAACCTAATGGGGTATTACTGGAAAATTGAATTAAATAGAAGATGCAAGAATCAAGACAAAAATGAAGATCACTATTAAGAGAAAATATCATATTAATGAGATACATTCATCAGTTGACCAATTATGTTTATTTGTGGAATAACATAATTATTAATGTGCTCTATCAAAAATTTAAAAATGAAATGCTTGGAGAAATGTATATGGTAAGTGACATAGGGCAGACCCCAAGATCCTAATCCTTTATTTTTCCAAAGTAGCAATTTTGGAACTTTAGGTGGTCACGGCTATGAGCCCTTAAAGTTTTACAGCCGCGAGCTCACTTTATTCCCATTTTTGCCAATTATTGGCTCCTTTGCACCCATTTCTGATTCCTCTCTTATATAATCTAACTAAAATCTTGGAAACTTATCTAAATGGCTTCGAAACATGTGAAATTACTATAGCTCGATTATGATGTTACAATCAGTACTGGTATATTCCTAATCATTCACTGTACGCAAATGTAGAGGCTTCAAAGTACATACAAGAAAGTATCCACTATCAAAAGAACAATGCATCACAACAATAACACTGAATCAGCCAACTGATAAGACAAATAACATCTTTCTCTTTCCTTTTTGTTTTTTAACAGATCTTAAATATCGAACCATCCACAGTATGCAAATTTTTGTTTTCCATGCAGTTTAGATCATCAAACATCAAGGCCGATGAAAATTGTTACCTCCTTGCTCATGATTATTTACAAGTGAACTAACAACAGGAATATCCAAGCTGCTTCCTTCTGTCTCAGGGGCAACCTCCCTTACCTCAGCTATTCTTGACCCTGTTGGCTGAATATCGCTCCATTCAGCCTCTCCAATCGGTTGAAGATTAGCTTGATCAACTGCCATGTTCCCTATGCTTTCTCCAGAGACAGGCAAATCTCTAGAAACACTAAGGCAAGCTTTATCCACATTCTCTTCAGACAAGTCCACATGCTTAGTCAAGGGAAGAGTACCTCCATCATCTGAAGAATTGGCCTTCTCAAACACTTGCTCCGTATCAATCTGCCATCTGTTTACAGAAATATAGGTATATCAATCTTGCCCAGCTTAATAAGTTAGAAGAAATTATTTTCTGAGGCAAACCAATGGGACAAATGTCCATAATTGCTGGGGCAAACAAATATATTAAGAACTAAGATTCAGGCAAAACAATTTCATCCACAACATTAAGCATGAGAATATTGAACATCATTGTATATTCCCAACGAAAGAATCCAAATGCACCATTTTAATATCATCTTCATAATTGACGGAAAATTTCACTTTTAGGACCCAAAATTATCTGTCAGATAAAGACAGTTTACACAATGCTTGAAACATCTGATAAGAACTAGCACTCTGTGTGTGTGTGTGTGTGTGTGTATAGGAAAAGCCTTTCAGGATACCTTTTTTGCTTCTTAAGAAAATATTTAAACCTGCTATAATTATCGAACATAGGTTATTAAGTAACTGAAAATATTTTCCATAATCACAAAAACATTTCAAAAAAATTTCTTTCAAGAACTATGGATAAAATGTGAGACAAATTTTCAGCCTAGAAAGAGGCTGTTATGTTTTTTATAACATTGAAATAACAATAATTTTATAATGGAAAAAAAATCAAAATTAGGAACAAATGAACCATATGTTCCAGCAACAAGAATGCTTTCCATAGCATATGGATTTATAAGAGAGTTACTTGCCCCTGAAGTAGAGTAACAAAAGGCAAATTGCATAACTGAAAACGGAATAAAACAAAATGGCATCATGATGTACAAGAGGGATATGACTGAACCTTTGAAGTTGTGCCTTTAACATATTGACATATGCTAAAAGTTCTTCCTTCTCATTCAGAGCAGCTGCCTCTTTCTGCAAAGCTTCCTTTATTCTAGCTTCAGCATCTGTCTCTGCAACCCTCACCTTCTCCTCTGCTCTGACAACTGCTCCTTCCAATATCACAACACGGTCTCTAGCTTTTGCAAGCTCAGAACGCCATAAATGTGCCTCTTGAAGAGCAGAGTCTCTCTGCTTGACCAGCTCATCTCTTTCTTTGCTTAGAGTCATATTCTTTCCTTCAAATTCTTTCAACTGCATGCAAAAAATAAGCAAGAACTAAAACATCCAGAAATGTAAAAAAAAAATGTACCTAACATTCTTAGTTCAAATCGGAGGTTATTCATCTACTGAAGACATCATTTCAGCACTCCAAATCAGATATTCTTTATCTTTTATCTATTCTTTTCTTGATCTATTTATTTACTACAATTTGGTCCAACAATTTAGAGAAAAAATTTAATAGAAAAAAAAAGGAGATGCTCCTAGAATGAATTTCAATTGTGTACAATAAACCATCAAGAGAGGACAACAGATTACTGGTACCTTCAACATGGATGACTCCAGCTGCATCTCTGAAGCCTTTGATATGCGCTCAATTTCAACACAAGCAATTCTCCTTTGTTCATCCATTGTGTGAGCTGCAGATGCTGCAGCCTCAGCAGCTTCAGCTGTCACAGAGAGTTTCTCTGCTATGTCTCTTATTGTTGAATCTCGGGCACGAAGGTCCCGAGCCAAATTATGCAGTTCCTCATCCTTAACTTTTAGTGTCTCCTGCAAGATATCAGTAACTCGTAAACAAAAGCAACTCTGAATGAAACAAAAGCCAGAGCATGGAAACATGAGATGTGCTTGCCATGCAGAACACAAAACATCCCCACATCAATATACACACACACACACACACACCATCTATCTACATTTTGTTCGGGTGAGGTGTATCGCAATAAGGTAAGGAAATAGGAAGTGAAGTATCCTTATCATATTTGGAAAGAAGGTATGATGATTTATGGTCTAATAACCTTGTATTGTTAGTTCCCAAAGTATTGGAAGGGGAGATTAAATATAAAAATTATAGAAGTGCCATTCTTGATTAGTAAAAGAAGAAATAGCATAGATGGACAACCTGCAAATTTAGAAAAATCCTGCAAATTTAGAAAAATCAGAGAGGATTTTATAGGAAAGTAAAATTTAAAACCCTCCTCTACCCACCAAATTGCTGGGTCGAAAAAACACAATTTCAATGAGAGTAATCAACACCTCATGTTATCCTCAAGCCTCATAACCCTTAACTTTCCCCAAAACCCCTTTCCGAACAGCACATTTTACCTAATTAAACCTAACCTTATCAGCAAAAGCTCCAACCTAAACAAAGGTTGCTATTGCAGTTTTGATTGAATTTCTGTTCTAGCAAACAAATGCAGCCCTAGTCCTAATCCTAATTATAGTATGTCTTGGAGAGGGCCTGTTATAATTATTATTCTTCTTTAACTTTAAGAAGTAATTCAATACGGTTCCTGTATTCCATAAGCTATTAGGATATTTTATGTCCGACAGGACTAGCATATATATATATATATATATATATATATATTTTGCAGGCTTGAGCTTAACATTTTGAGAATCAAGCCTGCTTGAGCTCAGCCTGAGCCTGCCTAAGCCCACAAGTTGAACAGTTCTACATGCAAGATTGTAGTCCCCAACACATAACTGGTTTTGGGCTGAATAAAAGTATTTTGGATGTGAGAACCTAGGTGCTGCACGAGTTCACATGAGAGCCAACTGCTGCCTTTTGCTGCCTTCAAAAATTTACATGTTAAAAAAAAAAGCACAATTTAATTTGCACAAGACAGTATATCAAAAACTTCAAACAAATGATCTAGTAGTTGATATCTTTCAGAAATGAATTTCTTGCATTAATATAAAATCATGTTACTGTTCCCGCGTCTGATATCAAATCACCTTGGATGCCTTGCTTTTTCAAACACTCATGCTCATCAAAGGAAGCTTGAAAGCTCCGAGCTTGTTTAAGGGAGCAAGGACTTTGGAACTCATTAAAGAGAGTTTCCTATATCTTGCACTTTTGTACTAGAAATATTTGACTTGTTTTATTTCTCCATTCTTTGCTAATTAAATAGAGTTTACATGTTGTTGAGATAGGAAAACCTAAACATAAATGACTAAATAGGAAATCCTAAAATTAAAGACTAAAACCAAGTACTCCTTCCATAAAAATAAAAATAAAAAAATAAAAACTGACTGAACTTATAAAATCTCCTAATTAAATAAAATCTCCTAAAAATATAGTTACTTATTCGGCTGGTTTTCTTTCCATCTTGAATACAGTTGCATCTACCACATCCGTAACAAATCACATTGGTATTTATAAAAAATAAAAGTCGAATACGGTGGATGGTTCTTATAGTTCTGTAATAACCCAACTATTCTTATTGCACCTACAACCACGGTCCATGTGAAAGTGCTTCATACTGCTAGTATACAAGTTCAATTTTAGCCAAATTATGGGAAAAGAATAACATTTGCCCAAATTTAATGAGATTGATCCACAGATTTGCATGATTGGATAAGTTGGATGAAGAATAAGATTATCGCAATATTAAGAATGAAGAAAAAATGGAGCATAGACCTTAAACATTTGAAGGTTATATATGCCTGTAAATGGAGGCATAGTCTTATTCTAAAGCACTAAATTTGTCAAAGTTGCAAGTTACCAACCAGAAAGTCTGAGATATGTAATAGAGGAAATATTATAACAGGGAATTGTATGCAAAACTGTGCACTAAAAACCAAGGTAATTGACATGTTTATACTTATACTTTATAATTTCACAAACTTAATGCCCAATGTAAGTTTGATGAGCTTCAACAACATATTGCTAGGTGTCCTGGTGGGCTTAGTTATTGTATTCAAATTTATTTGAAGAATAGGGAATTTAGCTTCGGTGATCATGCTGCTGGTAATGTGTCAGAAGCTAAGAGGAGGAATAGATAGATATTTAAAATATTAAGCGAGACATAACATTTCAATCCACCATTGCAACAATTAAACCTTTACAACCAAAGACATTCTAAGGGTTTTGAGTGTCATAAATTTGAAGAGAAAATACATACTTGTAAGGACTGCCTTATTACACAAACTGTAGAATAATTCAAGAAAAGGCAACATAAAGGATAAGAACAATGCTAGTGAATACATACTTGATTATTTGGGTTCTCTTGAAGAGGTTTGAGCCAAGAAAAGTTATTTTTATTATGCTGCCCTAAGATCATTTGATGTCAAACTTTTTGACCAAGGGGGGGGATGATGTTTGGTTATAATCCACCAAATAAACATAACCCCAATCCTAATTCTAGTCTACATGGTAAACGACCTCCTAATAATTATTATGCTTCTTTAGTAGCAAGAAAATTAAACAGTAAATTATTTTGATTGGCATATGGTACATTTGGTATAACTCTAGCAAAATTTATTTCTCTTTATAAGCAATTAGAATTTACTCCTCTATATAAGCAGTTTCATATAAGTATTTTGGTGCAAGAACCTAGAGTGCTTGTAACTTAGGATATGTGGTTCATTTTGTCTTTGTAGGTGTTATTATATAACCTTAAATATTTCATGCTTCCTAGGAGTGCTTTAAATAAATAATCCCAAATCAGATAGAATCTGTTTGAGTCAAGCTGAACTGTTTACCACGACCTTGAATATTTCAAAATGGTTCATACCCATAACATATATTGGATTCCTTTATGAGTTATAGTTTGAAATAATCACTAATCTAATTTTATAAATGATTGTTACCAACATTTTGAAATTATTTATACATATTTCTAATTGAAAATTTTACCCATGACTCAAAGAGATTAAACTTGTATAAGAAATTTCCACGGTAAAATTGTGAAGATCACATAACTTCATTAAATTATTTATTTAAAAAAAAATCAATTATTGACTTTGAAATTTTTATGTGTATCTAATGGAAATAATTTAAGCATACATAAACAAATTAGAAAAAAAAAAAAAAAGCCAGAAATCTATGACTACAGGTGCTATAATTTGGTTAGGTACCTAAAATGTAATGGATTTTTGTGAGATTTGTCTGCTAGAATCTATTTGTTACTAAAACAGAAGAAATCTAGTGAGCTAAGAAATAGGAAAAAACCCAAGAGCTGATACCCCATATAAAATCGTACTGTAACAATAATTTTAGAGATGCATAGTTATTTCAACTGTGATTCTGAAATGCATGGTTGTAATATACTAGATCCCCAAGCCAGAATTCCATTATGAAATTGGCAATATCTTCTATAATGAATGATTTTTGTAACCCAAGTTCCAAGCTCCAAACTAATTTTTGAAAGTTAAATCTCAAGAATCAGAACCCTTTTCAATTTTTTTCTTGTAATAATGAGATGCAAATTGCACGGATCATCATACTATAGCCCTTCCCTAGACTAACGCCCAATATAGCTGGTGCAGGGGAGCAAACCACCCAAATGTTAAATCCATCTTTCAAAAGGTGAAAGGAAAGTGGGCAGGGTAGGGAGGAAAAAAGAAAGAGAGAAACAAAAGAGAAAGCAACAATTAGAGATACAAAGAAAGGTGAAAGATTAGTACTCATACCAAGACAAGAAGGTAGTATGATCAATTTACTCCCATAGGCTCAATTGATTAATTATAGTTCCATTTCTCTACCCAAAACTCAACCTAATACAGGGCCGCCAAAACTCTCCTACATCACCCCCTGACCCACAAATACTTATTCGCACTATGCTTCTAGAGGGTTGTCGTTTATACTCCATGTTTAATTAAACAAATGAAAAAGAAAATCATGTTATGATAATTTTGTTCCCATATAAATTCTTTTCTTTTATGCCATCAATAGCATGTCGGAGGTTATAGGGGCAGCAGTGGTAACAAAAGAAATGGCAGTTATCAGGCAGTAGAATGACGAGGGTAAAGGTTGTGGTGGCAGTGACCAAATTGATGGCGAATTTTTTGACAGAAAAAAAAAAAAAGAAATACAAGTACTCATGATTAAATGTAATTTTTTTTTTCTCTTTTTTGTAATGGACATCAATTAGTTAAGAGTATCGATGACCACTAGTTTATATTTCTTTAATTTTCAATTTCATCCTACCAAGTATAGAGTATGCATACTGCAAAATCAAAATTAAAACCGAGACTAAACAAGTATGATCGTAAAATTGATAAACAAACAAGTCCTACCATTTATTAAAATAAAACTTCTTTCTGATCAGAACATAATTATATCTCAATCTTGGTAAACATATTGGATGTGCTTAAGTAAAGTTGTACCACCAACAAATTGGATGTGTTCTTTTAGAACTGAACTCGGGGCATAGCATTAAACAAGTAGTTGCAGAAATTATACCTTCATGATTGCCAGATCATCCATTGGACCATCAGTTATCCTATTATTCACAATTCCCAAAGCATTTCTCAGAGAAATCTCCATTGCAGCTTCAATTTCTTTAGAGCACTCTAGGGCTGTTGAATTGGCAGCAGCAACTACTGTAGCAACTGTCCCCAGTTTTGCAGAACCATTCCCACTTAAGGAATTCACAGCCTCTTTATGAGCCTTTAGAACAAGCTGAGTTGCACTGGTTGTCCAAAGCCAAAAAAACAAATGGGGAAAAAATCAAATATGCTACAACTATAACATCGGTGGATCAAATAAAGGTGTAAAAAGGAAAGAAAAGGGAATTCAGACAAACAGTGAAACGAATTTTATCAAGAAGAACAAGATCCACCACAAACCAAATTAAAATGGAACAGCCACCAACACTAACAAAATCACATACCCACTGAAAAATTATTACACCAGTAAAGACTGGATTTGATTTCAATTTTACTTCATCATTTTCTACACTTTTTATTTGCATGTGCAAATAATCAAAGATTCATGGGAGAGTGATGTTTGTCAATGTGAAGAAATTTATTGGAGAGAGGATACAAATGAAGAGGGAGATCCATCTTCAACATGGAAAAATCAGGATGGAAAAGGTAAAAAGGGAGGTAGAGCGTCAGTGATAAACAACTAACGAGTGGCAGACAGCAACATGCTTTATCTAACTATGCCTTTATGATAAAATAAAGCTGTGAATATAGCCAACGTAAAAAATTACAATCACAGAAGGATGCTATGGAACTTTCCATATCATGTGATTATAAAAGTATGGGAAAGAAAATAGAAAGTGACAATTTGACTGAAAAAGAATACCAGGAAGTTTCTGGCAGCAGAGCTGCAGCGGAAGAAATGATAAAAAAGGAAGAATGCCATCCAAAAGCCTTTGCACTTTTCATATCTTTTTATTTGACTGAAAACAAATTGAAAATTTTCTTAAATAAGAGAGCAAGGAAAGAAAAGAAAAAAAGAAAGGTTTTGTAAAAAAAAAAAAAAAAAAGAAAAGGTTAATTTTTTATTTTCTAATTATTATCAAAATCTGAACAAAAAAAATACTAAATAATACTTTTTTCAAGATCACTTCAATCCTCGCTAGCAGAGTCAGACTTTAAATGGGCTGGAAACAGAGGGTACCACTCAGACTCTAAAAAATAAAAAGAGGAAAAAAAAAAAAAACCATCTTGCCTATCAAAACAATACCATGTGGTTTCAGTTCGTTAACAGTGTTTAGACTTTCTCAAGGAATGAAACCACAGGGCATCACTTTGGCACAAAAAGCATGTCCATTATGTGTCAAACCACGAGGAACTTTTTTAAGTTTTCCCATATAAAACTGTATCTTGCACAATAGGCTTCATCATATGACATTCATCCAGCCTCAAAAGAAATCATAGAAATTTTAAGAAATAATGATAATGATTAAGAAGAACAAGAAAGGAATATCACAGAGTAATGCTCTCAAATCAAATGTCAGAAAACAGCACCCCTTAAGAAATCATAAAAATGTACCAACGCAACAAGAAACATACCTAATGCCCCACAACGATTACCTACACAGCCATTCAAGTTTTGAAGTACAGTAAATTCCTTCAAAACTAAATACACAAGATTTATGCAAGGAATCATATAATGTTCCCCTTCGCTCCAATTACCCACATTTTAACTAAGGAAGAAGTCTAAATATCACTACCCTAGCCAAAACAATTCCAAAATAACCCAGATTCATGCTATCTACATATCTTGATACAAAACTTTCAAGTTATTGAGGTTTCATCTAGTTTTTATGAAAGAGTCAAAGCTTCAGTAGCATGGTGTATTTTATCATAGTAGATGCCCTCGTGAAGAAAATAGAAAGTTCTCTAAAAGATGTTGCACTTGTTGTGAAGACAATATGATGATATTATAAAGAAAATATTAAAAAAAGGCAATGATTTGACCAAGAAACAAGTTTTGATATAACCTTTCTCATGAATAAAATAGAAAGTTCTATACAAAATGTTGCACTTGTTGTGAAGACAATATGATGATATTATAAAGAAAATACTAAAACAAAGGCCAATGATTTGACCAAGAAACAAGTTTTGATATAACCAAACGACAAAAGGCTCATTAAAGTTTAGAATTCAAAATCACTTATTGGACCAAGAAAACAAGTTCTGATATATCCTAACAACACAAGGCTCACAAAATTTTAGCATTCAATATGGATATCCTTGCTACCACGAAAGGAAGAGGCAAGAGAAGGGGGAACATCAAACATAACCAAAGGCCTCACAAATCACAACTTATATATCCTCAATTTGAATCCTAAAAACATTTCATACTACAAAACTCTACATTTGAAATGACCATATTTGCAGCATTCAAACTTCAAAGAATGAACATCAAATGCAAATGACATAGCAAAAGAGTTAAACAGCAATTGGATCTTAAAAATTAGAACTTGAATAGGATTATTGTGGTTCAAACTATGGAAAATAATTAGGTTAAGGAACTCTTAGTATAATAATTTGCATTAAGAAAAAGCATACACTATTGTAAATTAACTTGTCCTATTTATAAGTAAATAACCCTACTAAGAATCCTAAATGAAGAAGGAAAACTGTAAACTATTCCTAAATAATCAAGTAAAATACTTTACTACATAGGAACATAAATAAAAAAGGGAACTGAAAAATTAGATGTCAAAAATCCTAATTTAACTTCGATGCTCCTACATCAATCATCCCATGTCAAAAAATAACTCAGCTTCAATGAGCAAGTTCAATATGCTCCCTATTAATTCAGCTTGCATCACCAACCACACAAGTAACCTATCCAGTGTCTCAAAAGCTAGCTTCAATTCAGGGGCGAACCTAAATAGAGGTTCAAGAGGGAGGGGGAATTATTTTCCTTTCAAGAAAGTCCATTTAATTTTATGTTAGTTTTTGATTAATTTCAATTTTTTTTGATTAATTTCTAAATTGACCCTTCTAATATTTAGACCCCCTAAAATTTTTTGATCTTCTATCATATTTAAAATTTGGCCCCCCTATTTAGTGAATCTTGCGGCTGCCCCTGCTTCAATTCATCTTTGCACCTCATTCTAATTTGGTGATACCTACTTTTCAAATCAATCTTGAAAAACATCTTAATACCACTTCATTAATGAAGCACATCTTTTAACTAAGGAATAGGAAAGTGATACTTGGTGGTAATCTTATTTATGGCATGGTTGTCTGCACATTCTACAAGAACTGTCTTCCTTCAGAGCCAACAAAGTAAGTCAAGCACAAGGACCCTTACAACCACCAAACCACTGCCCAATAACTCATTGAACTGTCTTTCTATCTCAAGTTACTAAATAGGAGAAACTCTAGATGCTGGATAAGCTGGTATCATTATCAAATAAATAAAATATTGAATGATGCTTAAATGCAGTAAGCTTTTGGCAGATTCTCACAACTTTGTATTCCTCCAATAGCAATTGCATTTCAATGGTATATTGAGGTCATTTCATAGCCTAGTTACTCTTCGTTAATTTCTTTAGTAAAGCAAAGATGACACTATCTCACTGCATTTAGCTTCAAACTTTTCAGCCTGTTGTATGGAAAATACTACTACTCAATTCCTCTTTAACTGTCATTGCCATCACCCCCTATACCACCAACTGCTTGCCTAAAGCCACCTGAACCAATTGGAGAAAAGCTAGCTTCCATTCATCTTTGCACCCCATTTTAATTTTGTGATACCTACTTTTTTTCAAATCAATCTTGAAAAACACCTTAGAAGTTAGAACCACTTTGTTAATCAAGCACATCTTTCAACTAAGGAATAGGAAAGTGATACTTGGTGGTAATCTTATTTATGGCACAGTTATCTACACATTCTATAATAACTGTCTTCATAACCAATAAAGCAAGTACCAAACCACTACCCAAAACTCCTTGAACTGTCTTTCCGTCACAAGTTACTACATAGGAGACACTATATGCTGGTTAAGCTGCTACCCTTATCAAATATATAGAGAATATTGAATGCTTCTTAAATGTGGTAAGCTTTTAGCACATCTCACAAACTTACTGTTTGTATTCCTCCAATGGCAACTGCATTCCAATGGTATATTGAGGTCATTTCATAGCCTAGTCACTCTTCACTAATTTGTTTAGTGAAGCAAAAATGATCCCTATCTCACTGCATTTAGCTTCAAACTTTTCAGCTCCATACCACCAAAGGCTTGCCTTACACCAAGTGATCATCAATTTCCCCTTATCTCCTCATCATATTCACCAGAAGTGGGATCAATCACTCTTCAATAAATTCACGGCTAAATCGAGAGCAATTACTATATGCTCTTCCAATCCGCATCATGCTGCTAGATTTGGGTGTTTAGCCTCAAGAAAAGGTTCCACATCGTCAACTACCACTTCAATCTCAAGATCTCCTTGCATACTGAGCTGTTCATTATTGCCTTTTGGAATCTCCATTTGCGATTCCACAGGTTCCTTAAGCTTTGGAACTCATTCAGCCCAAGTCAAATGTCACTCATTCTTTGCATATCAGCCAACTCTGTTTGTTTGGACTGATTGCCTCTACCTCTAACAACCACCATTTAGAAACAGTGAAAAAGATTAATTTAGGATCTTTTAGCACTTAGATCACTTGGACTAGCAGAAGAAATTCAAAATTAGCGTTAGAATAGGATAATTGTGGTTGGAAAAATAGAAAATAATTAGGCTTAAACAAACCTTTAGAATCACTATTTTGAATAGAGAAAATAAAAGACATTAAGTAAATCGACTTGCTGCACTTAAATAAAATAACTATAATAAACAGGAATCCTGCATGAAAAAAAATTTAAAAGAAAAAGATAAAGCTTAAAAGTATTCCTAATTAGTTAAGTAAAATACTTTACTAAAAAGGAATCATAAAAATAAATAAATAAATAAGAAGAAGAAGAAGTAGGGAAACTGAAACATTAGAGGAAAACTATACAGCTGAAAAATTAAATACTGAACCCTAATGATATGTAAGGTTTGGCAGAATGGAATCCCGAATGAGCATTAAGAATTAATACCACACAATATATAAAACTTTATTCAGAATATCAAGAATAATGGAAGGTTACAGATGAGATTGTGTCTCTCTACAATGTACATAACGTGTTTTCTCTACTATGAGGTTTATTATGGAAATGTTTTACCCTTAATATGTTCATATTGTGTGTTCACATTCAACCATTATTACTAATTCCTCAATATGGTAATGTTTCTAGGTAACCTTGTGCAATGGTCGGTTCGGTTCAATAATCAAACCGAACCAAAATAACCAAAAACCGAACTTTCAATATTTTATCAATCAAACCAAGCCAAACTTATAGAATAACCGAATTCAAACCGAACATAAATTTTCGATCGGTTTGGTTCGGTTAATCGAAAAACCGAAAATTAAAACTATTTTAAAAAAAAATAAAAAATTATGTCTAAAAATTATAAAAAATTATATTTTAGGTGATAATTTACATGTATAAAATAATTATTCAATTAAAAAAACCGATAATTTAATTATCACCTAAAAAACCGATAATTTACATATATAAAATAATTATTCAATTAAAAAATAAAAAAAAATTATTTAATTACATAGAATTTCAGTTCGGTTTGGTTTTTCTACGGTTTTTTTTTTCAAAAACCGAACCGAAAAACCGAAATTTTGTAAAATTCAAAACTAAAAAACCGAACCAAATTAAAAAAATCGATCGGTTCGGCTTTTCGATTTGAACCGAAATTTGCTCATCCCTATTTCTAGGTCCTGGTGGTATCTCATTAATTCCTGGGTTGACTTTCTATTTTAGATCCGATATGCCAACCGTTATCACCAATTTAATTTAAAATCCTAAGTTAACATGCTCATGCATCAATAAACCAAAAATGATTCTTCAATCGCACAAAGGTAAATAACGAGTAAAAAAAAACTTACTGTAAAGTTGCTACCCATGCTCTAGCAGCACTAGGAGTCTCTGCACAAAGGAAGTAATCTTTCTTTTGTGGTGTGCCAATATCTATATTAAAGTTAAGCATGGAACTGTAGCTATTCCAATTCAACTACAAAATGATAACTTGAACTAAACAAAATCAAGTTGTGCCTATATTGTTAAAAAAGAAAAAATAGAGAGATTGATATGGATACAGAAACAGCAGCCGTCATACTTTGGAATTCCACTGAAGCACATAAACAGAAAGAGCAATGTTACTAATCATTCAAACTAGGTACAAACAGAACAACAAAAATCTTAAGAATGGATCTCCCTTATTAAAAAATATATATATTCCTTACTGGAAGTTCACAGGGGAAACTGTTATTGTGCTATTTGCATCAAAGATTATAGTCCCCTTCACTGCAGGCTCATTTCTCCTAGTCCTAAATCAAGCAGGCAGACAAAAATCGAAGTGCATAATCAATATACTCTAAAGAAAAAAAAAAAAAAAAAGCAAAAGCGTGACAAAGAAAAATATGTGCAACAAATACCAACTTGTATTCCATTTTTCCAGTAGTTGGGTCCAATATAACCCATCGCTCATTCCATTTTTTAAGCTGTTAATACAAAATAAGAGTAAATATTTAACAACAAATATATCTTCAAGTAAGATCCAGAGAAGATTAGCTACCAAATGACAATAGGAATACCTCAAAAGCCAATATTTATAGACCATATGAAATCAGATATAGGTATAGGATTGTGCATACCATTCGGCTCAATATAGGGGTTTCATTCGTTTTTCTTTTTAATTTTTTTCTTAATTCCTAATTCACTAATTGCATCAAACAAAATCTCTCATACTAATTAAGCAAAACAAACATCAATGTCAATAAATTGAAAGGCATCAACCAACAAACGAAAAGGAATTTCAGAGACCAGAGAAACAAAAATTAGAATTAACGCAAAAACTAAACAGTATGAGTGCAAAAATTAAAATAAAACGAAGGTCAAAATAATTCCGGTTAAGAAAAAAAGGAGAAATAAAGAGAGAATCATACAGTTTCAGATCGCTTGAGAAGTGGACCCTGCAATAAATTCCGACCAGAACCCGAAGCAAGCTGCCGCTTAATCCTTTCTAAACTGTTCTCTGCGTCTACTGCAATCTGTTGATGCCATTCTTACTGATTACAATTAGTCTAATCAAAATAATTACGCACAAAGAGAGAAGAAAACAGAGACTAACCGCAGAAGAACCATTAGAGGCCATGACACTACGGATCCCCACAAGAACTCGGAATTAAAGATGGTTTGCGGAAACTAGATTTATGGATTTTTACGATCACTTCCAAGCAAACAATAATAATAATAATAATAATAACGTATTATTCTAATTTCTAAGGCTGTTAGGTTTGCTTCATGGACTAGCAGTAGCAGCTGATAACACGCTCTTAGTTTTTATCTGGAAGAACACTGTTCAATTTTAGTCCGAAAGAATACCATTATATATGATGGGCTGCGCAAATAGCCCAAAGATACTACCGTTTAGTCGTTGAAAACCCGAAGGGTCTGTATGCTTCATGCAATTAGAGGTGAGAAAAAAAAATGTTAGTTTATTAATATTTAATTATTAATCAGTCTATTATATTTAATTAATTAATCCATCGATTTCAATTTTTTTAATTTAATTAATTAATATTTTTTAATTAATTATTAAAATTTATATAATAAAATTATAAAAAAAAAATTAAGTGTAGTACAATTTAATTTAAAATGTGTAAAGTAATTCAAAAAATTATAAAATAAATATAATTTACTAGAAAAAATTTATGTTTAATAAATTAATAGCTATTATTATAAAATAGATATGATATTTTTTAAAAATTAACTTACTTGATTCAAATTCATAAAAAAATTTTAAATAATATTAAATATTAAAATATAAATTTTAAAATATAAAAAATTACTATTAAGTAAAATATGAATATCAATATATAATAAAAAATTATATATATAAAAGTTAATTGGTTATTACATATAAATATTACTATATAATTAAAGAAAATAATATAATATAAATTTACTTTAAAGTATTATATAAATTTTATAGAAAAATATTAAAAAATTAAGATATAAAAAATAAAATATAATTTAAAGTATTATTTTATGTAAATATTAGAAAGAAATAGAACAAAAAAAGAAAAATTTCTAAGGCATAATATATATATATATATATATATATATATATATATATATATATATATATATGTGTGTGTGTGTGTGTGTGTGTGTGTGTGTGTGTGTGTGTGTGGCAAATGGACAGGTTAGATGAGTTTGGGTTGGCTCATTAATAGATGGGTCATTAATGATTAGATCATAAATGGATCAATATCCAAATGGGTTTGATTGATTTAAATCGACCCATAAGTTTGCTCTCAGCTTTAGAATATTAATATTCTTCTTCTTCCTCTTCCATTCACTCTTTTGCCATTAGAGCTACAAATTTTTCATATTGAGGACTTATCTTATGATATGCCCTTAAACTTTAAATTTTTTATTATTTTTTAATTAATTTCATTTATAATCATTAAATTTATATTGTCACATAAATTTTTTGCATACAAAATATTTTAACTTTTAAAATATTATAATTAAAATTATTTTTTTAAAAAAATTATAGTATTTTTTAGAAAAATCATGAATTTAGAATTTAAATTAGATATAATTTATTTACACATGCCATGCCATGTAGCTTTTATTGTAATAATCTCCTTCAAGTAATATAATTCAGTTGTCTGCGAGCATTAATGAAATCAACTTTATTTTTCGGAACTTAAAGCTTTCAAGGTTATGGGACAACCACTTCTCAGTCTTGGAATATGCGATTTCTTTTTCAGCTGGGATCCAAATCTTGAACTGTCCACCTATATTTGCAATGGTAAAATTATATGATTAAAATTCCATCAGGTAAAATTAAAAGAAAATTAAAAGGGTATTCCGATTGAAGGTTTATGTTGCTGTTGTGAGAAGCCATACCTTCACAGCGAGCAGAAACAGTTGCTGCCAGACAACTTATTGGGTAATGATCCAATGGGTTGAAAAATGTAATGGATCAAATTTGAATTGACCCAATAGATATTGAATTGGGTTAGATTAAAAAAAAATGAATCAGTTTTGGATTGACCAAATGGGTATTCATTTAGATTGAATTGGATTTGGATCAAAAATTTTTGGATAAATTTGAATCGACCAATGGATTTGGATCAATTTTGCCAGGTATATATATATATATATATATATATATATATATATCGGGCACTAACGATTTACCAGTATCCCAAAATCGAAACAATCATGAAAAAATAAAAAATATAAAAATTAAAAATCGTAATCAAGTCTATCGAATTGATTAACCGAAAAAATTAATTTGATTTTAGATTGGTTTGCAGTTAACCATATTTTTGATTTTTTTGCTTACACCTACATGCAATTAAGACTAATCTTAATCGATAAGGTATTAGTTATCTCGAAATTAATAGTCGGACCAAACAAAAAACTGAAGAGGCAAAGGGTTCTTTATTCAACCAATTTGATAGGATTTAATAGTTTTTTTTTTCAAAATAAGATTATTTTTAAATTTTTCTATAAATATTATAAAAATATAATATATAAAAAAATTAAAAAATAGTTTAAAAAATACATTTATCATCAAACATTAATATTTTTAAGTTATTCAATATTTTGAACAAATATTTAAGATAAATATAGTAAAAAATTATAAATATTCAAAAATATTTATCAATTATAAATTATAATTTTTATTTTATACATAAGAAATTCACTAAAATTGTCTAAATTTTAATTATTTTGTATTTATATTTATATTTTACTTTTTTTAGCAAAAAATAATATTGTATGGATATTTTGGACCAAAATTGAATTTTCTGACTCAAATATGTTTTTTCTTGTTTCACCCAATTTTATCCAGTTTCAGCCCGTTTTCGTCGATTTTTTATCGGTTCTTTACGATTTTTTGCCAGTTCACAGTTAATCCGATTCGATTTTAATATCATTGATGGGGTATATTTTTGCCCTCAAAACTTTCTTTTACAGAGTAAAAATGCCCATAAATTTTTATTTTCTAAAACCATACCCTTCAGCTATCATTTTTAGGTGAAAAATGCCCATATTTTAACTTTTCTAGGTTTTTAATTTCCTTTTACACACTGTTTCTTCTTTCATTTATACTTTTTTTTCTTGTACTCTTTTTAATTAATTATAACTTTAGTTGTATATTAATTAATGTAGATCTTATATTTTTTATTTAATGTAGATCTTTTGTGTTCAGTATATTAATTTGTTTTCATATAAAGAATTTAATTGCCCGTCTATTTTTTTATTATTTAGTCTATATTTTATGTGCTGCTTAAATCTAATAGATTTAGATATTCATCAATTTTTTATAATATTCATTTTATTTTATTTACAAAGATTCGCACCAAATATTTTTAGAGTTTATATTTTTCTAAAGTTTAAATGAATATATTAAATATTATCTTTAAAATATAGTAGTTTTTGTAATTCTCTTTTACTATATTTAAAATCATATTCTAACAATTTAATAGTATTGTTTGGCAATATTTATAAATTTTAAATAATTAATTCTATTTTTTAAATATTTTATATAATTTTTCTTTCAATTAAATTAAATGTATGTCTTATTTTTTTAACTGTTACTTGTTCTTAATTCATTCAATTTTCTCTTAATTTTATACTAAAATGATTTATTTCATTTATAATATTTTTTAGATTTTTTCTTAAATTATTTTTTATATTTATTATTTTTGCTCTTATTTCTTGTAACCTAGGTAATCTATATTCTTCTACCATATTATTTAATTGTATAAACATACATTTATTTTCATATCTCTCATTCTATCTTTATAATATTTTATCTCTTCTATTAGTTCTGAACATATTTTATATATCTTATTACATGTTTCTTTTAATATTAAGCTTAAGATTTTATTTTTCCTGTATATCTAGATAGTTTGTAGATTTCTTTTAAATCTTAAGCTCTTATATTTTTCTTGACAACCATGGCTCTAATATCACTTATTACATATGAAAACACGACCAAAATTCAGAATTTTCTTGCCAAAAGTTTTCTTTTATATTTTTGATAAATCTTCAACCATTATTTGGTTCATAATTTGAACAATTCATTTTCTGAAAGTATTTTTTCTTTTCACCTTTTTTATAGCATATTCATCTATACAAGAAATAGGATTGAAAACTAATACCATAAACAAACAGGAATTAGGATTTCTAAAATACCCTATAAATCTTTCTATTTTCGGTCTAATACGCTTCCTTATTCTATTGCTTGAATCTAGTTAACATTGATTTCTATTAACTATTCACTCTCACACAAAGACGTTCCGATTTGATTTTAGTGCTCCAAACTTTGTACCTTTTGCCCTTTCAACTTGAACACTGGGTCTGGTAATATCAGGAGCTACTATCGAAAAGATTTTCAACAAGCAACTGGAAAATTTTTCATAAATGAACTTAGCATAGAAAATTTTAAATGATTCTGAGTAATCTAATCCTCTTTATCTATCCTATTTAGTTTCCTATATTTTTTGTTGGATCTATATGCTAAATACTTACGCTACTCGTAAAGAATAGATGAAAATTTACAGTTCCATAAATTTTTATTTCTGATAAAAAATTACAAGATAAAAAGAAGGCAGTAAGCAAACCTAAAAGATAAACTATAAGCCAAGCTGTGCCTCTTTTAAATACATGGTGGGTTTTTTTATAGAATTTTAACCCTCGTCAATTACATCATCCCTTACAAAATCATTTTTATCTCCATTTTGAAGTATTGGTTTTCTTCATTTTCAGAAGGGATCTAGCTCCATTAAGCTATGTTCTTTTCTTTTGTCTACCACCATAGGTTCCCTCTTTATGTACCTTTCGAACAACTATCTTGTAGCTTTTGTCATTAGTATTCTTCCATCCAAAATTCCTTCAAGATAACCTTGCAATAGATATTTTTTATGCTATTCTCCAGCAGGATTAGTGACTAAGATTCCATCTACATAGCTGGTATAATATCTTTTATTGTCATTTAAAATTTCCTTTAGTCCCCTAACAAATGTTTATGTATTTGTCATTCTTATCTCTAGTAAATTTTTCAAAATTAAAGATAGAATGGTAACTATTCTTTATTCATCAGGAATAAATTCTTGCCTGGTAGTTCCTAACATAATAAAGGTTTCAGTACTAAGTTCATCATTTTTCTCATCATCCAATTGTGGAATGTTACTCATTGTTCTAATAAAAGGCCTTAGATGCCTTAGTAATATTCCTAAACATCTGAACTTGCATACTAATTATCTCTAGTAAATGTTTAAGTTCCTTTAGATATTCTCCAAGATAGATGGCATGGATTAATCCAAAAAGGTATAATTTATTGATCCCCCTTGGATCTGCTCATTTCCTTCTAATTGCATTGTTATATGTTCCATTAATTAAGATGGTACTGGTCCCAACTGCATTGGTAAATTTCGCTAAAAATTAAAGGGCTTTTAAAAGGTCTTTTTCCCATTACCTTTTCTATTCTGAGACATCAATTATTGCTCTTTCATCATCAATCCATATTTTTTAAATAATGATAAATTTTTAGTTAAATCATTAGAAGCTATCAATCTTGAACTGAATTTCTCTATAGATGTTCGGATAAATGTTGAGGGTTGATCAAAACAATCTAAATGGTATAAATATTGAACAGATCTCCTCATCAATATATTTTTAGATATATCATCTTTTAGCTCTTTCTTGGCTGTAGTTCCAAGGCTAGTTATTTTTTATGAGCTATAACTGCTAGAGCCGGCACTCATTAGATCTTTTGGCAAGCAGCTTGCAAATTGCTTGTGCATAGCTCATAAATATTTGGTTTATCTCATATTTCTAGAGAACGAGGTATATATTCTTATAGATTCTCCGTTTGTTGTTTCATCTCATTTTCCAAAACTTGGATCGAAAATATATATTTTTGGATAGATTCCATCTGCTCCTTCTTATTGGAAGCGAGCTTAGATATTTTTTCTAAACTTTTCTCCATACTGCAAGATAAAAGTTAGTACCAACAGTTTATATTTTATTGCTTTGTCTACTAAGTAAATCAACTAATATATTTTTCTTTCCTAATATGTATTCTATATCAAACTAGAAATTGGCAATACATTCTTGCCAACCCATTTTTCTACTCTCAGCTAGTTTTCCATTATAATTTTTTGAATAAAAGATTTTACATGTGTATTATCTGATTTTGCCTTAAATTTTGTAGGTAATACAATTATTTTAAATTTTTGTATTGAATATTTGGCTACTAATAATTCTTTTTTATTACTAGGGAAAAGGGGCGAATTTGCCACTCAAGTTTGTCAATTGGTTCAAATATGCCATTCAAGTATTTTTTTGTACAAAAAAATACCATTATTGTTATACAATTGATCCAATTTTGCCACTCTAGTCCACATAAGCAGAAAATAATATGAGTTGGAAATAATCTAATAGATAAATCATCAAATAAACGAGTACATGGCATTGAAGTTAATCAGATCCAAATTAAACCAATCCAAATTAAAATATTAAACCAAGTTAAACCACTCTAATCAACCACTTGTTCCTTCCTTCTCTCTCTGACCCATTGTCACCAATCCCCTACTCTCTCACTAATTACTCAATGGCGGTCTTTGTTCAGCTTAAATTCCAGTCTTTTCTCATATTTTTATTGTTGATTGTTCTTATATTCACTCAAATTTGAGGATTGCGGTGTGCTTGGTGGGTGGAGCTAGGAGATTCAATCTCACAAGACAAGAAATAGTTCAAATCATTTTCATTTGGGGCAGAGTCGGAGATATAACCTCGATGGCATTGAATAACGATCTCAGATATGTTTCTAAGCTTTTTTCTGCTTCCCAGTTGATTTTGTCCTGGTCAGGTTGGGTCTTTTAATACTCCAATCTTCAAATTTTTTATTTATTTTTTAAGATTTCTGCTCTGTTTCATTTTGATTGCTGGGGACTTGGGGCTAGCATTTTAATAGACTTTATCTTCTGTTTTGTTTTATTTGGAGAGATGAATGATGGGTTTTGAATTGGAGTGATTTTTGGATATGGTAATTGTTGGATCTCTGATTACGATTGGTAGTGTATAGATTCTGAGATCTTGGTTTGACAATATTTCAGTTCCTATTGAATTAATTTCATAGGGTTTACTGGATTATTAATAGGCAAATGGGTTCCTTTTAAATACAGAGTTTTAACATGTTCTTCAGCTTGATATGTTGTGTGTTATTTCTTGAACTGTGATTTGTGCAATTTCGAATTAATATGTGGAACATTTTAAGAAAAAATTTGGTTGTCACTTGTTTATCCCTTTGGATTTTGTTCAATTGAAAGCAAACGGCACAAACAAATGATGAAGTTACAGTACACACTGAAAAAGATGATGCTGCATCTGGTAACTAGGCTCTTTGTGGTGACAGTTGTGGAGAAGACTGCTAAAGAGGAAAAAGTAGATGCTGCTGCATCTGGTGATCATTTTGGAATTTTGTACTTAATTTGGTCGTTAATTTGGACAGGGTTTGGTTGAGCTCAAAGGGCAATGTAGTGATTGTTCGACAAAAAATTGAATTTACTGATTAAGCTGGAATTTATTGTTGATTTTACTGCAAACTAAGCTGGAATAAATGTTGTATTTTGCTGCTTCATGTTGGATACTGATACTTGAATTAAAACATTCTTTTGCTATTGTATTACTTTGTTGGAATTATATATTCCTTTGTTGTTCTATTAATCTGCATTTCTGCTAGAATTAAGAATGAACAAAATGCTGATTGTATTATTCTGGTGTTAGATTTGTTGTCATGAAATTCTGAATGAAATAAGAATGGACCATGAATAAAAATAGCACCAGTTGGTTATTTGTTGTTCTATTATTCAAGATGTATGTTCAAGACATCATATGGATAATATGTTGAAAAAATAGAAAATTACAAGTGTGAAAACCTTTTTAGTGCAAACCTTTTTAGTTGTTTTTCGGTCTAAAAAGAGGGACTGGTTGGGGTCTGCATGTTTTCTCTTTTTCACTAATTACTAATAGCTAATTAAAAAAAAATATTTGATGAAAAAAGAATAGATGTAAACTAAAGGCCAACTTATTCTCTCTAAAATAATCACTATATAGTGACAAATAAAAGCACAATTGACCCTATTCCTATGCTCTTTAGTAGGGGTGCTCACGGGGCGAGGCCGGGGATTATATCCCCACTCACTGCCCTGCCGGAGTCGGAGATTTCCCGTCCACGCCCCCGACTTTAGAACGGGGAGAATATCCCCCCCGCCCCGCGAGGATCCCCATCCCCGAATATATATATATATATATTAATTTAAAATATAATATTTTATAAATAATTAAAATTAAAATATAACATTTAATTAATAAAAAAATTAAAATCAATCATAATTTAAATTAATATAAATTTTAACCATTCATAAATTTAGAATTAAGTATAATTTAAAACTTAATAATTATAAAATTAAATTATATTTTAATTATTTATAAAATACTATATTTTAAAATAAAAAAAAATTGCTGGGCGGGGATCCCCAAGGGCGGATACCCCATTTCCCGCCCTCGCCCCCGAATTTGTAATGGGGATTTTTTTCCCCCGTCTCCGTCCCCGCGGGAGGAAAATTTGGGAATTTCCCGCCCTGCAAAATTTTTTTTTATTTTAAAATATAATATTTTATAAATAATTAAAATTAAAATATAATTTACTTTTATAATTATTAAGTTTTAAATTATACTTAATATCAAAATTAATTGACTACCTGTACCCACTTTTTTATTCTACTTTCTAGTGCATCATATTTGAATTGAAACTACTATATCTGAGTCGGTTAAAGAAAGAATGGAGAAGATATTTTGGTAGGAAGAAATAATGGAATAATAGAGGCACAGACTTCTTAAAGGCAAAATTGCCAACATCTAAATTGCTAAAACCAAAATTATGTACAACTTGAGACCATGAAGAACTAGCTGCACTTGAATTATCTCACGGCTCACCCACCATCATCAAAACATAACAATCCGAACTGTGTCTAGAGCTAACAAGCAGTTATATAGCTCAAAATTCTTTGCCAATTAAAGCATATAACAGGCATCAAGAGCTCAAGACACTCTTGGATGTCAGAGAATCTCCACCTGAATTGATTTCACCCTAATGACTCTTATAAATAAGTGCCACCATGCTTATGAAGGTACAAAACTTGCTCAAATAAAATTTTGATGAAGTGGATCTAATTTTCAGAATTAGCAAATAACTGGCAGAAATCGACTTTGACAAACAATAAATACTAAATGCACAGGATTCTACGGTGAATTCCAAGAACAAAAATAGAAAATTATAGTCCCAAATAAAAGAGATTTGTTAAGCCAATTACAACACAGTAAATAAAAAAATTGCAAACAAAAAATACCTATTACATTGGATTTTGGCATGATTTACAAGAATAAAAATAGAAAATTACAGTCCCACATAAAAGAAGCTTTGTAAGCCAATTATAATATAATTAAATAACAAAATTGCATTCTATGTACCATGCCACTGTTACAAAACTCAACGTCTCATTATACTGAAGCGAGGGCTGGTTCCTTGCATCATTCATATTATTAGCCTCACCTTCTTATTTAATTTATTTTAATTTGAGTTTTTGCCAACAATCACATATCCTGAGAATGGTTTGGTTAACTTGTTTTAATTAGGTTTAAGGTTTTAATTTGGTTGGTTTATTTGTTTTAATTTGAATTTGATTTAACTTGGTTTAATATTTTAATTTGGGTTGGTTTATTTTGGGTCTGATTAACTTCAATGCCATGTATTCATTTATTTGTTGATATGTCTATTAGATTATTTACAACTCATATTATTTTCTACTTATGTGGACTAGAGTGGCAAAATTGGATCAATTGTATAATAATAATGGCATTTTTTTACAAAAAAATACTTGAATGGCATATTTGAACTAATTGACAAACTCGAGTGGCAAATTTGCTCCTTTTCCCTTATTACTATGATAATTTGTTTCCATATTAGCAAAAGTCCCTAGGCATAACCATAAATTTTCTTTCTATCTTTACTTTTTGGAATAACTCCTAATAATTATTTGAAACGTCTAATTCTGACCTTACTTGTTTGTTTTCTCCTGGTAAAGGTAGTCTTATTATATTTCTACAATATTTTTTATTTCTTTTACTACTTCAATATCTTTTTTTGTCCAATTTCATGGATTATTTCATTTTAATTTGTCTGGAGTACTTTTCTTTCTTTATGCATTCATGTATAAAGTCACTAGCATAAGTTACATGTCCTAAAAATTATTGTACCATTAGTTTATTTTCTAATTGGTCTGAAAATTCTAGTAAAGCTTCAGCTATGAGGTTGTAATTCTATTTATTTTGTAAATCCTAGAAATCGTATTCTTCACTTTGCTATTTTATCTTTTTCTTTGGATAACATTATTCCACACATAAAACATCTTAATAAAAACCATCTAAAATGACTAAAATGTTCTTATAAAATTTCACTAAATATTATTGCATCATCTATATAAATTAGGGATGAGCAAAAAAAATTGAAAATATGGTTAACCGCAAAACCAATCTAAAATAAAATCGATTTTTACAGTTAACCAATCCGATAGACTCGATTACGGTTTTTAATTTTTACATTTTTGGTTAATGGTTACGGTTTAGATTTTTAAGTACCGGTTAACCATTATTCCACGGTTATCTGATTCATAATTTCTCTCTAAAATTTACATAAAATAATGCTTTAAAGTATATTTAAACTATATTTTTATTTTTGTACCTTAATTTTTTATATTTTCCTATAAAACTTGTATAATACTTTAAACTAAATTTATATTATATCATTTTCTTTAATTATATAACAATATTTATATATAGTATACAATTAACTTTTATATATATATATATATATATATATTTATTTATTATATATTGGTGTTCATATTTTACTTAATAGCATTTAATTACATTATTATCCAAAATTTTATTTAACTTAGAATCAAACATAGTAATTTTCAATAAATATCAAATCTAATTTACAATATTAGCTATTAATTTATAAAACATGAATTTTGGCTAGTAAATTATGTTTATTTTGTAATTTTTATATTAAATTACTTTATACATTGGAAATTGAATTAAACTTTATATATTTTTTTTATAATTTTATGTTATAAAATTTAATAGTTAACCGAAAAATATTGGTTAACCAAATCGAAAAACCGAAACCGATGGACTGATTAACTGAATGTAACGAACTGATTAATGGTTAATAATTTTAAAAAATCGATATTAATGGACTGGTTAATTTTTTTGTTCATGGACCGGTTAACTGGTTCATTCTCATCCCTAATATAAATTAAGTAAAAATATCTTAATTTTTTAAATACATTATCCATTTTTTTGAAATATTTGAGGGACGTTACATAATTCAAATGGCATTACTAATAATTTATAATGACTTCTAAGTGAACTAAATGTTGCATATTTTATATTATTAGAATGCATCTTTATTTGCCAAAAATCCTGATTTACAATCAAATTTTGAATACCAAGTTTTCATTTTTATACTATGCATTAGAATTTCTTTTTTGGGTATTAGATATCCATCATATTCTATTGCGTTATTTAATTTTTTGTAATTTATTACCATTCTAGCCTTTTTTTCTTTTTAATTTTTGCATGGTTTTTTACCATATAGGTTGGACGATTATATAAATTTTACATTCCATGATTAATTATTTTTTGATAATTATTTTCTTTGAATTTCAATTTTTTTTATCTTCTTTACTATATCACATTTTTTTTTTTACTTTTTATTGGTTTGTCATGTTCTAATTTAATTCTTGCATAAATCTTATTTTTCTCCCATTTTTCTATAGAGATCTTTTTCAATACATTATTCTAATAAACATTATATTTCTTTTGAGACTTATATTTTTTTTTCATTTTTTTTATAATGCTCTTACTGATTCTTTTTATCAATCATTATCACCATAGCTCACTATGTGAAGGACTAAGGGAGAGAATTTTTATTTATATTCTTCTATTTGAAGACAAATTATTTTATGTTTATATGGTATTATTAATCATAACATATTGATGTCTTATATTTATTGGATACTAATTTGTTAACCAAGCATTTCTTAATAATATATCACTTTCATGATTTTTACATTGACATAATCTAGATATTTGTAATAGATATAAGTATACTTGAATCTTTACATTTTCAATAATAAAATGATACTTATTTGTTCTTCTAAAGATATCAATTCCTAATCTATAATCATCAGTTTGTTTTATAATTCATCCGAAATATATATATGGTTGTGCTAAACTAATTGTTGATCCGGTATCTAAAAATGCATGATAAGGAAGCATATGATAAATTTTATGTATGATCTCTAAATTTATATAAATAGTTAATAGATTAGTCTTTAATTCTTTTAATTTTGTAGTGAATTCCATTACAAGTAAATATAATATAACCATCTATTAAACTATACAAGGCTATGTACTTTAAGAAATCTAATCCTAATAAAATACGTATTTGTGTAGATATTATGATATTCATATTTATTACTTCTCCATTTATATCTATTAATGCTAAATTAGTCTTTACATATTTGGTTATTGTATGTTTATGTTCTGAATAATCTAAAAATTCATAATTTTCTAACAGATTATATTTTTTAAATGATGATACTAGACTTTCATTTATATGACTTTTAACTACTCCTATATCTACTAAGGTTTTTAATGTTTTCCATTTTCCTCCTATATCTAACTCTGTTTGTATATAATATTGTTTTGCTTTTATAGGTGATTTTAAATCTATACTCCTTCATTGTGAATATATTCTTTCTTCTTTGTTTATTATTATTGGCTCATTTTTAAATTAAGGCATATTTTACTCTTTAGATGATTATCCTAGTACTATTAATTATTTATTTCTATATGCCTAATTTTAGGTGTAAGTCCTATGTTTTTATTCTTATATCTAAGATCTATTATCAATTATGTTAACATAGTCATGGTTGTTGGTATTAATATGTTAACATAGTCATGCTTATTGGCATTAATTATCTAGGTGAGATATATTCTAGTAGATTTGAAAATGTATCTTCTATTTCTACTCGTAGTTTTATATTATCTTTTTGTAGTTTCTTATGATGACTTGTGATAAATGCATATATAGTCTTGTATGTAATAGAAAATACCATAAATTCATTGGTCATTTCTACCCTATGTAGTTTATGATATAAGTTCAAAGCTTTGTCTATATTTTTATCTTACACACTTATTGAAAAATCAGTGTTAATATAAATTTTAATTTTTATATACTAAATTTTCTGATACTACTCCTAAGAGAGCATTTATTGGGTCATATATTATTCTATCATCCATGCAAAATATTTGTATTGGGCTATCTATTCTTTGCCTAAATGTGCTTTTATTATAATTTAAATTATGCCTAAATATGGATTTTTATATTTGTTTTTATCTGGTAGTTTAGCTAATTCTTTATTAATTTTATCTTTATTTATTAAAAGTATTATTGTATTTTCCTTTGTCTTATATATATCTATATCTGACTCAGAATGTTTAGTTATGTATGTTGCCTTATAAAAACTATTAAACTATTATCTTTTAAATATGTCTTCAACTTTTATATTTAACTTATGATTATTGAATTAACTAAATTTTATTTCATCAAAAAATTTATTATAGCTAAACATGTTATTATTATTTATTGAGGATAGATCTTAATCTTTCATTTTCCGGGTTTATGCATGTTCATAAAGTTATGGGTAATTCTCAACCTAGATTTCAGTAATAGGGAACATTTATCGTATTGTTATTGTGATTGATCCTTGATTATGCAAGTGTTAAAAATGAATTAAAAGCAATTGTGTTAGATAGCATTACAGTAGAGGAGTTTAAGAGCACATGGATTTTTTTTTTTAATCAGCCCATCAATAAGAGGAGAATTAGTGGTTAAGTAAATTGTATAATGAAAGGCAAAGTTCAGTGCTAGGTCATGTCAATCTCTTCTTCGGGGTAGCAATGCTTTGTACTCAAAGAAGCAAGAGAATGCATGTTTTTTTCGATAATTATGTCAATTCCTAAAGCACATTGACATAATTTGTTGATTAGTATGAATTGGCTCTTAGAGTAAAGTATAAAAAGGATAATAAAGCAAAATATAAGTCTAAAAAACATCAAAACCAAATGTGAATTAGGTTTTTGGTAGGAGCAACAACTGCAAAGTGCTTATACCCAAAATATTTTCAGCATATTCAAGAAATAGTTTATAACGCCCTAAATAATATAACCAGAAAAGAATAATAGTGAGTCTAGGATTCATTAAAAAATTATCCAATGCATTAAGGCACCCAAATAACCATATAAATTAGACAAGAATTTAAATAGTAAAAAAATGGTTAAAATAAACTAAGTGGGGACCCAATTGCATGAATTTATGAAGTGGAATTTAAGGAGAAGATTACACACACACACCAGTCGTTCCTCTTTCTTTCCTGTTCCCAACCTTCCCCATTTTTCTTTCTTTTATTTTCCAGCCCCTTCACCTATGTTTTCTTTTGTACCATCGTCCCACCTTTTCATTCCTCTTTTCGTTAACCGCTGGTTACCGATATTTTTTTCTCCTTCTTTGATGTACAATGGTCAAGAGGTATGGGTTATACCTTTTAAAAATTTGGAAACTAAGAGAAGAGAATAGGAAACAAATTTGGGGGTTAAGGATTTAGATTTAATCTTCTTTATTTTTATCATCACTTTGGAAAATTAATCTTAAATTTCATGGTTATTATTTAAATTTCTCTTAAATTTGTATATGTTATTTTGATTTGAGCCATTTGCTTTAAATTAATAAATATGTTTATGAAGAAGAAGATAATTTGAAGAATAAGGAGAAAAGGAAAGAAATAAAAGATCTAGCTTGATTTTGAGGAATGTTTTCGGAAGATTGAAGCTTGATTTTGTTATCAAAAGAGATTTGCAACCACTAAAATTTACCTTTCTTAAATTTTGATATAAATTATGTTAAGATTAAAGCTTATGGCATGATATAATTTTGATGGAATTAAATTATAAGTAATGAAATTGATGTCATAAATCCTTATTTTTAACTTAAAAATTCCAAATAATCATAAAAAATTGAAAAATTTTCATAGAGCACCAAATCCTCGTTTTGTGAAAATCGACACTGAAGGTAATATTCTCAAACCCTTAAAAACCCATAAATTAAATATTTAAGTTTTTATTAATTGTGTAAATAATATTTTTTAGTTTATTTTCTTGCTAATTTTGTAGATCTACCTTAATGTATTGTCAATTTTACATATTTGTTAATTAATTGTAAATTTATTATCTAATTTTATCAATTAATTTATTATTTTAGTTAATAAATTAATTGCTTCATTATGTTAATTAATCTTTAATTTTATTATTTATTATTTAAGTGTTTTGTAGTGAATATGTAAATTATATGTTTAATTTCATTATTTACTAATTAATTGATATTATTGTTAATATTATCATTATTACCATTATTCTTACATTTTTAATATATTAATTTGTTAATTAGTTAATTGTATTAGTTTAATAAAAATTTTTTGTTTATTTATTATTTTTATATATTTTAATGACTTTTAATTGGTGTTTTATTTTCTGTGTTATTTAAGGTTTTTTGGTAGATTTTTTAAACCAAAAATATTTTTTTTCATTGGTTGCTGCGTGAGGTGTATTTCTAGGTCCTTTAGTGATGCGCAATTATTACCGTCACTAAAAGTCTCATTTTCTTAATTCCATCTTTTACTGGAACTGGACCTTTAACGACTGGAGTTTATGGCAATAGTTAAAAACTTCCGTCACTAAAAGTGCCATTCAAGGTTCCCTAATGTCACTCACTGCACTCACGTCTCACTTACTTTCTTCCCCCTTTTTGTCCTTTTTATGTTTATTGTTTTATTTTCTTTTTTGTTATATAAATTAATTATTTTATAATTTTTAATTATTAATTTCATTATTTTTTATTTATTGTTTCGGGCTTGTAATATTATTTAATGCCTCCTATTGAGTTGTAATAGTTTAGTAAAAATGGATTTTTACACACACTAATTAAAATAACATCAAAATAATTTCTATTTAATTATATTGGATTCTTCTCATAAAATAGATCAATGTCCTATTTCATTTCAAAAATCACACAAAAAAATTTCATAAATATGCATGAGGGAATCAATATTCCCAAATAAATCAATAGTCCAATTTATGCATATTTTACTTATATTATTATTCTTAAATGTTTTGTTTGTCACACATAAATGGATTTTCGAATGATAAATTAAAGGCCCCCCAAATAATTTCTACTTTAAATTAATCAATTAACACGATTCCTTTTTAAAAGTCACAAGGAATCAATTATCCCATTTTTATTCAAAATACACCCAAAATGCTATATTCTTTGTAAATGTGCATCCGAGGACCAATGTTCTTGTCAAAAGAACTCAATCAATTGCTTGATTTATGTATGATTTTATTTTTATATTTATTCTTTTATTCTTTAATGCTTTCAAATGACATGCTTTACCGATTTTTTTTATATGCTTGGGTGTGCCTTTCTTTTCTACGCATGATAACTCATGTGCGAAAATAGATAAAGTATATTAATTACTAAAACTCATTTATATATAACATTAACCAAATGTATAAATAGGAGTGAGGTCCCGAACTATCTCTAGTTTCGAAGTCATAAGGTACAAAAATGTTCTACTGGATGGCGAATCCTAGAATAAATCACCTTGTGATGATCAGTAGATGCTTCATAGATTAGTCGTTAGCAAATAAGTAAGGATACCTTGAACACTGTTTCATCCTTTTACGAATTTGAGGCATCGCGTACCGAGTTAAATTGTAACGTCCCTGGTATCTGCTGCTAGTGAATATTGTCCGCTTTGGGCCACGTGCGCTTTTGGCAACGTGTCGCCCTCACGGTTTTAAAACGCGTCCTTCAGGTATCAAAGCTGCACAGCTGTACGCAATGAGCCTTACTCGATATTGTCCTCTTTGCCCCCAAGGCCTGATGCCTATCCGCTTTTGGGTATAAGTCCATCTAGGCGGAGCTCAAGGTTTTGTCCTTGGGCCTCAGCCCAAAGCGCGTCCACTAGGGAATGGTATCCACAGCCTTATAAGGATTGCTTTGTTCACCACTCCAACCGAAGTGGTAACGTCCCCGGTATCTGCCGCTAGTGAATATTGTCCGCTTTGGGCCACGTGCGCTTTTGGCAACGTGTCGCCCTTACTGTTTTAAAACGCGTCCTTCAGGTATCAGAGCTGCACAGCGGCACGCAATGAACCTTACTCGATATTGTCCTCTTTGCCCCCAAGGCCTGATCCTATTCACTTTTGGCTATAGGTCCATCTAGGCAGAGCTCAAGGTTTTGTCCTTGGGCCTCAGCCCAAAGCGCGTCCACTGGGGAATGGTATCCATAGCCTTATAAGGACTGCTTCGTTCACCACTCCAACCGATGTGGGATTGGGTACACAATCCATCCCCCCTTAGGGCCCGACCCAGCGTCCTCGCTGATGCACCGGTCCGACACCGGCTCTGATACTAACTGGATGCGTTTTAAAATCGTGAGGGCGACACGTTGCCAAAAGCGCACGTGGCCCAAAGCGGACAATATTCACTAGCGGCAGATACCGGGGACGTTACATAAATCCTTGCTCATTGCAAAGCGGTTGATTTTCCCAAGTTAAATGAATCTTGATCCAATCTCGAGCCTTAAAAATGGACTTTCGAGAATAAGTCGGATGCCTACGGGCTTAACTCGTATCATAATGACATAAATACAAAAAAACACAAATTATATGATAAAAGATGCTTAAAAGTCAGCCACGGATGCCTAAACAGATGAGGGACGGGATGAGAAGAAGGCTCATGATGTCACATCTATCACTCTGATAGACGGGCATCCATCGATGTAAGGTCCCTAATTGTACCTTAGGAGGAATACTAACTAATGAATAATGTATTTATATGGTAATATGATTCGATTGTGCATGATAATTGATGTTATTATGAGTGGAGACCTATAAGGAATTATTCCTAAAGAAAGGGGTAAAATTATCTTTTCACATTAAGCCATTGGTACTTAAAATTGGAAGAAAATGTGTAGTTGGAGGCTTAATTAAAAGATAAAAGAGTAAGTTATGGGAAAAAAGTAGAAATAAGGGAAAGCTAGTGTGTTAGGAGCAATTTCACAAAAAATCTCTCAAGTGGTCCAATTGCATCTTGACACCTAGTCTTTCTAAAGTGTTCTTGAGAGATAAAGAGAGAAGGGGGGCATTTAAGTGGCTTGGATGGACTTCAAGGCTGGATTTCTCAACCATTTTTAATCCCAAATAACCCCCAATTTCTCTCTCTAAGGCTTTATCACTTGGTTCTTTGAAAGAGAAAGGAAAGAGCTAGTTAGTAGCTAAACTCTAAAGGTATTATACATGGCTTTTCTACTTTTCTTTGTGTATGCAGTAATTTCATTGAAGGAAGATGTATGTGTATTTATGGTATCCACTTCTTTATATAGAAGGAGAAGGAAGCAAGAGGAAAGGGAAAGAAACACAACAAGGGTGAAGAAGTGGTTATTGAGCTTAAAAGGTATGAAAACTTCTCATATATGAATGTGTGTGTAATTTGATAGTTGATATGAGAAACATGATTATTGATATGTATATATGTTATCCTTATGGAAATTAAGCTTGAGATGGCTTAGAAACCGAATTATGCAAGTAGCTCTTGAAATCACAAAAATCTGCCTAGAGTTCATTTGACTAGTCTAGACTATTTTGGTGATATCTTGAGTTACAGTGATCAAATTGAGAAATTCTAGTTGGGATAGAAACTAGACACTTATATCTTGATTTTGTATGAAGAAACCGAAAATTGAACCTTTCAACATGATAGTGAAAGTTCAGGTTGAATTCTATGTGTGACTGCTGCCCTGTCATTGGGAGTAGTCTATGGTTTTTATTGAATATCATGAGATATACAAGTTTAATTGGAGTGATTTTTCATATTTTAGAAAGTAGAAACATAGATGAATAACTTTGTAGAAGGACAATTTGGATAAAAATGTCATTTTATAGGTTTTAAAGCGGGTACAAATCGAGATTGGAAATCTACCTCTAGGCAGAATGGACCTCACGGTCAGCAATATTGAGCTAATGACTGTGAGGTAGTCTACTTTTCAACTCAAAACCAAAACCAACCCTATATCACTGCCAGTTAGGCTTGATCTAATGATCATTACCCATTCTCATGACCTAAGGTCACGATTACCAGCATATAAGTAATGATCATGAGGTAGTTTAGCCTTAGTCCAAAATCTAAATGCAATTTATGTCAAGGTCAACAGGTTATACCTAATGACCATGACCCCTTTCTCATGACCAAGGTCACGGTTACCAAAATTTAGGTGTTGATAGTGACCCTTTCCTGATTTATAAGAACATCAATTTTAAGACTCCAATAGAGGTTTAAGTCCACCTAATCTCCTTCTAAGTCTTGTAAACCATCTTAAACATAAAATATATAATATTATATGACATTAATCTTGTGAAATGTATAAGGCATAAAAAAGTAAAGTTATAGTATTTAATGCATGAATGTGCCTACCTAATATGATTGCCTTATGATGATTATACCAATGTGATTATTGGCTATGCCATGACAGTTAAAAAATAATACTGCATCATTAAGTTAACACATTATATGATGAATTGTATATTATAAATCAAATGATATATGAATATGATCACTTGCTTACATATAGAACTTGATGGTGGATAGATAGGCATGCCTATAGGGTTATAGTCGCAGCTGCTACAGTTTTACGCTGTTTGGGTCCACAGTATGTCCCCATTGGGACCACAGTTTTGACCCCATTTGGGTTTACAGATTCAATACCCTTGGGTATTTATATGATTGATACCTAAACGTATCCACAGTATCCGTTATCCACACCCACAGAACTTTAGCAGGCATTTCACAGAGCAAAAGGAACAACATATATTTGATGATAAAGAAATTATTAACTCACTATGATTTATCATTATACATAAATGCTACAAGATTAAATATGATATATGGTTTGATACGATAATTGCCTCCCAATATTATAGTCAGTGAAAATTGCTTAATAAGATGAGTGCATTGTGATATTGGCATTGCTTAATGTGTTCTTAGGAATGACCACTGTGAGTGGTTGTTCATATATTTATTGTTCCCCACTAAGCTGTATAGCTTAGCATGGATGTTTATCCTTGTAGGTTCACATGATAAACCGTTGTTCCAGGGATAAAGCCATCAATCTTAAAGCCAATACCGGATAAATAAAGAAAATTTTGATGTACGAAATTGTACTTTCTTTATCTTTTGGTTATGTATAGTATTGTATATTTCTTTTAAAAGCAATTAATGAATAAGTTATGTAATTAATCACTCAGAGTATAGTTATAATATAGGTAAGTGTAAATTATATAGCTTACTCCTATACATGAATTGGATAAAAATATAGTAAATTACACAATAGGTGAACAAATTAAGCAATATTATATGTACTGTTATATTAAAGGCATTAAGTTAATAGGAATTTGGATAGACTAGTGTGGTCCTTACATCTTTGGTATCAAAGTGCCTTGGTTTAAGCGGTTCTGGCCTATAGGCATTTAAGAGCATATGTTTATAGAATTTTGTTGGTGTTCGCTTATTGTTGGTGTCCCTATATTTCTTTAGATAGTCGATTATGGAGGAAAGTCGTGAAGTAGTAGATGAGTCCATTGAAAGTAACTTGCCTAGGCTATCAAACCCCTCCAACCCTAAATTTTTAACATCTACTTGAGGTGATATACTTGCTATCAAACCTGGGGAAGTGTTATTAAAGATTTTCTATGATATGGCCCAGATTTTACAAAGAATGATAGCACCAAAAACCCTTATTTTTGAAATTAAAAAGCAAGGTGCAGAAGAGTTCTTGGGCATAACCTGTGAGGAATCTGAAAAAGTCAAACTCTGGCTTGAAAAATTAGAATAAGTCTTTACGAAGATTTAGTGCCCAGCCAACCAGAAGGTGACTTATGTTGTGTCCTTACTTCAGGGAGCAGCTTATGACTGGTAAAGTTAGTTCTAACACAACCTCGACTGTCAAATTCCCTAACTTAGGAGTTCTTTGCGACAGAGTTCATAAAGAGGTATTTGACTAAAGCATACAAGGATAAAACATTGAAGCAATTTTTGAATTTAAAGTAAAGAGGCATGTCAGTGGCTGAATATGAAGTGGAATTCAGTCACTTGAGCAAGTATGCACCAAAACCAATGTTAACAGGAACTTTTAAGTGATAACAGTTCGAAGATGGCTTAAATGACCAGATTAGAGAGCATTTGATAGGACCTATTTCTCTACATCCGGTGGATTATCATCAGTTAGTGCAAGCAGCCATTCGGGTTGAGAAGAAGGAAAATGTAAAAAGAGAAAGAGAGCAAAAAAGAAGAAGCTTCTTTCGGGATGGTTCATTACCAGGAAAAAGATCTAGAATGGCCTAAGGGGATTAGCCAGCTGAGTCTGGCAATCATCCTACATCCAGAGGTAAATAGCAGGGAGCTTTCACTCTAGCTGGATTCGAAAAAGACACTATAATAGGACAGGGTAGAGGCCAAGCTCCAGAGTATACTTATTATTACATGAGACATTAGGGCACATGTAGAATGATCATAGAAGCTTGTTTTAGATGTGGCAACATGGAGCATCTTATGGCAAATTGCCTTATGAAATAAGAACAAGCATCCAGTAAATACAGTAATAGATGAGCCTCCAATACACCCCCTTCCGGTAGAGCATATGGTAGAGGTAGAGGTGGATCTAGTTAATTTATAGCACAGTCTCGAAATGCTTATGAAATAGTGGATCAACTTTTTACTCCTACACGTCCTGTCCGAGCTTATGCCATGAAAGCTTGAGAAGATGTTGATGCTCCCGAGGTTATAACTGGTACTTTTTCTCTCTTTGATACTAATGTACATGTGCTCATAGACCTAGGTTTCACTCATTCATATATGTGCAATGGGGATTTGGGTAAAAATGTGTTTGCTATTGATCACTTGAATTATTACATATGTGTGATTAGCCCTTTGGGCTATAGTGTATGTGTAAATAAAATCCATAGGAGTTGCCCTATTATGATCCAAGGGAGAGAATTTCTAGGTAATTTAATTGTATTGCCTTTTCACGAGTTTGATGTGATCTTGGGTATGGATTGGTTGATTAGAATCTAAGCCATAATGGATTGCAGAGCCAAAACTGTAGTAGTTAAGGATGCCAAAGGAAAAGAGACATCGATTTAGGGTATTAAATCTAAACCCTTAGCCAATGTCATCTCAACCATGGAAGCGAAGTGATTCCTTAGGAAGGGATGTATGGCATTCTTGGATTTGGTACTCGATTCTAAAAGAGCAATATTAATCTCCAAGAAATACTAGTAGTCAATGAATTCTCCGATGTATTTCCTGAATAACTACCTGATCTGCCATCTGAAAGAGAAATTGAATTGTCTATAGAAATGTTATCAGGGATTGCTCCTATTCCTAGGGCACCATATAGAATGACACCATCGGAATTGAAAGAGTTGAAGGTTTAGTTACAAGAGTTATTAGATAAAAGCTTTATGAAACCTAGTGTGTCACCTTGGGGTGCACCGGTATCGTTTGGTAAAAAGAAAGATGACACCTTGAGGATGTGCATTGATTATAGATAGCTCAACAAAGTAACAGTGAAGAATAAGTATCCGCTACATCGGATTGAAGACTTATTTGACCAGTTAAAGGGTGTTGGTGTATTTTCCAAAATTGATCTATGGTCTGGATATTATCAATTATAGATCAAGGGTGTTGATGTCCCAAAGATTGCTTTTAAAACTCGATATGGCCATTATGAATTCATAGTAATGCCTTTCGGGTTGATTAATGCACCATCAGCTTTTATGGATTTAATGAACAAGGTGTTTAGATCCTATTTAAACCAGTTTGGAGTGGTATTTATTGATAACATACTGGTCTATTCTCGCAATGAAGCAGAGCATGTAGAACACTTGAGAATTGTATTACTAAATTTATGAGGAAAGCAGTTATATGCCAAATTGAGTAAATGTGATTTATGGCTTAAGAAAGTCTCATTCCTTGGGCACGTGGTGTCTTTAGAAGGCATTAGGATGGATCCTAAAAAGATTAAGGCTATTATTGACTGGAAACCACCTCAAAATGTACCGAAAGCAAGAAGTTTCTTGGGCTTTGTAGGTTATTACAGAAGATTTGTGAAAAGGGTTTTCAGTTCTTGCCTTACCACTCACTAAATTGCTTCGAAAGAATGTTAAATTTGAGTGGACAAATCGATGTCAAACAAGTTTTGATTAGCTAAAAAAGATGCTAATAGAAGCCCAGTCCTTACACAGCCAACAACGGGTAAAGAATATTCCATGTACAATGATGCTTCCAAATATGGATTGGGTTATGTTTTGATGCAGAAGGGTAAAGTAGTGGCATATGCATTAAGGCAGCTAAAGCCTTACGAACAGAACTATCTCACTCATGATTTAGAGTTGGCAGTAGTCATCTTTGCTTTAAAAATATGGCGACAATATCTATATGGTGAGAAATGTAGGATCTATACAGATCATTAAAGCCTTAAATATCTACTTACACAAAGAGATCTCAATTTAAAGTAGTGCCGATGGCTAAAATTATTCAAAGATTATGATTGTATAGTTGATTATCATCTGGGCAAAGCAAATGTGGTGTCTGATGCATTAAGCCAAAAAATGATGGCAACCCTATTATTACAACAATGTAGATGGAGATTCGTATCTGATGGAGCCTTGATAGCTCAATTAATAGCTTGACCTAATATAAAGCAAGAAATTATTGATGCATAGGTGGGAGATGAAATGCTACAGCAAATGGCCCCATTAATACATGAAAGGGGCCTAGTGGAATACTCAATTGGAATCAATGGTGGTATATACTACCAGAACCGATTGTGTGTACCAGATGTTAAAATTTTAAAAGAGCCATATTACAAGAAGCACATAACATGGTTTTCTCCATGCATCCAGGTGGTAACAAGATGTATCAAGATCTGAAGTAATTCTATTGGTGGCCAGGGATGAAAAAAGATGTGACTGAATATATTTCTAAATATCGAACATGTCAACAAGTAAAGGTGGAACACCAACTTCCTTCAGGACTATTGAATCCCATTCCCATTTCACAATAGAAGTGGGATAATGTTATCACATGTCTACCTACTACTCAAAATACATGGTGCTGTGTGGATCATAATGGATAAATTGACAAAGGTGGCTTATTTTATACCTATCCAATCTAATTACTCAATGGATACACTGGTTAAATTGTATGTAGATCAGATTGTTCGATTGTATGGGGTACCGATATCGATAATTTCAGATTGGGATCCAAGATTTACTTTCAGATTATGGAAAAGTTTGCAACAAGCTTTAGGCATAAAGCTTTATTTTAGCACTACTTTCCACCCTCAAATGGATGGACAATCAGAAAGAATTATACAGGTATTGGAAGACATGTTAAGAGGTTATGTTTTAAACTTTCAAAGAAGTTGGGATAATTATATGACCCTAATGGAATTCGCTTACAACAATGGCTATCAAACTAGCATTGGTATACCACCTTATAAAGCACTTTATGGCCAGAAATGTAAAACTCCCACTTATTGGATAGAGTTGGTTGAAAGTAAATTAACTGGTCCCAAAATTATTAAGGATACTAAGGAAAAGATCCAGATTGTTAAGCAAAGATTAAAGGAAGCTAGTAATTGACAGAAGTCATATGCAAATTTAAAAAGAAAAGATAATGAGTATTAGGTTGGAGATGAAGTATTCTTAAAGGTATCTCTATGGAGAAAGGTGTTACAGTTTGGAAAGAGAGGCAAACTCAGTCCAAGATTTATAGGCCCTTATAATGTTCTAGAGCTGATTGGACTGTAGCACATAGTTTGGATCTCCCTTTTGCATTATCAAAGCTGCATGATATTTTTCATATCTCTATGCTTTAATGATATCGAACGGATAAAATGCATATTGTACCGGTACAGGATATAAGTATCAAATATGACTACACCTATGATGAAGAGCCTAAGGCAATGTTAGCCAAGAAAGTTAGACAACTAAGGAACAAAGAAATTCCTCTAGTCAAGGTGTTTATGGCAGCTTTATGGTGTACAAGAGGCTACATGAGAGCCTAAAATAGTCATACGGGCTCAATACCCATAATTGTTCAATATAAGTATTAATTTTGGGGATAAAATTCTTTTAAGGGGAGAGAGTTGTAAGACCCCTAATTGTACCCGAGGAGGAATACTAACTAATAAATAATGTATTTATATGGTAATATGATTCGATTGTGCATGATAATTGATGTTATTGTGAGTGGAGACCTAGAAGGAATTATTCCTAAAGAGAGGGGTAAAATTATCTTTTCATATTAAGCCACGACTACTTAAAATTGGAAGAAAATGTGTAGTTAGGGGCTTAATTGAAAGATAAAAGAGTAAGTTTAGGGTAAAAGTAGAAATAAGGGAAAGCTAGGGAGTTAGGAGCAATTTCACCAAAAATCTCCCAAGTGGTCCAATTGCATCTTGACACCTAGTCTTTCTAAAGTGTTCTTGAGAGATAAAGAGAGAAGAAAGGTATTTAAGTTGCTTGGCTGGCCTTTAAGGCTGGATTTCTCAACCATATTTAACCCTAAATAACCCCTAATCTCTCTCTTTAAAGCTCGCTCACTTGGTTCCTTAAAAGAGAAAGGAAAGAGCTAGCTAATAGATAAACTCTAAAAGTATTATACATGCCTTTTCTACTTTTCTTTGTGTATGTAGTAATTTCATTAAAGGAAGATGTATGTGTATTTATGGTATCCTCATCTTTATATAAAAGGAGAAGGAAGCAAGGGGAAAGGGAAAGGAACAATACAAGGGTGAAGAAATGGTTGTTGAGTTTAAAAGGTATGGGAACTTTTCATACATGAATGTGTGTGTAATTTGATAGTTGACATGAGAAACATGATTATTGATATGTATATATGTTATCCTTATGGAAATTAAGCTTGAGATGGCTTCGAAACCTAATTATGCAACATTAATTCTACCTAATCTCTTCCTAAGTCTTATAAACTATCTTAAACATAAAATATATAGTATTATACAACATTAATCTTATGAAATGTATAAGGCATACAAAAGTAGAGTTATAGCATTTAATGCATGAATGTGCCTACCTAATATGATTGCCTTATGATGATTATACCAATGTGATTATTGGCTATGCCATGATAGTTAAAGAACAATACTGTATCATTAGGTTAACACATTATATGATGAATTGTATATTATAAATCAAATGATATATGAATATGATCACTTGCTTGCATAAATAACTTGATGGTGGATAGATAGGCATTCCTATAGGGTTACAGTCGCATCTGCTATAGTTTGACCCCATTTGGATCCACAGTATGTCCCCATTGGGACCATAGTTTTAACCGTATTTGGGTCTACAGATTCAATACCCTCGGGTATTTATATGATTGATACCTAAGGGTATCCATAACACCAGTTATCCACACCTACAGAACTTTAGCAAGCATTTCACAGAGCAAAAGGAATAACATATGTTTGATGATAAAGAAATGATTAACTCACTATGATTTATCATTATACATAAATGTTACAAGATTAAATATGATATATGGATTGATATGATAATTGCCTCCCAATATTATAGTCAGTGAAAATTGCTTAATAAGATAAATGCATTGTGATATTGGCATTGCTTATTACATGCTTGGGAATGACCACCGTGAGTGGTTGTTCACATATTTATTGTTCCCTATTAAGTTGTATAGCTTAGCATGGGTGTTTATTCATGTAGGTTCACAGGATAAGCCATTGTTCCAAGGACAAAGCTAACAATCTTAAAGCCAATACCGAATAGAAAAGGAAATTTTGATGTATGAAATTGTACTATCTTTATCTTTTGGTTATATATAGTATTGTATATTTATTTTGAAAGCAATGTAAAGAATATGTTCTATAATTAATCACTCAGAGTATAGTTATAATGTAGGTAAGTGTAAACATATATATCTTACTCCTATGCATGAATTGGATGAAAATATAGTAAATGACATAACAGGTGAATAAATGAATTAGTATTATTATATGTACTATTATATTAATTGCATTAAGTTAAGTAATAGGAATTTGGATAGATTAGTGTGGTCCTTACAATTAAGTCATCATCCCTGTCCGTCACTTGCTGGATAAAATGAGATGTAGAAACTTGAAGCTAAAAACATGCAAAACATATTTTAACCCAAATTACATGGTTATCATTCCTTAAATCATGATAAACAACATTCTAACACCAAATCATGCATAAAAGACAATAAAAATACATCAAACCATAGATTTACAGAATAAAGGAAAAAGGTCAAAAGTTACAATAATGGAGGAATTTTAATTTTAATCATACCTTTACATGCTCTTTGATCTAGATTTATATCTCAATGAATTTTAGGCATGCTAATCACATAAATATAGCATTTAAACATGTTTATTTGTAATAAATAATCATATAATCATGCATGGAAATTCTAGAGAGAGAAAGAAAATAAAGGTAGAGAGAGCCTAGAATATTACTCTCAGGAGATATTCTGACTCTGAAATTATTATAGTCCAAATCTCCACTCTAATTTATGTTCTTCATTTTCATAAAAATCAATGAAATTCATATGTATTTGTGTGTTTGGATCAAAGGAATTGTTAGAGAACAAAGAACCTTAAAGAGAGAAAGAAATTGATTTTATTCTTCCCTCAAATTTAGCTCTCTAAAACAAATGATTCTCCTCTTTTCATAACCTTAATATTTTAGGTTTTATAATTAGGTTAGATTTGGAGTTGATTCCAACTCTAACTTCTCAAATCTGGAGAAAAATTTCCCCTAAATCTGGATTAAATCCCTTTTAACCTTTATCTTCTTTTTTGAATTCTAGAAACGTGGGAATTCTAGAAAACGAGCCATAGACGGGTGCCCCTCATTGAGAGACAATCGTTCTTTTTGCAAAAATCCTAAAATTTCTAAAATACCCTTAATCTATCCTATACAAAAGCAAAGGAGCCATAAACAGGCACCTCTCAGATCATCGATGGACGTTTGACACCACTGAAGGCCCAAATCAAGATTTTTATGAAACTTTCATTAAAACACTTGAAAATACTTTGGAAAAACATAAAAACCTTTAAGAAAGTGTGAGAAACTCACAATAGGAGCTTTGAGATCCGATCTTATTGTCAGTAATATACTATTTTCTCACCATCGGGTAATTATGATTTAGGCTGCCTCAGATCATGATGTCTATAGCTACCTTTAATTTTAGGGAGCTGGTACACTAGTACCAAAGTGAGCTAAAAGTAAAAAGATGTATACCTAAGGTAACAAATCTCTTGATCGATTAAAAATATGTACCTTTTAAGGTAGTGAGTCTCTTGGTTGGGTAGTGATCATCATCTTGTAGACGCTTTAGTCCTAGTTTGGGTAGTTAACATCGGTTTTTTGATGTGTTAACCTTGGATTGACTGTCCGATTAGCATCTAAAGTATGCAAAATTGGGATAAGTTGATTAAATTTGATTAGCATCTATGGTACACAGAATCAGTTTGTTTGAATGTGTCTGATTAGCACATAGGGCATGCAGAATCAAGATGAAAGCACCTAGGGCATGTAGAATCGAGATGACTTGATTGGATCTAATTAGCACTTAGGGCATGTAGAATTAGGTTGTTTGAATGCATCTGAGTAGCACCTGGAGCATGCAAAATCAAGATGACTTAATTGGATCTGACTAGTGATTAGGGCATACAAAATTAGATTGTTTGAATGCGTCTGATTAGCACTTGGGGCATGCAGAATCAAGATGACTTGATTGGATCTGATTAGCACTTGGTTTTTTAGCTTCTGGTGGATTTGTTTTCCTTTTTTGAAGTAATATTCCACTGGGAAAATTTTTGGCAAATGTGCATTTATGAGGAGTCAATGAGATGCTGGTGTAGATATTGTAACCTAAGATAGCCTAGATCAGGGCTATCCGATGATAAGGATATAATGTATTGCTGATAGAAAGTTTGGATCTCGAAGCTTTAATCATGAATTTCAAGCATTTTCTCAAAGATTTTCATGGATTTTTAAGTATTTACAAATGTTTTTAAGTGCTTTAGCAAAATATGCATAAAAACCTTGGTTAGGACCTTTAGTGGCTGCAGACAGCCATCCGTCACTTGAGGGGTTCTTGTCTGTTGGTCCCTCTCACCTATATGGGCCAAACTAAAGGGTATTTTAGGGAATCCTTGGATTAAGGATAACGGATGGTCACCCCTTATTGAGGGATGCCCATCCCTAGCTTAAAATCCAGATTTCTCCATGTTTTTGGAATTCAAAAAGGCATGTTTTATCTAAAGATATTTCTTCCAAATTTAAAGGATTTTATCTCCAGATTTGGGGAGTTTTGAGTTGGATTTCAACTTAAACTCTTCCTGAGGTATAAAATAAAAAATCTAGGATTTTCAAAGGGAAAGAATCACTTTTTCTTAAAGAGCCACTTTAGAAAATAAGAAATTTAATTTCTTTCTCTATCTAAAAATTTTTGCTCTATCAATCTTTGTTGGAAACACACATAAAAATGAATATCATACTTTCTTTTGAAAATTAAGGATCATAATTCAGAGCTAAAATTTGGACTATAGGAATTATAGAGATAAAATATCTCCTGAGGATAATATTCTAAGCTTATTCTTAATTCCCTTTCTATAATTTATTCACATGACCATATAACTATTTAGCATTGCTTTAATATGTTCTAATTGCTATTTTGGATGATATTCATGTCTAACTAAAATATAGCATGATTTTGGACCACTAGATAGGTTAGAACCATGATTAATGGTGTGTCTAGAAAGTGGTTCCTCCATTAATTGTTGTGTTGTAGAGCTTAATTTCATCCTTCTTTAATTCTATGAATATCTGATTTTAGTGTATTTGATGCATGATTAGGTGTTTTAAGATATTTTTGGCATGATTTAGCATTTAATATTGTACATCTATGGGTAAAACTTCATATTGCATGATTTTTGGTTTTCTTTATGCAATTTTCTACATTCTGGTTTTGTCTAGAGGTGATGGATGGAAGGATGAAATGATGGATGATAATCCATCTTCTGATAGATGAGATGTCATGGGCCTATCTCCTTGTCCCATCCCTCGCTTGTTTGTGGCCATCCCTCACATTCTTTTGAGCATTCATGGCTATATTTTAGGGGTATTTTTGACATGTTTCATGCATTTATGTTATCTACTTATTTTCTATGATATTTATGTATTTTTCGATTCAATTTCGATTCTATATGGCCTATTTTTGTGCATAAATCGCTTCTATTTTTATAAATAAATATGTAATGATTTTATTGTGTTATTTGAGAATACTAATTCACGTGTCTTTTTTTAATGGTTTTTTTAGTATTTAATTCTTTTGCTATAGAGATTTTTTGTGTGATTTTTTTTGCATGGGAATTCGTGCTCTTGAGTTGGTCACCATCTTCACTTCCTGGATCCTCGATTATTTATTATTTAATTTTTTATTTATTATGTTTTTTATTTTTTATTATTTACTTTTTGGTATTTTATTTCAGATGTATTATTTTTGGGAATGTAATAGTTAGTAAAAAAGGATTTTTCGAGCACGTTAAAAGGAAAAGGCATTTAAAATGTTTTCCATTAAATAAATTGGGTTTTCTTTTTTCAAAAACATGGATCAATGTCCAATTTTTAGTCCAAATTCACACAATATAATAAAAGCCCTTTTTTGTAAATATGCATTAGGGAACCTACGTTCTTGAACTAATTAATAGCCCGTTTTATATATGATATTTCTTTTGTATATTATTTTATCTAGGATGATTTACTTATGTAATAATTCTTAAGTAGGATTTTATTTTAAGGATTTATTTATTGCTTTTTGTTTGATCGGGATACTTATTTAATTCTATCGCTTGCATTGTGTAAGAAAGGAAAGAGGATTAATTTTAAAATCCAATTATAAAACATCATTTAACCAAGGTGCCTAAGAAGAGTGATGTCCCAAACACCAATCTTTGTTTAGGCATCAAAAGGTCAAGATTCCTTTTCCAACATCTTGTTAGGTGGCAACTCTATGACACCTACCTATTTGAGCCTATTAGTAGATGCTTTCATAGGTTGACTATCCATAATAATTTGAGATTAATTCCTTTTTTATTGTGAAGTAGCCAATTTATGAATTAAGTGAGCCTTATTCGATCTTGGACCCTAAAAGCGAGCCTCCATGAGCAAATCCAGAAAATTAGCATAGCTCCAGCATACGTTATAGTGGTGACTCTGTTGGGGACTAAAGAGACCTTGCTCTGAAAAGCATATTGGTTAAGTTCTTTATAATTGGATTTTGTTATTAATCTTATCTCCTTTCTAAATGGCATTTCTTGCATACATCTTGGAGCCTTAGAATTAAGTTGGGCATTTTTTTAGCCCCGGTGTTATCTTAAGCATGCCCTATGTTCCTTAAATGTAGAAAAGTGTCAAAGAGATCCACTAGCCTAAATCTAGTACCAAATGGCATATAAAATGGCTACCTATTGGTCATTATGCTCGTGATAAGCTAGACTTATTGGTAGGGACCATGCTTAGGTAGCCCTAAAGTCTTACCATCCTTGACTCAAGCTCATGTAACAATAATAGCAATTTTTCCTAGGTAGTATAACCATAATAATCTTTTACGTGCTATATGGACCTTTATATATTGATCAAACTTAAACAAATTAAAAAGATGCTAGTCAAAGGCTGCCATGCCTCGGTGGGCCCAATCCAATCTATATGAGTTAGTCAAAATACATGATGGTCAAAACCCATATGCCTGTGCGTTCAATTAGAGAGGTTATATTGCCAATTTTTTATTGTGCACCATATGCATCCATTGGGTACCCTGTTGACCTATGGGCTAAACCCATATAGGAAAGAGACTATATGACCTTTTGTGTGGGAGTAATAAGGTTGGAAGGCTTTGTCTATACTTGTGTGTGATTGTGATTGATGCCTAACAAAAAACATTCATTGCATTCATGCATTACCTGTATATTATACATCATCAAGCATCATTCTAGTCATGAAGTTATACATCGTATGCATGCCATCCATATGCATCATCCTCAAACACCATATGTTTAACATATTCACACTTAAACACACCCATTTATTATGTATGTAATTCATACACCTCACCATATCATACATCATTCTATCCCTTTGCTTTATCAGCCATCGTAGTGTTAGTGTAAGCCCTAGCCCCAATGCATTGTTATAAAACTCTTAAATTAATAAATGAGGCATTTGTTTTATCTATTGTATTCCTATGCATATCAATTGATAGAACTATCCAAGAATGTAGTTTCAGTTTAAGTTATAATGTGTGAGGCACATGATTGTAAGACCTTGAAATAATAGAGACTTCATTCTAAATATCCCTAGTCAGTCATTGTTATGGGAATAACAAATGAATTAAGACTAGTATGCTCTCTCTGATAAAATGAGTTTTGTCTTACAGATCATAAGGACAAGAGTGTCAATCAGAGATCATAGATACATGTTTAGAACATGGTATCTGGATTTGATCCGCTCATGAGAACACTACATGGTACTAGCCATAAGTGTTTCTCATGTGCAAGTTTTGCATCGAAGTTCTTAGACCTAAAATCTCTATGAAACTCTTTTTGAATTACTGTGTACTTTGACATACACCTAACGTACTTGTAACGGGGTGACAAGTATGGGTATGCACTAATTCATGTTAGAGAGTATGAGAGAAGTAAAGGGATTACCCCTCTCAATAAGAGAAAAAATATCATCGGCCACTTGATTAGTGAACTGAGAAGTGTATGGCCATACCGAGATGAAATAATGAGTAATCATTATTTATCTGAGAGTTCAATGTCAATGGAATATCAAGAAATGAATTAGTATATATAAGGATGACTAGTTTCATGTCTTATATTAATTCTGATATTTAAGAGTAAGGGACTATGCAAAATTGCATTAGGTCACTAAATGCCATTTGCATTTTCATTTAATTTGAAATGCTATAATATCTTGCTAGAGAATATATATAGCCTTTGGATTAATTTATTAATTCATTGCCAATATTAAATGGACCTATAGGATCGCACACAAAGCATTGAGCTTAAAGTATTTAAATAAAGTATTGGGCATTAATTTGGATTTTTAATTAAAGTCAAATTAATGTATGTAATGGGTATTAAAATTGCTAATTTGACCTTGGTCCATGAAAGAGAAATTCGGCCCACAAGGTTTAATTTCAATTAATTAATTATCTTGAATTAATTAAGTTAATTGAGTATTAAAACCTAATAACATTTAAATCAAAATAAAACACCTAATTAGGAGAGAGTGTAGCCAAAATTTATAGGAAAAATCCTAGTGGATTTTAGCATGTGCACAATTCCTAAATTAGTGGTGGATTTTGATTAAATGTATTATGCCAATTTAAATTAATTTGAATTTAAAACATAAAGGAATTTGAATTAATTTGAATCACTTAATTAGGAAGTGATGGAGGCTGAAAATACTACCTCATTCAAAGGGATTTCAGCATCCATAATATATTTCCTAAGCCAAGTGATAAATTAATGAGATGATCTTTCAAGGTTAGGTTTTTTCTCTCTCTCTAAGTCGCCACTCTCAAGGGAAAAGGACTCTTCCTTCTTCTCTTGGATTTTGGGAAGCCATTGGAAAACCTTAGAAAGAACAAGATCAGGTCTTGTGTCTTTAGTTTAATACCCATTGCCAAATACACAAAGATTAGAGCTAGCACTCTAAGTTTTAAACCTTCCTTGCAATTGTGTGTATGAGCATAGAGAGGAGTGGCGTAAAGGCTGTTTCTTTGGAATTGGTGATCAAGATCTAAAGCATATAAGTTCATCCTATTTGCTGGTCATAATCAAAATCAAGATTTGAAGTGCATATAAGATTGTAAGTTTCAAAACCCTAAAATTGCATGTTTTCAATTCTTGTTGTGGATTGCGTGGTATGTATGATCAATATTTTTATTTTTCCGCTGCATGATCATCATTGATATGCCATGTTATATCCCATCAGTGGTATCAGAGCCTAACCATGCTTATTTTAGTGCTTTAGATGTATTAAATATTGATTCAAAAATCGTTATTGCATAAAACCACAATGCTGAAATTTTCTGTTTTGAGTTTTTTGCATTGTTTTAGTGTAAAAATGATTTTATATGATAAGTTAGGTATTATAATTATTATGACATGTTAATATACTGTCATAAGATGTTCTTAGAGTTGTTCATGGTCGATTTTAATTATAAATACCTAATTGTACATGTTAATCTTTAAACTAGGTGCTAGTTAGCAAGTTTTGTGTTTGTAAACAACTAGTTTTCAAAATTAAATGTATAAACGTGTTTGGCATGTTTGTAAGTGATTTTTAAATATTAATAACAGGTCTGGAAATATTTTAAAATTGGTTTTAATTCTATTCCATGACAATTTAATTGATTAATTTTAAAATCACTTAAAACTATGACTAGTTTGTGTTTGTTGCATGTTTAATCAACATTGTTTTTTTTTATTTTGATTAAAATGGCAAAAACAAATTTAGATAAGATCTTAACAAAACCTTAACTCAATGTTTATGACCTTATTTAAATTATTAAATGGCTCATAAAATCGTTTTAAGTGTTTGTGCATTTTTGTGGCATTATATGAGCATTAAACAACTAATTTCATTGTTGTTTATTTGTTTTTGTATGAATGCCGTGTATGATATATGTTCTTCATGATTTTATGTTTTCATTCATGTTGTAATATATTATATGTATTTTTAATGTTTATGGGCTGTATGACATAAAATTAAAAATGGCAAAAAAATTGGAAATTATACTAGAGTTGATTTATGGCACAAATCTAACTAGTTTGTGTTTTGGGCTTTTAAGAGGACTTATTCAATAAGAGGATTTAATCCATTGGGCTTCGGCCCAGGCCCATCATGGGGTCTTCTCTTAAAAATTCAAGTACACAATTTCCATTAATGGGCTTGGCTAAATTAATTAAAATTGGACTTTATTTTATCCATGAATGTTATGTATATTTATTTGCTTGTTTTGTAAGATGAATGGATATGCATGGTGCATTCATGGGACCTGGGTTTTTACAATTAAATATGGCCTGCGTGCCATTATGTATTATTGTAAAAGTTTCATTTATTTCTTAGTATATAATTTATTTGAAGACTTTGTAAATCAAGATGAAGCCCACCAGAGTGGAGAAGCCCAACTCGAAGATTCTTATATAATAGTATAGAATCTTAGTTGTAGGTTTTGGGCCCATGTTTGTCACACTTTACTTTATGCAATTATATATATATGCATGCTATGAATGGATGACAAAGCGTATGCCATGTAAGCCATAATAAAATGAATCCTTAAAATAGTAAGTCACAAAGTTGCCTTCTTAATTCGAAACATGTCAAGGCATCAATCACCGGTCACGTAGACTAGGAGTCCTAGATGCGCTCGATTATTTTTGTGAGGCATGGGTTGTGAATGTAGGTTGGACTTAACATGGAAAGGGATGCTCGAACCTAGGTAACTAATAAATGGGTTTGTGCTATAACATCTTAAGATGTTAGCCTATTTGATCCAAGAGTCATGTACGAGACATGATTGGAGTTTTCCTACCTAAGTAACTTAACTTGTTAGGTGTACAAGCTCAGCTTGACTAATAAGTTGTTTTGAAAAGTGGATCTTGGCCCACATTAAATCACTAACGTGAATTATTTAAAGGGATATTAATTCGGTTTGTGGGGATATAAATAAGACCTTATTTAATCTTTCTAAGTTTTTATTGTAGATTGAAAATGGCTTTTTCAAACAACAACTTTTCATTGTGATCGGTCCTAAAAAAGGACAAACTGAATGGCACTAATTTCATAGATTGGTCTCGAAACTTGAGAATTGTTCTTAAGCAAGAGAAGAAGTCGTATGTTTTGGATGCACCCTTGCCCGAAGAACCTATTAGGAAGACCTCTATGGTTCAAAAGGAAACTTTTGAGACCAAGAAGAGCGACTCCAATGATGTGACTGGTCTGATGCTGGCCACTATGGTGCCTGACTTGAAAAAGCAATTCATAGACCAAGAGGCTTATGCGATCATGGTGCACCTCAAGGAGATATTCCAAGAGCAAGCTCGTCACGAGAGATTTGTGACAACAAAGGCCTTAATTTCTTGTAAGATGATTGCGGGTACTCCTGTTAGTACCCATGTACTCAAGATGAAAGGGTATCTTGATACTCTTGAGAAGCTTGAGGTACAAGTCCCGAAGAAATTGGCCACTAACTTGATCTTAGGTTCATTGACTGATGATTATGATCCATTTGTTATGAATTATAATATGCATGCAATGAACAAGACAGTCACCAAGCTTTATAGGATGCTTAAAAATGTCGAAGAGAACATTCGAAAGACCAATCCCGTACTTATGGTTTAAGGAGGCATTAAAAAGGGACCCGCTAAGGGAAAGGGAAAGGGAAAGGCAAAACCCAAGTATGACCTGGCTCGGGTCAAGTCAAATGGGAGTGCACCTCAGGCCTAACCCAAGCCCAAGGCGCAAAAGCTCAAAGAGAGCGAGAGCACATGCTTCCATTGCAACAAATTAGGGCATTGGAGGAGGAATTGCACTCTCTTCAAGGAAGAACAAAAGAAGAATGGAGCCAAGGCATCCAGTTCTAGTATTTTTTTTTGTTGAAATTAACCTTTTTATTTCTACCACTTGAGTATTGGATACCGATTGTGGTTCTCACATTTGTTCAAATGTGCAGGGGTTAAGAAATAGGCGGTTACTTGGGAAGAATGAAGTGGACCTCCGTGTGGGGAATGGAGCACGAGTTACTGCCATGGAGATAGGCGACTATCAACTCACTTTACCTCATGGACTTTGTTTAGAATTGAAAAATTGTTATTATTTGCTTGCTATGAGCAGAAACATTATTTCAGTTTCTTGTTTGGATATAGATGGATTTGATTTTGTTATTAATAATGGCAATATTCATATTCATCGCCAAGGCATTTCATATGGCAATGCCATGTTACAAAATGGCCTTTATATCCTTGATCTACAAAACAAGAGACCATATACAACATTAATAAAAAGAGGGTTAAATCAAACGAATTAAACCCTACTTACTTCTGACATTGTCATTTTGGGCATGCAAACGAAAAATGCATTTCAAGACTCCATAAATCTTGAGTGCTTGGGTCATTCGACTTAGAATCTTATGGAAAGATGACAAAGAGTCCTTTTAACAAGAAAGGTGAGAGGACTAGTGACTTATTGGAACTAATACATACCGATGTATGTGAACCATTAAGCACACAAGCTAGAGGTGGTTTTAGCTACTTCGTGACGTTCACAGATGACTTCAGTAGATATGGCTACATCTATCTAATGAAGCACAAATATGAAACTTTTGAGAAATTCAAAGAGTTTAAGAACAAAGTAGAAAACCAACTTGGCAAGAGTATAAAAGCCATTTGATCATATCGAGGTGGCGAATACTTAAGCCAAGAGTTTGACAGTCATCTGAATGAGTGTGGAATTATTTCACAACTCACTCCTCTTGGAACACCATAATGGAATGGTGTGTCTGAAAGGAGAAATCGAACTCTGTTAGACATGGTTCGATCGATGATGAGCCAAGTTGATCTTCCTATCTCCTTTTGGGGTTATGCATTAGAAACTGCTGCGTTTTTACTGAACCATACTCCAACTAAAGTAGTTGAGAAGATACCATACAAAGTATGGACTGGGAAAGAACCTAATATGTCATTTCTCAGAATTTGGGGCTGTGAAGCACATATTAAGAAATTAACATCTGACAAACTAGAGTCCAAATCCACCGTCTGCTTATTTGTGGGTTATCCCAAAGAAACAAAGGGATACTACTTTTACTCACAAGCCAAGAACAAAGTATTTGTTGCTCGCAAGGCTATTTTCTTGGAAAAGGAATTCCTTCTCAAGAAAGACAGTGGGAGTAAAGTAGAACTTGGAGAAATTCATGTGCCAGAAACTCCTGTAGAGGATGAGTTAGAAATGGGATCAAACAAGAACCCGTTGCATAAGACCCTAGAAGGTCCGATAGGATACGTCGGGAGATTGAGAGATACAAATTTCTAATCACCGATAGTGACACTATTGAGTTAGTGGATCGTGAGGATCCAACTACCTACCGAGAAGCTATTGAGAGCCCTGACTCGAAAAATTGGCTTGAAGCAATGAAATTCGAGATGCAATCAATGTACGATAACCAGGTTTGGACCTTGGTTGATCCACCGAAAGGTGCTAAGGTAATTGAATGCAAGTGGCTATTTAAACTCAAAGCTGACAAGACCTATAAAGGTAGACTAGTGGCAAAAGGTTTTTGACAAACTCATGTGGTAAACTATGATGAGACCTTTTTGCCTGTAGTCATGCTCAAGTCCAATAGAATCTTGCTTGCCATAGCTGCATATCATGATTAAGAGATATGGCAAATGGATGTCAAAACTGCTTTCCTCAATGGAAATTTACTTGAGGATGTGTATATGACATAGCCTGAAGGTTTTTTCAATCCTAAGCATCCTAAAAAGGTTTGCAAGCTTCAAAAATCCATTTATGGATTAAAGCAAGCATCCCATAGTTGGAATCTTCGTTTTGATGAAGCGGTCAAGAATTTTGACTTTGTCAAGAACAAAGATGAGCCTTGTCAATACAAGAAGGTTAGTGGGAGCATAATAGTATTTCTGGACCTATATGTGGACGAGATCCTTCTCATTGAAAATGACATTCCAACATTGCAAAAGGTTAAGCAATGGTTGGGGAAGTGTTTCTCAATGAAAGACTTAGGTGAAGTTGAGACAATACTTGGTATTTGGATCTATAGAGATAGATCGAACAGGCTTTTGGGACTAAGTCAAGAAAAGTACATAGACAAAGTACTAAAGTATTTTAGTATGGGAGACTCAAAGAAAGGGTATATACCTTTGACTTTAGGAGTTCCTTTGACTAAAGAACAATGTCCTAAAACTAAAGAGGAGAGGGACAATATGAGTGAATCCCTTATGCATCTGCTATTGGATCTATCATGTACGCTATGTTATGTACTAGGTTGGATGTTGCTCATGCATTGAGTATAACTAGTAGGTTTCAGTAAAACCTCGGCGAAAAGCACTGGTCTGCTGTAAAGGGGATTCTAAAGTACCTGTGAAGGACTAAGGATCACTTATTGGTGTATGGTGGTCAAGAAGAGCTCGTCATACATGGTTATGCCGATGCTGCTTTTCAAACCAGCACTCAGGACTCAAGATCGCAATCTAGATTTGTTTTTGTTTTGAACGGTGGTGCTGTCAGCTGGAGAAGCTTAAAGCAAGAGACCGTTGCTGACTTAACTATAGAATTTGAGTATATTGAAGCAAGTGAGGCTGCAAAGGAGGCTGTTTGGATTAGAAATTTTATTTCTTGATTAGGAGTGGTCCCAAGCATCCTAGATCTATTAGAAATTTTTTGTGACAATAACGAGACCATCGTACAGGCTAAGGAGCCCCGGTCACACCAGAAATCCAAACACATACTCAGGAGGTACCACCTGATCAGAGAAATCATTGATCATGGGGACGTCAAGATTAGCAAGGTAGCAAGTGAAAACAATGTAGCAGATCCATTGACGAAACAGTTGCGTCCAAATCTGCACAAAGTTAATTTGAGAGCGTTCAGTTTGAGGGCTATGTCCAATTGGGACTAGTGCTAGTGGGAGATTGTTAGTGTAAGCCCTAGCCCCAATGCATTTTTATAAAACTCTTAAATTAATAAATGAGGTATTTGTTTTATCTATTGTATTCCTGTGCATATCAATTGATAGAACTATCCAAGAATGTCGTTTCAGTTAAAGTTATCATGTGTGAGGCACATGGTTGTAAGACCTTGAAACAATAAAGACTTCATTCTAAATATCCCTAGTTAGTCATTGTTATGGAAATAACAAATGAATTAAGACTAGTATGCTCTCTCTGATAAGATGAGTTCTGTCTTACGGATCATAAGGACAAGAGTGTCAATCAGAGATCATAGATACATGTTTAGAACATGGTATCTGGATTCGATCCGCTCATGAGAACACTGCATGGTACTAGTCATAAGTGTTTCTCATGTGCAAGTTTTGCATCGATGTTCTTAGACCTAAAATCTCTATGAAATACTTTATGAATTACTATGTACTTTGACATACACCTAACGTACTCGTAACAGGGTGACAAGTATGGGTATGCGTGGGTATGCACTAATTCATGTTAGAGAGCATAAGAGAAGTAAAGGGATTACCCTTCTCAATAAGAGAGAAAATATCATCGACCACTTGATCAGTGAACTGAGAAGTGTATGGCCATACCGAGATGAAATAATGAATATATATAGCCTTTAGATTAATTTATTAATTCATTGCCAATATTAAATGGACCTATAGGTTCGCACACAAAGCTTTGGGCTTAAAATATTTAAATAAAGTATTGGACATTAATTTGGGCTTTTAATTAAAGTCAAATTAATGTATGTAATGGGTATTAAAATTGCTAATTGGACCTTGGTCTATGGAGAGAGAAATTCGGCCCATAAGGTTTAATTTTAATTAATTAATTATCTCAGATTAATTAAGTTAATTGAGTATTAAATCCTAATAACATTTAATTAAAATAAAACACCTAATTTGGAGAGAGTGTAGCCAAAATTTATAGGAAAAATCCTAGTGGATTTCAGCATGTGCACAATTCCTAAATTAGTGGTGGATTTTGATTAAATGTATTATGCCAATTTAAATTAATTTGAATTTAAAACCTAAATGAATTTGAATTAATTTGAATCACTTAATTAGGAAGTGATGGAGGCTAAAAATACTACCTAATTCAAGGGGATTTCGGCATCCACAATATATTTCCTAAGCCAAATGATATAAATTAATGAGATGATCTTTCAAGGTTAGGTTTTTTTTTCTCTCTTTAAGCCGCCACTCTCAAGGGAAAAGGACTCTTCCTTCTTCTTTTGGATTTTGGGCAGCCATTGGAAAACCTTAGAAAGAACAAGATCAGGTCTTGTGTCTTTAGTTTAATACCTATTGCCAAATACATAAAGATTAGAGCTAGCACTCTAAGTTTTAAGCCTTCCTTGAATTATGTGTGTGAGCATAGAGAGGAGTGGTGTAAAGGTTGTTTCTTTGGCATTGGTGATCAAGATCTAAAGCATATAAGTTCATCCTATTTGCTGGTCATCATCAAAATCAAGATTTGAAGTGCATCTAAGATTGTAAGTTTCAAAACCCTAAAATTGCATGTTTTCGATTCTTGTTGTGGATTGTGTGGTATGTATGATCAATATTTTTTATTTTTTCGCTGCGTGATCATCATTGATATGCCATGTTATATCCCATCGCGTAGAATATTCATCCAGGTGGTTTAGGGAATCTGACGATATCTACACTAGAGGTAGAGATGGCCAGGGAGACACCATAAAGATAACAAGATGAGTTGGACAAAAGGCTAGATAAAAAGCTTCAGGAGTTTAAGAAGAGGATGCTAGCCATGATTGGAGGAATGTTTCCACCACCTGATGAACCTTAGCCAATAAATTAGAACACTCCTAGGGGCATTCCCTTGATAAGCACTGAGCAGAGAAAGGATAATATGCCTGCTTCTAAAAAGGACTTTATAAAAGATGAAGAAGAGGATGAGCCAATAAATGGTAGTGAAAAGTGAAGGCCCTAGGGTAGAGAATGCTACATTTAAGAAGTTAGAAGAGGAAATCAAGGTAATGGCCCATCTTTTATTTGTTGGAAAGGGAATCAATCCTAAAGATAAGGATCTGGATAATGAAGATTTGCTACCCTAAAGGTTTGAAATTCCTGACCTTGCTAAGTTTAATAGTACTTTAGACCCATCAGCATATGTAAAGCAATACATATTGGTGATAAGGGAACCACTTTGACTAGGAAGCAAAAGATCGAGTATTTTTGCCTCAGTTTGACATGCCCTACCATCGATTAGTACCACGAGTTAGATCATAGGACCATGAAAGATTGGAATCTATTGACAAAGAAGTTCATAAAACTGTATGATTGCAGCACCAGAAAAGTGGTCACTCTAAAAAATATAAAGCTGTTATGCCAGAAACCTGAGGTGTCATTCCATGAATACGTTACTCATTAGAGAAATATGGTGATGGAGATAAAGCGAAAGTAAGATACCTCTGATCATATTAGACTCTTTATCAGAAATGTAAGTCCATACCTAAAAGATGGATTGAAAATAAAGAGGCTTAGAGACTGAAATCACTCAAGGACATTGCTATTGAAGTTGAGGGGGAATAAAGGGCCCAAGCTATGAATTCAGGAAGAAGCAACCACGAAAACAAGTAGAATAATGGAGATCCAAATGAGGGAATGATGAGGTTGCAGAATTTTTAGCCACAAAAATGAAAGGGAATTATTATACCATCATGGGTAAACCGTTATCTTGGTACCTCACTCATCTCAGTAGGTAAGGGAAGTTACAACCAATACTAGTAAAGCCAACCATGAGCTAAGGGAAGCCTAGATATAGAACTGATTGGTTTTGTGCTTATCACCAGCATGTAGGGTATAGAACTTATTACTATCATCCTTCAAGAGATTGTATTGAGGATTTAGTTGACACTCTGCAGGCATCGATCCCAAAAAAGGAGAATCAAGTCTTCCTTTACAAGCTTCATGTCATTATTAACCTTAGAAGCATCATCCAAATAAAGATGGGATCTAAATAGTTTTTTTATAATGTAATAATTGTCCTCAAACTAAGATAATTTTTTCATTTTGATTGCATTAATGATATGAACTTTCTTTATATTTGCAATATCTCATCTATTTGCATCATGCATGACATAAACCATAGTTCATTTCTAGGACATTATTTCAATGAACATTGCTCCACTTGATCTTAAAAAAAAATATATTGATTGCATCCATTATAACTTTTGAAGTGAGGTAAATTTGAAATATGAAAAAAAGAAAAAAAAACAAAAAGGAAAAAAAAAGAAAAAAGATTGCGCCACTACATAGGGTGTCGAATGCCTTTCTGCAAGAATTGATAGGAAGCAAGCAATGAAGTACCCTTACTATGAACTCGACATATCTTTGTTATTATTCCTTTTTGCAATAATGACTATGCAAGAAAAGTCTTATATCAAGATCAAAGGCAATTCTCAGTAGGCTACTAGTTTTTCCATAATGAATCCTTATATTGAGGATTTAGTTGACACTCTGCAGGCATCGATCCCAAAAAAGGAGAATCAAGTCTTCCTTTACAAGCTTTATGTCATCATTAACCTTAGAAGCATCATCCAAATAAAGATGGGATCTAAATAGTTTTTTTATAATGTAATAATTGTCTTCAAACTAGGATAATTTTTTCATTTTGATTGCATTAATGATATGAACTTTCTTTATATTTGCAATATCTCATCTATTTGCATCATGCATGACATAAACCATAGTTCATTTCTAGGACATTATTTCAATGACATTGCTCCACTTGATCTTAAAAAAAAAATATATTGATTGCATCCATTATAACTTTTGAAGTGAGGTAAATTTGAAATATGAAAAAAAGAAAAAAAAAACAAAAAAGAAAAAAAAAGAAAAAAGATTGCGCCACTACATAGGGTGTCGAATGCCTTTCTGCAAGAATTGATAGGAAGCAAGCAATGAAGTATCCTTACTATGAACTCGGCATATCTTTGTTATTATTCCTTTTTGCAATAATGACTATGCAAGAAAAGTCTTATATCAAGATCAAAGGCAATTCTCAGTAGGCTACTAGTTTTTCCATGATGAATCCTAATATTAAGAGGGATACTCTATCTCACCAATAACACTATCCTCAAAGGATGCTTCTTTGAACCATTACGGCTAATTACTTTGGAAAGCATGGATTATCATGAGCTCAGAATGGAATAGAGCTTAAGCAAAAATTAAAATTCTATTATAGCTATCACTGTTTATTTGAGCCATAACTAAGAAGGCTCTTTAGTAAGAGAACTATACAAAGCTAAGCACATCAAAGGTTATACGACTGACATTGATGATGCAACTCTGATGATAATGTATGCCCTAGAGCCCATCTAAAAGGGATGTATTTCATATATATGAATTCATATTCTTAATATAAGGAATCATTCATTTATTAATGCTATGTTTAAATATATGAGCTTATATATCTTAAATTAATAAATGAAGTCCTAGATATTATAAACACAGTGTAAAGGCAATCATGAAAATGTTCATGATATGAGATGTCTTTTACATGAAAATGTGATAATATCTAAATATCTCTAGTCATAAAATTAACAAGATAGGACATTGTTAATCTAGATAGATTAGCACATGTTATGCTTCTTGAATAGTTCAAGCAATAGTTCTCATAACTGTGATTATGAAAGATGATCAAATCTAACATGTGGATGCTTGTTAGAAGAATAAGTTCATTGCATACCTACAAAGAGAATCCTCACATGGATATTAATTCTATGTCAGTGAGGAATCTCTTCATAGTAGTTGTGTAAGTATCCTTAGACTTGAGATTACCAAAATTATCTTAAGTAGCAAGTGATGTACTTTGACTCCATAACTAATTACTTCCAACTGGGGGTAAACATAGTTAGGAGGTTTGGAATATCATGACCTACTTGAAGATAGTTGAGTAATCGATAAAAGATTCACCAACCCAGATTTATTAAGGGAAGTTATCTCGCATGATTCTATAATTACCTTGTTCGGATAACCTCTGACTAGAGTAATATGCCAAGATGGATAGGGATCCACAAAGGGCATTTTGGAAACAATGTTTAAATTAATAGAACACATATAATTAGATTTATAGGATTTGACAAAAATCCATACTCAGAATCTAACTGAGATAAGAGTGGAGAAAAGAGTAATTGCACAGTAACTGTTTCTATGGAAGGGCATAATCAGAACCACTTGACTTTCCTGACATTTGGGTTGTCATGATGCCTAGTTACAGGCAACTCATGACTTGTATAATAGTGTATCATAAATATCAATAAGGGATAGATAAAATGATTTAAAGAAGTTTAAATCATGTGAGTTTTGAATAGAACTTATAATTACATATTATAATGCCAATATGGACAAAAACCCAATAGGTCACACACATATAGTGTCACACCCTTCACGGAACAGTCCTTTCTGAAGCAAAACTTAGCCAAAAATGGTAAATTTTTTTTCCATCACCGATCAGTTTCGATATACTCTAAATACCTTTACATCAAATTCCTAATCAATTGATAATCTTATAAACAATTAAAACATACATTAAATAAATTCATGCCAAAAACTTACACCAACTACTCACCCATCAATAATCATAACAACAATTAAAATACAGTTAAATCTTTTACCTTAATTGTCTACGTATATACATGCCAAAATACAACTTGATAGCATTAATTCTTCTTTTCCAATCTGGCTCCACTGTATACTATGCTCCCGCAACACTTCATAACTTGCACGTAGTAAGCACTACGTGCTGAGCACTAGATATGCTCAATGGTGACTACTAATCCTAAAATTTTCCAAATAAAGCATAATTACTTAGATTATGCTACTCTTATTCTTATTTCATTAAACGTTTTCTTTTACTTCAGTCAACATTAATTTCATTATTAACTCATATTTTGGTAATTATTGTTCTTTGGTTTTCAATCTTTCAACGTTACTTTACACTACCTTCTTAGGTGAATCGACTTTAGATTTACTTTTACTTTTACGCTTATTCTATACTATAGCTTTTACTTTTACTTAACTTTTGTTTTAGCTTTTTAATCACAACAATATAATTATCATTTCATTTAGCAATGTATATTGGTACTCATGTTTTTAATGGTACCAAATTTATAGATTATTTTATTCCTCAATTTATTGTTCAGTTACCCAATATGTACTATAATTACACTTCTTGCTATTTATTCTTTTATTTTACCTTAATCTTTAAACTAATAAACACATCACTATTTAAAGGTTTTTAAACTTTATTGCAAAGTGATACAGCTATTTTGGGGCACTTTGCATTCAAATCTCTATTTCCTTCTTTTATACATTTACCCATGTTCAAATACTTATTTAGGACTTATATCTTTTACGTTTTTCCAATTGAACAATTATATGCCTTTTTATCGTTTTACTTTTCATTTGACTTTTCTTTCAGAAATACCTTACTTACGCATAAGATTTCACTTAATGTCATTTTCATCACTTTTTAACTTTATATAGGAAATTAATATTATTTTTCAAACTTGTTACTTTTCAAAGTAACAATTGGTACATGAAATAGCAACTAATTTAATTTATCTTTTTCATTTAAAAATACATTTTAAATCCTTTTTCTTTATAAAAGTTTAACTTAATCTTCATTTATTATTTTATTCTTATAAAACATTTCTTTTTCTTTTACTTATTAATCACACTTTTTGGAAAACTTTACAGTTTTATTCCGGCTTTTTATTTTCTTCCAAACGAATCATTTTTCGTTTATAACTTTTTATATTCAATTCATTTAAATAATACTGATTTATTCATTACAATATGCCCCTAGTGCAATATAACAGGATTCTCAGAAAGGATACTCGGGACTAGACCCAAAGGTCCCATTGAGAGAGAAGTGATCCCCAAGGGACCATTTCTCGAAAAACATTTCACTTTCATTTTCACTGAAAACACTGAAATTATGGAGATCAAAGATCCTACCCATAGCAAAGCAAGTCGCCATGACTTGTACCGCGGTATAGGGTGTCCCTATGGCTAGCCAATTAGATCCTAAATAAGAATATCATTACCTGTTTATCGCTAAGGGCAAAACAATTAATTATATTTGTAATAATTTTTAAACATTTAAAAATCCTTAATTTTTTTCTTTTATTTCTTGATACAATACATTTCTGATCGATCGCACTCTTTCAGTGCTTTTCACTATTCAATAACTTTTTTTCATTTCTTTTCTTTTCTTTCACTTTATCTTTTTAAGTCATTTTTGTGAATTATTCTTCAATAATTCACTCGGACACTTAAGACTTTTCAGTCCTTTATACACTTTATGAATTATAGTATTATAATTCACAATTTTTTTTATTCTTTTTGTGTAATTCTTTATGAATTATTTCCTAATAATTCAATAATTGACTTTTTATGATTTTTTTCTTTTCTTGTTCTGTCCAAAATTTTAATCATTCGGTATGCCATCTTTTATTCAGTTGGTGAATTATTTTATAATAATTCACTCTTTTAATATTTTTTATTGACTAATTTATTTTGATAAATTAGTCACACATTTATTTTACAACTTTTTACACAATTATGGATTCTATTGGTACAATTCATTATTTTATGCTTCGAAAATGCATAATTTGATTTTTTCATTTCCTTTTATACTGAAATAATTTACTTCACGTTCGTTTATCATCACATACTTATTTGTTGAATTATTTCTTAATAATTCAATATTTTAGTTAAACATAATCAATAATTTATTTTAAAAATATTCTAATAAAATATATAATTTTCACAAAAATTCGTATACACATTATTTTACAATTTTCATCATTTTCACTCAGTTTATGCATTATTTATCAATAATTTATTATTCTTACTATTTTCATAGCTTAATAATTGTTTCGAAAAATTCATAAGTTGATTTTTTATTTCTTTTTCGTTAACCTTGAATTAATTTCATATTAATTCACTTTCTTTTACGTTTTATGCAATTATTCACTTCCACTTCAATACTTTCTTCTATATATATTCACATTTATTTTTCAATGAAATTTTAATAATTTTAATAAATTTCAATAAAATTTATTTATGTATTATTTATTATTTACTATCATTTTTCACTAAAATAATCAATTATTTCACAACTTTCACTATATACATAATTGTTACATAATCTTTAAAATTCCAAAATAATTTCCAATAATTCAATAAAAATTCATGGACACTATACATTAATTTTATAATTGATTTAGGCTAAAATATTATGTTTTCATGTAAAATATCTTCATTTTCCTTTAGAGGAAAATTTGGTCATCTATATAAACCCATCCTAAAAATTTTATTTCTTCCATTTAAGCTTTTTTTTCATCTTATTACATGTCCAATTTTAATTTCCCTAAACCAATTTCATCAATTAACAACTTTAACAAATTTTAACCTAATTACATAATTTGAATTAATTCACAATAAAAGGAAAATCAAAGGATTTTGTACTCACTTACATTTTTTCCTTACTTAAGGGTGCCAAACATCTCTTTTTCTTTGCTTCACACTTGCAAACTTTCCTTCCTCCTTCACAATTAACCATGGCCGGCCAAACAAGCTCTCCTAACCTCAAATTTTTGTCCTTATATGCAAAATGTAAGCTCATAATTAGCTTCTATACCTCAAAAACTATGAGAAAACACTAAAAAACCAATTAAAATCAATTAATTTCTTAAGTTCCATCTTACCTCTTTTTCTTTCTCCACTTGATTTTTTGCCTTTCTTTGCTCAAATCACTTGATTGAGGCCACTAGAATGACTTAAAGAGATAGAACTTCATCTTATATGTTGGAATTTATAGGAGATTTGAAGTAGAATTGAAGAGAAATCAAGAGAGAGGGAGAGAAGAGTGATTCGGCCATACAAGGAGATGAAGGAGGCTGTGGATTTTTCTGGAGTTATCTTCAGAAATCCACCTCTTATATATCTCCTATATGGTCTCAATTTTGGGCTTGATTAATGGGCCTAACCCAAATTAAGTAAAAGGCCCAATCAAATTTCTCCCACTTTCAGCCTTTAAATCACCTCAAAAATAATTTCATTATTATCACATTGAAAATAGCTAGTATGCAAATTTTTGGCTCAAGCGGAGTCCGTTATCGATCTGATTCAAACTTATCGGTCAGATTCGATAACTGTCGGTATCCCCAAAAAATTTGATTCTCATTACCAAAATATTTTACATAAAAATGTATGTAGGCATGTAAAATATAGCAATTTTTGAAGTTTGTTTACTATTTTTAATTATTTATGTAAATTCAAGTTTCCACCCCACCAAGGAAATTGACTCGTTATCTTTTTCGTATTTTTGACCTTTGGAGGTCCATATGATCTCAATTTCACTTCAAATTTCAACCCCGGGCTCACCAAGACGATTACTTTCCAATGGTCCAATAAATATTTTTGACTTTCGGGTATCCTTTCAGACCTAAAAAATACTATTCACTGTCGAAAAGTACTGTTTACGGCTGACGCAGTGTTGATGCCATTACATATAGAGTAAAGGATAAAATGATAAAATGACAAGGATAATAATATTTGATATTATTATGAGGGAAGAGAAATAAATAAGAGAATAATTAATTAAAGAGTTTAATTAATTATGCTCAAGTAGAGATGTTCGTAGAACTTTTAGAAATGTTATGCAAAATAGACATAATTAAAATATTATATTTCATAATTAATTATTATTGGAATATAAGTGTTATAGGGCTAATATAATAATTAATAGATCCATTAAAGAATATAAGAGGCCCAGAAGAATTGGTTTTTACGCAGAAACCTACCAGAGGATGAGTTTCATGCCAACTCCAAATAGAAGGTCTTAGAGGCCTAATTCTTGGACTAAAATAAATTAAATATATTTCATAAGTGTTATGGAGCCTATATATTTAATTTGGATGGATTTAGAATTGATTTGGATCATAAATCCAAGTATATGTATAAAGGACCTAGTTTATGGATTATGTGCATAGTCCTTTATGAAAGGACTTAAATTGGATTTAATTGAGCCTAAATAAATTAATAATATTTTCAGAGGCCCAATTAATATTTTTCCAGCAATTTTAAAGAGCCCAATCCCATTATAAAGTTGAATTTTTAACCTAACTATAAAAATTTAAGATAAAGGGAATTAGGGTTAAGTGAGTTTCATAAGAAAAGAACTTCTCTATTCTTCTCTAACCCTAGCCGCCACCCTTTGTCCTTGCTAGCATCAAGGAATTTTGGCCACCTTTTAATTTCTATAGTTTTTGGTTCATTTGATCCCTCTCTAGTGTGGATTACAATTGGAGGTGTTAAATTTTGGATATTATGGTTTGCGACAACCTGGTAAGAAAGAAAATTAACTGTTCAACAAAAATCAAAAGTGATTTTTCTTATTCTCATTAATATTTATATTGTATATTCATGGAAAGATCAGATATATTGGTTAAAAGTTTTAATTTCCGCTTATATATGTGATGTATGTAACCGATTAATTTCCAACATGATATTAGAGCCACGGTTTTTCCATGAATCTACAATTTTATATTATTTGTAGAATAGTTTTTATTTTTGACTTATTTATTTCATGAACTTTAAAATATTAGATTTTATTGTTCAAGAATGAGAAATATTGATTTCTGGATGTATGTGATCAAATATATAAAATGAAAAATAAAACGATTCTTTTATGAAAAGGATCATTCTTTTTGGCATGAGGGATTTTTATTTTTCAATAAAATTTAGGGGCTGTTCTAAATTAAATTTTTATTGATCCACTCTAAAATTATTTTGGTGATAATTTATGTGTTTAATATGTGATATTGAGCCATAGGATCAAACAAAATTAAAATCGAATAAGTTTTGCATGAAAACTAGTTTAATAGAAAAATTCGATAAATTGGTGCTCTTCGTGTGTTCTTAGTGTGTTCTTGGTAAGTTCATATTTAGAACAATTTTTAATCTTCTAAATTTGATATATATGATATATTAATGTGTTTTTAATTAATTTGATTAATTAAAATGGGCCTTGAATTAATTGGATTAATTTTAATTCATTAAAGCCACTTAATGGGCTTAATTATGTTTACAGATTTGATTTAAATTAGTGAATGACTTGGTGTGCCCAAGGAGCTGATTGATGATAGTGAATTATATGATGTTTTTAGTGTGTTTTTAGGTATTTAATTAAGTTAATTTCGTGTTAATTAGGTTTAATTTGAGTTTAATTTGTAATATTTATGATTTTTAGGTTAATTCTGTATTTTGATTGATTTTCAGGTTTAATTTGACATAAAAGGGCTTAAAGTGTAAAAAGGGCAAAGTTCAGGGCCAAAAGTGCAATTATGAAGAATTGATGCAAGAAAAGTTGACGTCTAGTCCAGAGCCCTGAGATGTGACCATGTGAATTATTGAAGAGCTTCACACGTGGCCACGTGAAAAACAAAGCTTGAGAAGCCGTGGCCATGTGAAGTAAAATGAAGAAATAAAGTGTAAAGAAGCCGTGGCCATGTGAAAGAAGAAATGAAGAAAACAAGTGGAACACGTGACCACGTGTGAGGAAGAGATAATCCACACGTGGCCACGTGTGGAAGAAGAGGAGCAAGGGACGTGCCCACGTGAAAGAAGAAGGCATAGTGAGGCATGGCCACGTGATCCAACTCTCCCATGATGCGAAGGATTTACGAACTTCCTATTTTAAGCAGAAATTACTTCCTTTTTGGTTCTAAGAGTTTAAGAAGGAATCCACAACATCTTTTGCCTATAAATAGCAGTCTAAAACACCAAAGAAAGGGAATTAAGACCGGATTAGAGAATTAGGGATTAATCTTAGAATTTAGCTTAGTTTACTTTACGTGTTCTTGTATTTTTATTTTTTCTTTTCAACTTTGTCTTTAGTTTTCAATCATGTTTAGGAAGTAGTTTTTCTTCTTTTGATAATGAAACTTTGAAAACTTATATTTTCATTGTTTTGACTTTATTTTGAGCTTAATTTCAATATCGGTTGATTATTTCTTGGTTTTAAGCATATTCTTATCTTTGATTAAGTTGAGATTAATTGTTGGTTTATTGAATAAATAACTAAAAATTGATTTTGACATAGTTAATGATTTGCATGTTCTTGGGTTAACTCTTTGATGTTTATGCATGATTATTATCCGAAATATGAGATAATTATGTGTGAATTTTATTGGTTAATACTAAGAGAGGAGGAACTAAGAATAAATTGGAGTTGAATCACTTGAGAAAGGCTTCAATGAAAGTTTAGGAAGTTGAAACTAGATTTGCATGCTAAGTATTAAATTTTTCTATGAGTTTAATACTAAGAATAATAGACTTGAATAAAGATATCTTGCTTTATTACTAGTTTTTCCATAATCACTGGTGTTTCTATTGAACTTAAGTCATTACAATGAAAGTTAAGGTGGATAGTTTCTTTAGCAAGAGAATTCTAATTATTGTTTTGTTTTTAATTCATGCTTTTATTTTGTTTTATTGTTTATTTTGTTTAATTTTTGCTTATAAATCAAAAATATTTGGAAAACAATCTCGGATTAATTTAATTCATACATAGATATTATTCTTGGCAATCCATGTTCCCTTGGGTACGATATTTGGGGTCTTAATCTATATTTTTCTGTATTACTAGCCAATCTAGTACACTTGCTAGAATCCGGTCACTGATTTAAATTAAAAATTATAGACTTCAATTAAGTTTATTAATGGGTTTTAGAGGTTGGAGCAAGCTTGGCTTATTCCAAAAGGACCAAATGGTCCAATAGACACAAAACTATTTTGTGTGTGAACACACTTTAGGGTTTAAATTATAGGTTTTGGCCTACCCATTATTCTAAGCCCAAACTTGATTCTTTAATTATTTAATATGATTAATTAATTAAATAATCAATTAATAATCAATTAGATTGATAATTAAGACAAGAACACATGCCTGCAAAAAGGTTGCCTAAAATGGAAAGTTTCCAAAATGAAAAAAGTTTCCTAATTTGATCACATTATTAAAATAACTCAAAAGTAAGTTTCAAGAGTTGAAACATAGTTTGTATTCTTTTATATGATTTTCTTTATGCATTAGAAATGCATATAAGGGTGTATGATTGGCATGATGGATAGTTATGGACAAATGCCTAATATGATTGAGCATAATGTATGTTTCGGCCTAATGAGAACTTTCATGTCCCGGCCACTTATTTTTTGTTTGTATTTTCTTTTCAAATTGTAACATGTAATTAGATTACTTAGATTAGAATTTGAGATGGATATGGAGACCACAATCAAGGAGCATGGTGGGTGAAATGGAGATCCAACAAGATTGAAGATAATGTAATTATTTTTTATTTGTTTGGATCATGCATATTACCTAGGTTTGATCTTTTGATTTCCCTTTTGGCTCGGAGAGGTCAATATAGTAAAGTCCATAATTATACCATACTTGTATGCTTATATTTATGCGATAGATATAGGATGCATATTAATGTATGCCAACCATGTATGATGAGACTTAATTAACTAAAATCCCTCAAACTAATACTAAGGTAAGCTTTCCATTAATTGGAGGAGAACCAGAGTTTTTTATAGTATGGGTTGTCAAGCACAGTCAAGCTCACATTATATCGAATATGTTCAAATCTAATTAAATGGGTCATCTTAGCTAGCCCATTAGCTTGTTGACCATAGTTAAGGCTAATGGTTTTAGAGGCAAGATTAGGGAATGCATATATGATATGCATGCATCAAGAGTTGATAATATAATGATCCAATAGTTGTGTAACGACACAATTGGTATAGAGATACCTACCTTTCAAGGGTATGGAGTATGACTTGTTGACCACAATCAAGGTCAAATTTCATATTAAGGATTGGATATTGGCCCACTAAGAAAATCATCGGGTTTTCTCGGATTATATAGTGAGGGCTATTGATGCGCAATAAAATAGTGGGAGTAAATGGATTAATTAAAGACCTAATTAATGCATACATTTATATGAACATACTCTCATATGTTTTCTTTTCCATATCTAGGTCATCATCACGAGCACATCAAAATAAACATACGATCAATTTTGGATAACAAGTTGGTTGGTAGCAATTATTCTGACTGGATCAGACGAGTGAGAATTATTCTCAAAGCTGAAAAGATCTATTATATCTTGGATAAAGATCCACCACCACTTCTATCAGATGATGCCATTGATGAGATCAAAAGAATTTATCAAAAATACATGGAGGATAGTGAAGCAGCGACATGTCTAATGCTGGGTACTATGTCCTCAGAGCTTCGGAAGCAACGTGAGATGATTGATGCTAAAACCATCATTTTACATCTAGAGGTGCTTTATTATTCTCAAGCTAGAACTAAGCAATGTGAGATTGCTCGAGCCCTATTTAGCTGCAAAATGGCGGAAGGCACTTCGGTTGCTACTCATGCATTAAAGATGTATGAGTATATTAAGCATTTGAGTAGACTTGGCTATGTAATGGATAATGATCTATACATAGATTTAATCTTGTACTCATTGGCTCCAAGTTTTGCACCTTTCGTGCTTAACTTTAACATGAACAAGATCCAAGTAACCATTCCTGAGTTAATCAATATGCTCAAAATAGCGGATGGATCCTTCAAGAAGGATTCAAAAAGTGTCATGGTTGTCACTTCTGCTAAAAGCAAGAAGCAGAAGAAGAAAAAGAAGACCAAGGCATAGCCAAAGAATGGTGGGGTTTCCAAGAAAAAGGTTGCCAAGAAAGAGAATCTTAAAATAACTTGCTTCTATTGTGGAAAAGATGGTCATTGGAAGCGTAACTGCAAGGCCTATCTAGATTCTATCAAGGAGAAGAAGCAAGCTGATGCTTTTACTTCAGGTATTCATATGATTGAAATAAATACTTATTTTATTTCTTTAAAACAATCTTGGGTATTAGATACCAGATGTGAATCTCATTTGTGTAATGATCTACAAGGGCTTAAAAGCAGTAGAAGAGTTGGAAAGGCAAAAATTTATCTACAGTCAGCTACTAGACAAAATATCTCTACAATAGTTGTGGGGACTTATCATTTGCCTCTTCCAAGTGGATTAATACTAGAGTTAAATAATTGTTTTTTTGTTCCAGCATTATCTAAAAGTATTATTTCTTTCAGTTGTTTATTGAATGATTATGATATTTCTTTAAAGGACAAATGTTGTTACATTTTTAAGAACAATATATTTTATGCTAAAGCTATAATTGAGAATGGCATATTTGTTCTTGATTTAATTAAAGAAGTGCATAATATGGATACCAAGAGAATGAGACAAAATAATCTAAATACCTTATATTTATGGCATTATTGTTTAGGCCATATAAATGAGAAATGCATGACCAAACTACATAAGTCAGGTGATTTGGAATCATTTGATTATCAATTATTTGATACACGTGAATCTTGTTTATTAGGAAAAATGACAAAAGCTCCCTTTATTGGTAAAAGAGAATGAACTAGAATGGTTTTGGACTTAATACATTTAGATGTATGTGGTCCAATAACTACACATGCTAGAGGAGGTTACTCCTACTTCATTGCTTTCATAGATGATTACTCCAAGTTTAGATATATCTATCTAATGAAGTATAAATCAGAAGCATTTGAAAAGTTTAAAGAATTCAGAAATGAAGTAGAGAAGCAACTTGGCAAGAGTATTAAGACACTTAGATCAGATCAAGGTAAAGAATACTTAAGCCAATAATTTCAAGATTATCTTAGAGATAATGGGATTTTATCTTAATGGACTCCACCATATACACCACAACATAATGGTGTATCTAAGAGGAGAATTGAACACTATTAGATATGGTTCGATCCATGATGAGCCGAGCAGACTTGCCTAAGTCTTTTTAGGGATATGCATTAGAAACTGCTGTTTATATGTTAAACAGTGTTCCTAGTAAATCGGTTGATATTACTCCATATGAGATATGGAATAACAAGAAACCCACACTTTCTCATATGAAGGTATGGGGTTGTCCTGCTTATTTAAAGAGGACAATGTCAGACAAACTAGATGTTAAGTCTGACAAATGTTTTGTTGTGGGATATCCAAAAGAAACATTTAGATATTATTTCTACCATCCCTTGGAACAAAAGGTAATTGTTTTAACGCATGTTGTCTTCTTAGAAAGAGAGTTTCTCCTACGAGAAGATAGTGGAAGTAAAATTGAACTTGGTGAAGTTCATGACCCACAAATAGAAGTAGATCAACCGATTAAACCCGAGACTTAATCTCATAATGATGAGATTACAGAAGAACCTAATTATACACAAAATCCTAGAAGATCTACTAGGATGTGTTCTATCCCTGTGAGATACGAATTTCACATTCACATAGAGGCATAACTATAGTAGAGGACAATGAGGCTATAAGCTATCAAGAAGTTTGAACAGTTCAGAACGTGATTTATGGCTTAAGGCTATGCAGTCTAAAATGGACTCCATGTATGAGAATAAAGTATGGACTTTAGCTCAACCACCTAAAGGGATAAAACCCATAGGGCAAATGGGTATTCAAAAAGAAGACCGATATGAAAGGTAATATAGTTACCTATAAAGCTCGCTTAGTAGCAAAAGGCTATCGTCAAAGAGAAGGAGTTGACTATGATGAAACCTTTTCTCCTGTAGCGATGCTTAAGTCTATAAGAATACTTTTAGCCACTGCAGCTCATTATGATTGTGAAGTTTGGCAAATGGATGTGAAGATAGCTTTTCTAAATGGAAATCTGACTAAGGATGTGTATATGACACAACCAGAAGGGTTTACATCAGGAGATGGCAAAAAGGTATGCAAACTTCAAAGATCTATTTATGGATTGAAGCAAGCCTCTAGGAGCTAGAACATATGATTCAATAAGACAATCAAAGAGTTTGGTTTCTCACAGAATGAAGATGACCCTTGTGTGCATAAAAAAGGTCAGTGGGAGTGCAATTGTCTTTCTAGTTCTATATATGGATGACATATTAATAATGGGAAATGACATTTTTATTTTCCAATCTATTAAAATATGATTATCCAAGCAATTCTCCATGAAAAAACTTGGAGAAGCATCCTATATTATGGGAATAAAGATCTATAGATATAGATCCAATAAGTTGCTAGGTCTTTCTCAAAGTACATATATAGATAAAGTATTGAAGAGGTTCAATATGAATCACTCTAAGAAAGGGTTTATACCCATGGTGTATGGGAAATAACTTTCTAAGTCTATGTGTCAACAGACACTAGAGGATAGAGAGAGCATGAATAGAATATCATATGCATCTATAATTGGTTCTATCATGTATGCTATGTTATGTATATGTCTAGATGTAGCATTTACTTTGAGTGTCACAAGCAGATTCCAATCCAATTTTGGAGAGGAACACTGGGCAGCTGTCAAGAATATCCTTAAGTACTTGAGAAGGACTACGGATATATTCTTGATATATGAAGAGGGCAGTTTGGAAGTAAATAGATATACTGATGCCAGCTTCTAATCTGACAAAGATGATTCTAAATCACAGTCTGGTTTTGTATTCATAATGGAAGGAGGAGCAGTTAGTTAGAAGAGTTCCAAATAAGAAACAACTGCTAATTTCATGATAGAAGCTTAGTACATTGCTGCTTCGGAGGTAGCCAAAGAAGAAGTATGGATCAAAAAGTTCATATCTGAACTAGGAGTGGTGCCTAGCATTTTTTATCTAATTTCTTTATATTGTGACAACAATAGAGCCATTACACAAGCAAAGGAACCACGATCTCATCAGTGATCCAAGCATGTTCTCAGACGCTACCATCTCACAATGAAAATAGTAGCTAGAAATGATGTGAAAATAGAAAGGGTCCCCACAGATGATAATATGGCAAATCCCCTCACTAAAGCACTTTTCTAGATAAAGCACGATCACCATATAAATAACATGGGTTTAAGACATATGAGTGATTGGCTCTAGTGCAAGTGGGAGATTATTAGAGAGTATACCCTAGAGCCCATGTCAAAGGGATGTATTTCATATATATGAATTCATATTCTTAATAAAAGGCATCATTCATTTATTAATGCTATGTTTAAATACATGAGTTTATATATCTTAAATTAATAAATGAAGTCCTAGATATTATAAACACAATGTAAAGGCAATCATGAAAGTGTTCATGAAATGAGATGTCTATTGCATACAAATATGATAATATCTAAATATCCTTAGTCATAGAATTAACAAGATGGGACATTGTTAATCCGGATAAACTAGCACATGTTATGCTTCTTGAATAGTCCAAGTAGTGGTTCTCATAATTGTGATTATGGAAGATGATCAAAGCTAACATGTGGATGTTTGTTAGAAGAACAAATTAATTGGAGACCTGCAAAGAGAATCCTTATATGGATATTAAATCTATGTTAGTGAGGAATCTCTTCATAGCGGTTGTACAAGTATCTTTAGACTTGATATCACCAAGGTTATCTTAAGTAGCAAGTGATATACTTTGACTCCATAACTGATTACTTCCAACTAGGGGTGAACATAGTTAGGGGCTTGGGTATATCATGACCTACTTGAAGATAGTTGAGTAATCGATAAAGGATTCACCATCCCATATTTATTAAGGGAAGTTATCTTACATGATTCTATAATTGCCTTATTTAGAGAATCTCTGGCCAGAGTAATATGCCAAGATGGATAGGGATCCATAAAGGGCATTTTGGGAACAATGGTTAAATTAATAGAACATATATAATTAGATTTATATGAGTTGACAAAAATCCATACCTAGAATCTAATTTAGATAAGAGTGTGAAAGGAGTAATTGCACGGTAACTATTTCTATGGAAGGGTATAGTCAGAATAACTTGACTTTCTTGAAATTTGGATAGTCATGATGCCTAGCTAGAGGCAGCTCATAACTTGTATAATAGTGTATCATAAATATCAATAAGGAATTGATAAAATGATTTAAAGAAGTTTAAATCATATGAGTTTTGAATAGAACTCATAATTACATATTATACTGCCAATATGGACATGAACCCAATAAGTCACACACATACAGAGTAAAGGATAAAATGGTAAAATAACAAGGATAATAATATTTGATATTATTATTGGAAAAGAAAAATAAATAAGAGAATAATTAATTAAAAAGTTTAATTAATTATGCTCAAGTAGAGATGTTTGCAGAACTTTTAGAAATATTCTGTAAAATGGACCTAATTGAAATATTGTATTTCATAATTAATTATTATTGGACTATAAGTGTTATAGGGCTGATATAATAATTAATAGATCCATTGAAGAAATATAAACGACCCAGAAGAATTGGTTTTTGCGTAGAAACCCATTAAAGGATGAGTTTCACACCAACTCTATATAGAAGGCCTTAGAGGCCTAATTCTTAAACTAAAATAAATTAAATTTATTTCATAAATGTTATGGAGCCTATATATTTAATTTGGATGGATTTAGAATTGATTTGGATGATTAAATCCAAGTATTTACATAAAGGGCCTAATTTATGGGTTATGTGCATAGTCCTTTATAAAAGAAATTAAATTGGATTTAATTGAGCCCAAATAAATTAATAATATTTCCAGTGGCCCAATTAATATTTCTCTATCAATTTTAAAGAGCCCAATCCCATTATGAAGTTGGATTTTTAACCTAACTATAAAAATTCAAGATAAAGGGAATTAGGGTTAAGTGAGTTTCATAAGAAAAGAACTTCTCTATTCTTCTCTAACCCTAGCCGCCTCCCTCTCTCCTTGCTAGCATCAAGGAATTTCGGCCACCTTGTAATTTCCATAGTTCTTGGTTCATTTGATCCTTTATCTAGTGTGGATTACAATTGGAGGTGTTTAATTTTGGACACTGTGGTTTGCGACAACCCGGTGAGAAGGAAAATCAACAGTTCAATAAAAATCAAAGGTGATTTTTCTTAGTCTCATTAATATTTATCTTATATATTCATGACAATATCAGATATATTGGTTAAAAATTTTAATTTTCGCTTATACATGTGATGTATGTAATCGATTAATTCCTAACAAATATACCTTATGGTGCGTAGCTATTATCCCAAAAAATTTTTAGTAAGAGCATTAACTATATGGACATTTAAGCATGCCGGACATTGGTGCACTTATAAAAATAAAAAAAAAGAAGAAAAAAAGGAAAAAAGCCCCATGGGTCGAAAACCAAAAAAGAAAGATGGCCTTGCTAAAATTGGGCACCCCACTAGGGTGAAAATTGAAAAGGCACCCTAGAAAAAAATTAGAGGTTGAGAGAAAATGTTCAATCAAGAAAACTCAAAAGGGCTGATTGATAACAGGAGTTTGATACAAATAAAATATTGCTTTTTAAGAATAAATAGAATTAGTGTTTTCCATTATATGTCTGATTATGATTATTATCATCACATATAATGCATGTAGATGAGAATGCCTACGTAAGTTAAGCATAAGTATGATTAATCGATCGATAGAGACCTATGACACGTGCAAGGACATATGCTAAAGTGTGAATTGGGAGTGCAGATCCAAAAAAATGAAAAAAGAGGCGGATAGAGATAAAAACTGTAACTGGCTCCTTAAGAAAAAGTCAGGCTGAAGGATAAGGTGAAAATTTGAAAACAGGTAGTTTGTTCTAAAAAAAGGATAAAAAAGAATAAAAGCTGCTGGAATGGATTGGGTCCATTCCAGACAAAAGTTAGGCATAAGGTTATGTGAAAATCCCTAATAAGATGCATTTTCTGCTAAGAAAAGCTAGTATAAAAATTCACAAGGTGTACACTACCTTTAAAATAATGACCTAGAGCAATAAGGGGTTAACGAACAAAAATGCAATAGGGTCAGACCGTCACTTGCCCCTGACTCACTTGGATGAATAGATTTTCCTGCATTTTACATGGCCCATACATTCCATTGTTCATAACTCTTTTGCATGCACTTCACGAGTTTAACTTTTTGCATACATTTTATTCTTTTTACACATTTCATACACAATAATCCTTTGTACATACCCTTGCACCTAAAAAAAAAGGAAGCATAAACAAGTTTCTCAAGTGAGGATTAGTGTACTAAATTCCTTTAATTAATGCCAAAAGCATTTAATTCAATCATCACCCCATAATAGGGGTCAAGCCAATAGGCCTCAATTCATAAGATGCTCCAAAATCTGGGATGATTTTCACTTAGCTCAAAGTGCGAGATGATGTTATGCCTACTCACGTCAAAAGTAACTAGATAATATTCTCCATTGTGAATGATAAAAATAGCAAGCTAACTATATGCTTTTTGTGCAGGACCACAAGTCTCAACCACGTGTCATTACGTCATTTTTTAAAGTATTTCATATAGTATCCCAAATATCGGCTTAGCTATAAATAGTATTTTTCACAGTTAACCAATACATCTAGGCAGAAAAATACACCCAGTAATAAAAAAATATTTTAATTGACTATCAAAAAATATTAGTTACAGTAAGTACGAGGTTAAAATTGAAGTCAAAATGAGATCAAATAGGTCCCTAAAAGTCAAAAATGAGAAAAATTCCACGATTTCGATTTCAATAACACCTTAGTTGATCAAGAATTTGACTGGACTTTAAAAATAGCAAATGATCTCTAAAAATTCTTAAAATTTTTAGATCTGCATTAAATGAGATATATAATATTTTGGTGTAAAAAAATAAAATTTATGGTAATATTGAAAATGGTTGAATTGGATCGATTTAAGTGAATCGGATTGAAAATGAACTCCAATTGAGCTAAAATTTTTCAAGGAGCCTTAATTTATTATTTTAAGAATTATGGAATTGATTTTGGTTAAATTTGGAGTTGGAAGGAGAGAGAAATAAATTTGAATGCATAAATGGGCTTAAAAATCAATTTGGACTTGAATCAGGCCCAGCCACCTCAATTAGACCAGCCCATCCCAACAATTAGAGTATTTAAATCCTAAATTATCAGAAATCTAGAGCTAATTCAAAATTCTGCTCCCTTCTTCCCTTATTCTCTTGGCCAAACCTATTTTCCTTAAATATTGTCCCATTTTTTCTTCTCTCTCCTAAATTTCCATCAAAACCAAGCCTTTTAGTTAATATTTAGCTCATCTATAATCATTTTATAGCCTTAAACCTTTAATTTCAGTGGAAGAATTTGATTAAAATAAGGAATCAAGTTAGGGTGCAATTTTAGAGGGAATAAAGAAGGTGAAGGTAATTCAAAGGGAAAAGAGAAGCAAAAGGAAGTTAAAATAGTGTATTTTAAGCTTATAAGGTTAGTGGTTACAAATTCTAACCATTTTTATTTAATTTGAATTAATTCAGGTTATGTTTATATTAGGTATTTGCGTTAAATATATGTAAAATGGAATTAAATTGTATAGGCATGTTTGGAAAGGGTTAAAGAGTAAGTTAGAATGAACAATATGGGAAGAAAATAAAAATAATGGCTTGGTTTAGTGTAGGCTGAATTACTCCATTAGGATAAGTTAATTGTATTTAATTGGCTAAGGTAGAATAAATACATAAATTGATGTTTTATGGTATAATCTTAATTAATTAATAATAAATGTTGAAAGAATAAAAATGGAAGAAAAAAATACCTAGGCCGAATGGTATGCAATCATGTATATTAAAGTATTTTATGATCTAAAGCAATACAATTATACAATTAAGTTAGTTAAGGTGTGATCTAGTTAAATTACTAATGATTGAGTGAAAAATAAATTTTGAACAAAAAATGTTAATGTGACCGAATAGGTATATATGAGGAAAAGATGAATATTATGGTTAATTATCAATTGTTATGATATAAAATGAATATAAAATGAAAATTGAGTGTAAATTTATTCAATGAGAATTATTATAATCAAATTAGGTAATTTTCTAAGTTATACTTACATTATATAAGTAAGTAATATATTATGTTTATATGAAATTTGATATATTTTAGTATTAGTATTGAGCAATAGATGGCTTAAAATGTAAAAGATGGAAATATGGAAAAGTATGACAGTGAAAATATTGTATAAGTTAAGTTAATTGTTAATTGAAAATATAAGTAAAGAAATATGGTTAATTGCCCTTAGTACTAGTCTGGTGGGCAATCTAATTTAGGATATAGTTGGCTAGCCATAGGAACACTTTGCCGCGGTATGAGTCATAACAACTCACTATAGTAGGTCAATTACGGTCTGCTTAATGAAATAAAATGTTAAATATTAAACTATGGATTGTAAATGAAATGTAAATGTATGAGTGGTCCACTAGGTCACTCTTAAATGTGGTGTATCTGTGGGATCCACATCTCGTATATCAAGTCCTAAGATTCTTACTGGAATGATACTAGAGACATTATGGTAAGAAAAATGATATTGGAATTTAAATGAATAAATAGGAATTAAGTAAGAAATTTTAATGAAAATGGACTTAATTGAAAGGAAATAAAAGTTTAATGATAAATTGGTGATCCTTACTAAGTATTGAATTTAAGTAATAAGAGTGGATAAATAAATAATTAAATAATAAAATAGGTAAATTAGAAAATAATAGGGACTAAAATGTAATTTGGCATAAAATAAATAATTAAGGGACTAAAATGTAAATTATAAGATAATTAATGTAGTAAAGGTGAAAATGGAGTTAAATAATGGCATTATGGTAATTAAGTACAAATGAAGGGTAAAATTGTAAATAAATGAAAAGTTTAGGGACTAAAGTGTAAAAGTGCAATAATGTGACTAATGTAGGGACTAAATTGTAATTAGAGTACCAATATAAATATAAATGCGAATACTAAAAAAAATATTGATATAATGACTAAACAAGTTAACTAAGATAATAATATAGGCAGTTAAAGTAATTACTAAAAAATTTAAAGTTTAATGTTTAAAAAGAATATTTAGGAAAATAAGAAGTAATAATAATAATAATTAATGCACCTAATAATATTAATGATAGTAAATTAAGTAATGAAAATGAAAATGAGCAATATTATTTAAAAGTAAATGGCATGTGTAATTAGGTAACTGTACTATTAAAGAATTAATTAATTGGTTAAATATAATAATGAAATAGGTGTAGATTTAAAAACAAGGAGCATAATAATAGTTACATACATATTATATTAGATAAGTTAATCATGTTTGCATATCTGTATATAAATGGAAATCTTTAAACTTGTAACCACCACTGAGCATATTTAATGCTCAGTATGTAGTTTATTTACTGCGTGTAGGTACCTATAGATGATAAGTGGGAGCAGGCATAAACTGATTGGAGAGTACCGGATTGAGGATGCTTTTGTCTAGTATATTTTGTATAATAATTATTAATGGCATATATATGCAAATATAAGTAAACTTATGGATATGTATATGGTTTATATGGACTTGAGAATGATAGTGTAAATAGGTTATGGCCTAATATGGATAAATTATTGGATGAATGTGGGATAGATGTGAATGGATTGTATAGGTGGATGTTTGAATAATATTGATATTGAAAATTGTCGATTATGGTTGTGTGCCCTATACAGGCTGTGTTTTGTTTGGAATTGCAGGAAAGGCAGTGCAATATATAAGCCGTTATACTGCCAAAATTTTCATTAAATAAATAGAAAAAATTGGATAGGTATATGTCATCAACAAAATAAAAACATTAAGTATTATATTAATTAACCAAGATCATTAGCTAAAGAATTGAATGAAAGTATTTTAAGTAAAATACTTAAGTGAAATAAAAGCGAAAAAATTTTTCACCTAAATGAATTAATTCCAACCTATAGTAGGCGTATAAACCATGACAACCGTATAAGTGCACATGACGTATGTATAGAAATAGCATATACGAGTGTTATATTTTGAGTCTCTTAGCCAACATTAAGTCTTTAAGTCATTTTTAAGGCATTTTGAGTCTCTTATAAAACATTGAGTCTTTAAGTCATTTTTCAATGCATTTCGAGTCTCTTAGCGAGCATTATATCTTTAAGTATTTTTTCAAGGTATTTCGAGTTTTTTTAGCAAGTATTAAGTCTTTAAGTCATTTTTCACTGTATTTTAAGTCTCTTAGGGAGTATTAAGTCTCTTAGGGAGTATTAAGTCTTTAAGTCATTTTTCAAGGCATTTAGAGTCGCTTAGCGAGCATTAAGTCTATAAGTCCTTTTTCAAGGCATTTCAAATCTCTTAGCAAACATTAAGTGTTTAAGTCATTTTTCAAGACATTTCGAGTCTCTTAGCAAGCATTAAGTTTTTAAGTATTTTTTCAAGGCATTTCAAGTCTTTTAACGAGCATTAAGCATTAAGTCCTTTGTCAAGGCATTTTGAGTCTCTTAGGTGATGGAATCCTTTTATAGGCGCTATGCTGGGGGCAATTACTAGAGGATAGCTATCCTACTCAAAGATAAATCTACATCTCTATAAGGTTAGTATCTTTTTTGAATTGCAATAGTACACTAACATCAAGTCCTTTGTATGGTACAAAAGTCCTCATAAGAGGCATTTCACCCATCTACGATGGTTTAACACACTAGCAAGAAGGCATCAATCAAGTCAACTCATCCTGATTTTGCATACCAATAAGCCGATGCTAATTAGACAATTAGAGACTTGTTTCCTTCCATAGAGTTAGTCTTAAGCCTTGATTATGCATGCCTCAGGCGCTAACTAAGCACAACCTTCTTTTTTATCTCAATTCTGCATGCCCTAGGGGATAATTGGATAAGTGCAGACTCGCCACCTTCGATGGAGTTAGTCTCATGCCTTGATTCCGTATGGCCTAAGGGCTAATCAAGTATAACCTTCTTTTTGTCTCAATTTTGCACGCCTTAAGTGTTAATTAGATAACTGGAGACTCACCGTCTTCAATGGAGTTAGTCTCAAATCCTAATTCTGCATGCCCTAAGCGTTAATTGGACAAGTGGAGACTCATCACCTTTGATGGAATTAGTCTCAAGCCTTGATTCCACATGTGTCATAAATTAATCAAGTACAACCTTTTTTGTCTTAATTCTTCATGCCTCAGGCGCTAATTGGACAACTGGAGACTCACCACCTTCAATAGGTTAGTCTTAAGCCCTGATCTGGATGCCTTAGGCACTAATTAGGCAAAATCTTTTATGCATGCCCCAAACATTAATCAATCTTAATCAAGTTGTCATGATTTTGCATACCCTAGGTGTTAATCAGACATATTCAAATAACTAGATTTTGCATGCCTTAGGCGCTAATCATGGTTGTCAAATTATTCTAGTTCTGCATGCTCCAGGTGCTAATTGAATAGTCAATCAGGATTAACGTATTGATCAGCTGATATTAATTATCCAAATCAGGGTTAACATATTGACAAGCTAATGTTAACTACCCGAATCAGGGTTAATGCATCAACAAGCTAATGATAATTACCCAGCTAAGAGACTCATTATCTCAAAAGGCATGCATTTTAATCAACCAAGAGATTCGCTGCCTCAGGTATGCTTTTTTCCCTTTCACTCTGAATTTTAGCTCACTTTGGCACTAGTGCACCAGCTCCCTAAAATTAGGGATAGCTATAGATACTGTGATCCAAGGTAGCCTAGATCAGGGTTATTCGATGATAAGGATATAATGTATTATTAACAGCAAGTTCGGATCTTAAAGCTCTAATTGTGAATTTTGATAATTTTCTTAAAGATTTTCATGGATTTTTAAGTATTTGCGAATGTTTTTAAGTGTTTTAGCAAAATAAGCATAAAAATTTTGGTTTGGACTTTTAGTGGTGGCAGACAGCTGTCTGTCACTTGAGAGGTACACGTCTATGGTTTGTTAGAGAGTATGCCCTAGAGCCCATGTAATAGGGATGTTTTTCATATGTATAAAAAATTTATATTCTTAATAAAAGGCATCATTCATTTATTAATGCTATGTTTAAATACATGAGTTTGTAAATCTTAAATTAATAAATGAAGTCCTAGATATTATAAACACAGTGCAAGGGCAATCATGAAGGTGTTCATGATGTGAGATGTCTATTGCATGCAAATGTCTTAATATCTAAATATCCCTAGTCATAGAATTAACAAGATAGGACATTGTTAATTCGGACAGACTAGCACATGTTATGCTTCTTGAATGGTTCAAGCAGTGGTTCTCATAACTGTGATTATGGAAGATAATCAAAGCTAACATGTGGATGCTTGTTAGAAGAACAAGATCATTGGAGACCTGCAAAGAGAATCCTCACATGGATATTAAATCTATGTCAGTGAGGAATCTCTTCACAGCAGTTGTGCAAGTATCCTTAGACTTGAGATCACCAAAGTTATCTTAAGTAGCAAGTGGTACACTTTGACTCCATAACTGATTAATTCGAACTGGGAGTGAACATAGTTAGGAGATTGGGTATATCATGACCTATTTGAAGATAGTTGAGTGATTGACAAAGGATTCACCATCCCAGATTTAACAAGGGAAGTTATCTCGCATGTTTCTATGATTGCCTTGTTCAGAGAATCTCTGGCAAGAGTAATATGCCAAGATGGATAGAGATCCATGGAGGGCATTTTGGGAACAATGGTTAAATTAATAGAACATACATAATTAGATTTATATGAGTTGACAGAAATCCATACTCAGAATCTAATTGAGATAAGAGTGGTGAAAGGAGTAATTGCACAGTAACTGTTTCTATGGAAGGGTACAGTCAAACCACATGACTTTCCTGACATTTGGGTAGTCATGATGCCTAGCTAGAGGCCAATCATAACTTGTATAATGATGTATCAAAATATCAATAGAGATTGATAAAATGATTTAAAAGAGTTTGAATCATGTGAGTTTTGAGAAAAACTTACAATTGCAGATTATAATGCCAACATGGACAGGAACCCAATAGGTCACACACATATAGAGAAAGGATAAAATGGAAAAATGACAAGGATAATAATATTTGATATTATTATGAAGGAAGAGAAGTGAATATGATAATAATTAATTAAAGAGTTTAATTAATTATGATCAAGTAAAATTATCCGCGGAACTTTTGAGAAATGTTCTATAAATTGGACCTAAATGAAATAATGTATTTCATGATTAATTATTATTGTCTTATAAGTTTTATAAGACTACTATAAGTGTTATAGGACTGATATAATAATTAATAGGTCCATTGGAGGAATTATTAAGGGCCAGAGGAATAAAGAAAGTTGGCGAAAGCCATTCTGTAAGGGCCACACGCCAACTCCATACAGAAGGGCTTAGAGGGATTTTTCTTGGACCAAATTAATTTATATATGTTACATAAGTGTTATGAAACTCACATATTTAATTTGGTTGGATTTGGAATCCATTTGGGTATTTAAATCCAATTAGATGCACAAAGGGCCTAGTTTGTAGATTTTGTGCATGGTCTTTTATGAAAAGATTTAATTTGGATTTAATTAAGCCCAAATGATTATAATTAATTCCAGAGGCCCAATTAATAATTCTTCAGAAATTTTAAAGAGCCCAATCTCATTAAGGAGTTGGAATTTTAACCTAACTATAAAAGGCCAACTAATGAGAATTAGGGTTAAGTGATTAAAACAAAAAAGTCGTTTCTCTTAATCTCTCTCTCCCTTTTGCGCCAACTCCTAAGCTAGCTCTTGGAAATTTCGGCCAGCTCTAGTTAAACACCAATTTTTTGGTTTAATTTACCCCTCTCGAGTGTGGATTACTCATTGGAGGTGTTCGATTTTGGACACTGTGGTTTGCGACAACCCGGTGCGAAGTAAAATTAACTGTTCAACAAAAATCAAAGGTGATTTTTCTTATTCTCATATAGTTATATTGTGTATTCATGGCAAGATCAGATCTAATGGTTAAAAAAATTTTAAAATTCCGCTTATGTATGTGATGCATGTAACCGTTAAAATCCAACATGGTATCAGAGCCAGGTTTTGCCATGGATATACAATTCTATAGTTTTCTGCGGAATAAGTTTTATTTTATTTTGAGTTATTTATTTCATGAACTTTAAAATATTAGATTTGATTGTTCATGAATGAGAAATATTGATTTCTGGTTGTATGTGTGATCAAATAAATTTGGTGGAATAAAAAACGAAACTTTTGAAAGATTGTGATTAGGGTTTGGCGTGAAACCCATTAGGATTTGGCGTGAAATCCTAGGTGATGTAGGGGCTGTTCTAATTTAATTTCTTATGGATCCATTTAAAAATCATTTAGATGATATTTTATGTGTTTAATATGTGATATTAAGTCGTAGGATCGAACGGAATTAAAATCGAACAAGTTTTGCATGAAAACTAGTTTTGTCGAAAAGTTCGATAAATTGGTGTTCTTCGTGTGTTCTTGATGTGTTCTTGGTTAGAACGACTTTTGATCTTCTAAATCTGATATATATGATATATTAAAGTGTTTTTAATTAATTGGATTAATTAAGATAGGCCTTAAATTAATTTGATTAATTTTAATCCATTAAAACCACTTAATGGGCTTAATTATGTTTACAGACTTGGTTTAAATTAGTGAATGACTTAGTGGGTCCAAGGAGCTGATTTAAATTAAACATTATAAACATTAATTAAGTTTATTAATGGGTTTTAAGGGCTGGAGTGGGCTTGGCTCATTCTAAAAGGCCCAAATGGTCCAAAAGACATAAAACTAGTTTGTGTGTGAACACAGTTAGGGTTTTTCTTCTGTGGGTTTTGGCCTACATTTGTTTTAAGTCCAAAATTGATTCTTTTAATTATTTAATATGATTAATTAATTAAATAATCAATTTATAATTAATTAATAATCAATTGGATTGATTATTAAGAAAAGAACACATGCATGCAAAAGGTTTCCTAAAATGAAAGTTTCCAAAATGGAAAAAGTTTCCTAATTTGATCACATCATTAAAATAACTCAAAATATTATTTCAAAGGTTGAAACAAAGTTAGTAATCCATTTCTTTATGCATTAGAAAGGCATATAAGGGTGTATGATTGGCATGATGGATAGTTATGAACAAAGCCCAATGTGATTGAGCATTATGCATGTTTTGGCCCAATGAGGACTTTCATGTCCCGGCCACTTGTTTTTGGTTTGTATTTCATTTCAAATTTTAATATGTAATTAGATTAATTAGATTAGAATTAGAAATAGAGATGGAGACCATTTTCAAGGAGCAAGATGGGCCGAATGGAGATCCAACAAGCTTGAAGATAATGTAATTATTTTTCTTGTTTGAATCATGCATACTACCTAGGTGCGACCTTTTGATTTCCCTATTGGCTCGGGGAATTCAATGTAGTGAAGTCCATAACTATACCATATTTGTATGCTTATATTTATGTGATAGATATAGGATGCATACCAATGTATGCCAACCATGTATGATGAGACTTAATTAACTAAAATCCTTAAACAAATACTAAGGTATATAAGCCGTCCATTAATTTGAGGAGAATCAGAGTTCTTTATAGTGTGGGTTGTTGACCACAGTCAAGCTCACATTATATCGAATATGTTCAAATCTAATTAAATGGGTCATCTTAGCTAGCCCATTAGTTTGTTGACCATAGTCAAGGCTAACGGTTCTAGAGGCAAGATTAGGGAATGCATATATGATATGCATGCATCAAGAGTTGATAACCTAATGATCCAATAGTTGTGTAGAGACACAATTGGTATAGAGATACCTACCTTTCAAGGGTATGGAATTTGGCTTGTTAACCACAGTCAAGGTCAAATTACATATCAAGGATTGGATATTGGCCCACTAAGAAAACCATCGGGTTTTCTCGGATTATATAGTGAGGGCTATTAATTCGCAATAAAATAGTGGGAGTAAATGGATTAATTAAAGACCTTATTAATGCATACATATATATGAACATACTCTCATATCTTTTCTTTTTCACATCTAGGTCATCATCATGAGCACGTCGAACATTAATATACGTTCAATCTTGGATAACAAGCTGGTTGGCAATAACTTTTCTGACTGGATCAGGCAAGTGAGAATTGTTCTCAAAGCTGAAAAGATCCACTATGTCTTGGATAAAGATCCACCACCACTTCCATCAGATGATGCCATTGATGAGATCAAAGGCATTTATCAAAAATACATGGAGGATAGTGAAGCAGCAGCATGTCTGATGCTGGGTGCTATTTCCTCGGAGCTTCAGAAGCAACATGAAATGATGGATGCTAGAACCATCATTTTGCGTCTAGAGGAGCTTTATTCTTCTCAGGCTAGAACTGAGCAATATGAGATTGCTCGAGCTCTATTTAGCTGCAAAATGGTGGAAGACACTTTAGAATCTACTCATGCATTGAAGATGTATGGGTATATTGAGCATTTAAGTAGACTTGGCTATGTTATGGATAATGATCTATACATAGATTTAATCTTGTACTCGTTGGCTCCAAGTTATGCACCTTTCGTGCTTAACTTCAACATGAACAAGATCCAAGTATCCATTCCTGAGTTAATAAATATGCTCAAGACAGCTGATGGATCATTTAAGAAGGATCCAAAAAGTGTCATGGTTGTCACTTCTGCTAAAGGCAAGAAGCAGAAGAAAAAGAAGAAGATAACTAAGGCACAGCTAAAGAATGGTGGGATCTCCAAGAAGAAGGTTTCCAAGAAAGAGAATCCCAAAGGAACTTGCTTCCATTGTGGAAATGATGGTCATTGGAAGCGTAACTGCAAGGCCTATCTAGATTCTCTCAAGGAGAAGAAGCAAGCTGATGCTTCTACTTCAGGTATTCATATGATTGAAATTAATACTTATTCTATTGCTTCAAAACAATCTTGGGTATTAGATACCGGATGTGGATCTCATTTATGTAATGATCTAAAGGGGCTTAGAAGCTTTAGAAGAGTTGGAAAGGCAGAGATATGTTTGTAGTCAGCTACTGGACAGAATATCTCTACAACAGTTGTGGGGACTTACTATTTACCTTTTCCTAGTGGATTAGTACTGGAATTAAATAATTGTTATTATGTTCCAGCCTTATCCAAAAGTATTATTTCTTTCAATCGTTTGATGAACAATTATGATATTTCTTTAAAGGACAAATGTTGTTACATTTTTATAAACAATATGTTTTATGCAAAAGCTATCATTGAGAATGGTATATTTGTTCTTGATTTAATTAAAGAAGTACATAATGTGGATACCAAGAGAATGAAACATGATAATCTAAATACCTCATACTTATGGCATTGTCGTTTAGGCCATATAAATGAAAAACGCATGACAAAATTACACAAGTCAGGTGATTTGGGATCATTTGATTATGAATCATTTGATACATGCGAATCTTGTTTATTGGGAAAAATGACAAAAGCTCCCTTTATTGGTAAAGGAGAACGAGCTAAAATGGTTTTGGACTTAATACATTCAGATGTATGTGGTCCAATGACTACACATGCCAGAGGAGGTTACTCTTACTTTATTACTTTCATAGATGATTATTTTAGGTTTGGATATATCTATCTAATGAAATATAAATCAGAAGCATTTGAAAAGTTCAAAGAATTCAGAAATGAAGTAGAGAAACAACTTGGCAAAAGTATTAAAACACTTAGATCAGATCAAGGTGGAGAATAGTTAAGTCAAGAGTTTCAGGATTATCTTAGAGATAATGGAATTTTATCTTAATGGACTCCTCCATATACACCACAACACAATGGTGTATCTGAAAAGAGAAATCGAACACTATTAGATATGGTTCGATCAATGATGAGCCGAGCGGACTTGCCTAAGTCCTTTTGGGGATATGTACTAGAAACTGCTGTTTATGTGTTAAACAGAGTTCCTAGTAAATCGGTTGATGTTACTCCATATGAGATGTGGAATAACAAGAAATCCACGCTTTCTCATATGAAAGTATGGGGTTGTCCTGCTTATGTGAAGAGGACAATGTCAGACAAACTGGATGTTAAGTTTGAAAAATATTTATTTGTGGGATATCCAAAAGAAACATTTGGATATTATTTCTATCATCCCTTAGAACAAAAGGTGTTTGTTTCAAGGCATGCTGTCTTCTTGGAAAGAGAATTTCTCCTACGAGAGGACAGTGGGAGTAAATTTGAACTTGGTGAAGTTCAAGACCCACAAATAGAATATGATCAACCGATTGAACCCGAAACTGAATTTCATAATGATGAGATTACAGTTGAACCTGATTATACACAAAATCCTAGAAAATCTACTACGATGCGTTCTATCCCTGTGAGATATGGATTTCATATTAATTCGGATAGAGGCATAACTGTAGTAGAGGACAATGAGCCTACAAGCTATCAAAAAGTTTTGAATAGTTCAAAACGTGATTTATGGCTTAAGGCTATGCAGTCCGAAATGGACTCCATGTATGAGAATAAAGTATGGACTTTAACTCAACCACCTGAAAGGATAAAACCCATAGGGTGCAAATGGGTCTTTAAAAAGAAGACCGACATGGAAGGTAATGTAATTACCTATAAAGCTCGCTTAGTAGCAAAAGGTTATCGTCAAAAAGAAGGTATTGACTATGATGAAACTTTTTCTCCTGTAGCGATGCTTAAGTCTATAAGAATACTTTTAGCCATTGTAGCTCATTATGATTATAAGATTTGGCAAATGGATGTGAAGACAACTTTCCTTAATGGAAATCTTACTGAGGATGTGTATATGACACAACCAGAAGGATTCACATCAGGAAATGGCAAAAAGGTATGCAAGCTTCAAAGATCCATTTATGGATTGAAGCAAGCCTCTAGGAGCTGGAACATACGATTCAATGAGACAATCAAAGAGTTTGGTTTCTCACAGAATGAAGATGAACCTTGTGTGTATAAAAGGGTCAGTGGGAGTGCAATTGTCTTCCTAGTTCTATATGTAGATGACATATTGATCATGGGAAATGACATTTCTCTTCTCCAATCTGTTAAAATATGGTTATCCAAGCAATTCTCCATGAAAGAAGTTGGAGAAGCATCCTATATTTTGGGAATAAGGATCTATAGAGATAGATCCAATAGGTTGCTAGGTCTTTCTCAAAGTACATATATAGATAAAGTATTGAAGAGGTTCAATATGGATCTCTCTAAGAAAAGGTTTATACCTATGGTGCTTGGGAAACACCTTTCTAAGTCTATGTGTCCACAGACACTAGAGGATAAAGAGAGCATAAATAGAATACCATATGCATCTGCAATTGATTCTATCATATATGCTATGTTATGTACACGTCCAGATGTAGCATTTGCTTTGAGTGTCACAAGCAGATTCCAATCCAATTTTGGAGAGGAACACTAGGCAGCTGTCAAGAATATTCTTAAGTAGTTGAGAAGGACTAAAGATATATTCTTGGTATATGGAGAGGGCAGTTTGGAAGTAAATGGGTATACAGATGCCAGCTTCCAATATGACAAAGATGATTGTAAATCACAATCTGGTTATGTGTTCATAATGGGAGGAGGAGCAGTAGTTGGAAAAGTTCCAAACAAGAAACAACTGCTGATTCCACGATAGAAGCTGAGTACATTGCTGCTTCAGAAGCAGCCAAAGAAGCAGTCTGGATCAAAAAGTTCATAATCGAACTAGGAGTGGTGCCTAGCATTGTTGATCCGATTCCTTTATATTGTGACAACAATGGAGCCATTGCGCAAGCAAAGGAACCACGGTCTCATCAGCGATCCAAGCATGTTCTCAGACGCTACCATCTCATAAGGGAAATAGTAGCTAGAAATGATGTGAAAATAGAAACGGTTACCATAGATGACAATGTGGCGGATCCCCTCACTAAAGCACTTTCTCAGATAAAACATGATCACCATATAAATAGCATGGGTCTGAGACATATGAGTGATTGGCTCTAGTGCAAGTGGGAGATTGTTAGAGAGTATGCCCTAGAGCCCATGTAATAGGGATGTTTTTTATATGTATAAAAAATTTATATTCTTAATAAAAGACATCATTCATTTATTAATGCTATGTTTAAATACATGAGTTTGTAAATCTTAAATTAATAAATGAAGTCCTAGATATTATAAACACAGTGCAAGGGCAATCATGAAGGTGTTCATGATGTGAGATGTCTATTGCATGCAAATGTCTTAATATCTAAATATCCCTAGTCATAGAATTAACAAGATAGGACATTGTTAATTCGGATAGACTAGCACATGTTATGCTTCTTGAATGGTTCAAGCAGTGGTTCTCATAACTGTGATTATGGAAGATAATCAAAGCTAACATGTGGATGCTTGTTAGAAGAACAAGTTCATTGGGGACCTGCAAAGAGAATCCTCATATGGATATTAAATCTATGTCAGTGAGGAATCTCTTCATAGCGGTTGTGCAAGTATCCTTAGACTTGAGATCACCAAAGTTATCTTAAGTAGCAAGTGGTACACTTTGACTCCATAACTGATTACTTCCAACTGGGAGTGAACATAGTTAGGAGATTGGGTATATCATGACCTACTTGAAGATAGTTGAGTGATTGACAAAGGATTCACCATCCCAGATTTAACAAGGGAAGTTATCTCGCATGTTTCTATGATTGTCTTGTTCAGAGAATCTCTGGCCAGAGTAATATGCCAAGATGGATAGAGATCCATGGAGGGCATTTTGGGAACAATGGTTAAATTAATAGAACATACATAATTAGATTTATATGAGTTGATAGAAATCCATACTCAGAATCTAATTGAGATAAGAGTGGTGAAAGGAGTAATTGCACGGTAACTGTTTCTATGGAAGGGTACAGTCAAACCACATGACTTTCCTGACATTTGGGTAGTCATGATGCCTATCTAGAGGCCAATCATGACTTGTATAATGATGTATCAAATTATCAATAGAGATTGATAAAATGATTTAAAAGAGTTTGAATCATGTGAATTTTGAGAAAAACTTACAATTACATATTATACTGCCAACATGGACAAGAACCCAATAGGTCACACACATATAAAGAAAGGATAAAATGGTAAAATGACAAGGATAATAATATTTGATATTATTATGAAGGAAGAGAAGTGAATATGATAATAATTAATTAAAGAGTTTAATTAATTATGATCAAGTAAAATTATCCGCATAACTTTTGAGAAATGTTCTGTAAATTGGACCTAAATGAAATAATGTATTTCATGATTAATTATTATTATCTTATAAGTATTATAAGACTACTATAAGTGTTATAGGACTGATATAATAATTAATAGGTCCATTGAAGGAATTATTAAGGGCCAGAGGAATAAAAAAAGTTGGCAGAAGCCATTCTGTAAGGGCCACACACCAACTCCATACAGAAGGGCTTAGAGGGATTTTTCTTGGACCAAATTAATTTATATAAGTTAAATAAGTGTTATGGAACTCACATATTTAATTTGGTTGGATTTCGAATCCATTTGGGTATTTAAATCCAATTAGATGCACAAAGGGCCTAGTTTGTAGATTTTGTGCATGGTCTTTTATGAAAAGATTTAATTTGGATTTAATTAAGTCCAAATGATTATAGTTAATTCCAGAGGCCCAATTAATAATTCTCCAGCAATTTTAAAGAGCCCAATCTCATTAAGGAGTTGGAATTTTAACCTAACTATAAAAGGCCAACTAATGATAATTAGGGTTAAGTGATTAAAACAAAAAGAAAGTCTTTTCTCTTAATCTCTCTCTCCCTTTTGTGCCAACTCCTAAGCTAGCTCTTGGGAATTTCGGCCAGCCCTAGTTAAACACCAATTTATTGGTTCAATTTACCCCTCTCTAGTGTGGATTACTCATTGGAGGTGTTCGATTTTGGACACTGTGGTTTGCGATAACCCGATGCGAAGTAAAATCAACTATTCAACAAAAATCAAAGGTGATTTTTATTATTCTCATATAGTTATATTGTGTATTCATGGCAAGATAAGATCTAATGGTAAAAGAAATTTTAAAATTCCACTCATGTATGTGATGCATGTAACCGTTAAAATCCAACATGGTTCCCTTTCACCTGTACAGGCCAAACTAAAGGGTATTTTAAGGAATCCCTGGATTAGTGATGAGGGACGACCAACCCTCATAAAGGGATGCTCATCCTTGGCTTGAAATCCAAATTTCCCTACATTTCTAGAATTCAGAAAGGCATGTTTTTTTTTATCTAAAGAGATTTCTTTTGGATTTGGAAAAGTCTTGAGTTGGATTTTAACTCAAAATATTTTTGAGGTATAAAACCTAAAATATAGGGTTTCTAAAGGGGAGGACTCACTTTTTCTTAAGAAGCCACTTTAGAGAAGAAGAAAATTTAATTTCTTTCTCTCTCTAAAAACTTTTGCTTTATCAATCTTTACTGGACACATAAATACAAATGAATTTCATGCTTTCTTTTAAGAATTAAGAATCACGATTTGGAGATGAGGTCTAGACTACAGGAATCATAGAGACAAAATATCTCTTGACGGTAATATTCTAGGCTTATTCCTACTTTCTCTCTTTATAATTTATTCACAAGATCATATGACTATTTAGCATTAGTTTAATATGTTTTAGTTGCTATTTTGGATGATATACATGTCTAATTGAAATATAACATGATTCTGGATTGTTGGATAGGTTAAATGCATGATTAATGGTGTGTCTAGAAAGAGGTTCTGCCATTGTTGTGTTGTAGAGCTTTATTTAATACTTCTTTAATTATATGAATATGTGATTTTAGTATCGTTGATGCATGATTAGGTGTTTTAAGATTTTTTTGGCCTAATTTAGCATTTAATATCGTACATCTGGGGGTAAAAATTCATCTTGAATGATTTTTTGTTTTCTTTATACATTTTTCTACATTTTGGTTCTGTCCACAGGTGATAGACTGAAGGATGAATCGATGGACGGTCATCCATCTTTTGACAGATGGAATATCATGGGCCCATGTCCTCATCCCGTCCCTCGCTTGCTTGTGGCTGTCCCTCATATTCTTTTAGGCATCCATAGGTGCATATTGGGGTATTTTTTATATGTTTCATACATTTATGTAACTTTTATGTTATCTACTTATTTTCTATTATATTTGTGTATTTTTTCAATGCAATTTCGATTTTGTATGAGTGATTTCTATACCCAAATCCCTTTTATTTGTACAAATAAATCTGTAATTATTTTATTGTGTTATTTGAGAATACTAATTCACGTGTTTTTTTGCAATTTTTTTAAGTATTTGATGCTTTTGCTATAAAGGTTATGCATTTTTTGCATGGAATTTGTGCTCCCAAGTTGGTCACCATCTTCACTTCGTGGATATCTTGGTTATTTATTATTTTATTTATTATTTATTTATTATTTAATTTATTTATTATTTGCTTTTTGGTATTTTATTTCGTTTGTATTATTTTTGGAAATGTAATAGTTAGTAAAAAAAATATTTTTTAAGCACGTTAAGAGGAAAAGGCATTTAAAATATTTTATATTAGATAATTTGAATTTTTTTTCCAAAACATGGATCAATATCCATTTTTTAAGCCTAAATTCACACAACATAATAAAAGCCTTTTTTTAAATATGCACGAGTGAACCTATGTTCCCAAACTAATTAATAGGCTATTTCATATATGATATTTCTATTGTATATTATGTTGTCTAGGATGATTTGCTTATATAATAATTCTTAAGTAGGATTTTATTTTAAGTATTTATTTATTATTTTTTGTTTGATTGGGATGTTTATTTAATTTTATCACTTGCATAATGTGAGAGATGGAAGTGGATTAATTTTAAAACCCAATTATAAAACAACACCTAATCAAAGGTGCTTAATAAGAGTGATGTCTTGAACACCAATCTCTGTTTGGACATTAAAATGTCGAGATTTCTTTCCCAACATCCTGTTGGATGGTGACTCTATAATGCCTACCTCTTTAAGCCCATTGGTAGACGCCTTTATGGGTTGACTACCAACAATAATTTGGGCTTGACCCCTTCTTATTGCAAAGTAGCCAATTTATAAATTAAGTGAGCTTCATCCGATCTTAGACCCTAAAAGTGGGCCTTCTAGAACGAACCCAAAAAATAAGCACGGCTTTGACGTGTGTCATAGCTAGGAACCTTTATCCCCTTGATACAATATTCCATCTGAGAAATTTTTGGCAAATATGCCTCTATGAGGAGTCACTGAGATGTGGGTGCATTTTCCCTTGAGATAATATTCCATTTGAGGAATTTCTAGCAGATATACATCTGTGAGGAGTCACTAAAATATGGGAGCCTTTTCCTCATTGAGAAAATATTTCATTTGAGGAATTTTTTGGCAAATATGCATCTATGATCTTTGCCACATTCTGTACATTTCTTAATGACTATATCACCACTCTATAAATTGGTATCAGTGTAAGAAAAACCATCATCATCAAGGCTATCGACACCCCTAGTCTTGCCCTATGTCTTTCTTGGATTCATACTGTCATCAGGCTTTTGGCTCTTGTTTAATAGTTCCTTGTTCTCAACATTAGTCTTGTGACTTTTTAGATGTTCAAATTAAAGCATTCCTATATTTTTTTTGGAGAATATGGCTTACCATTCAAATGAACATTGACTGCTATAATGGCATTTTGACCATTATATAGCTTGAGCTTCGACAGTATTCCATTCTGCCCTTATGGTGATTCACTCTTTGCAAGGCGATGCATGGTGAAGGACCCATAAGATGGCCTTGAACCATATAGACTTGAAAGCAAAGACATGCATGGTACACAATGAATGTACACCCTCAAGTAAAAGTAAGTGTAAGATCCCTTTAGAATTCAAAAATATCCGCATTTCTCTTCGTTGTGTATCTCTTTTATTTCAACCTATTCATGTAACTTCTTATGACTAGGATGGGTGTCTTAACCCATTCTCTAGTTGTGGTGGTGGATGTATGTCCCTTGACAAGGTTTCATATACCTGCTATGAGAAGGATTTGATGTTAGTGCTCTTTTTAGAGTTTATTATTTTATTTTTCTTATTTTTCTTTATTGTTATTGTGTCCATTATTTTTTTTATCTTGTCATGGTTTATCAATTATAGGTTTTCTTATTAATTTCACGACATTCTTTCTTTTCTTTCACAAGCATAATGAACATGATAAGTATGAATAAAATGAAATACGATATGAGATAAACATATAAATTAAATACAATTACTATTTTTATATGCATCCAAAATATTCAAATAAAGTTTTTAAAACTCCCTGAATACAAAATAATAAAGTTACTGTAAAAGCCATCACTAAGGGCCTAGGAGGTCTGGGTAGTGCTATAGCCTGTGATGCTGCTAGTGGCTGCTCCTCATCTGGGCTGAACCTGAAGTGAAACCCAGGCAGTACTACTATTAAAGGCTGTAAAACCTATGCTATCACCTTTACAAGCCACTCTAAACCCTGGCCAACCTTAGTGATGGCTCTAATGTGCTGCTTAAGATACTTCATCGGGTCACCCCACAAGTAGTCGAGGTATCTCCTCAGCTACTCATTTATCTCTACTATAACCTACCTATCTCAGGGGACCTCTCCCTTAATATGGGTGCCCTGCTCCCTAATCTGAGTGAGTGATTCATCAACCACCTATAGAGTCACCTCAAATCTCTAACCTGTGATCACTAACTCCGCTTTTATTTTTTATACCTCCATCTATAAGATCTGTATAGTGGCTGGTAATGTCTAAAGAGATTGCACTACGATGAGTATCATCTGTAATGTTTGATCTTGATGTCTATTGGAATCATCCAATGCTACCAATCTTCTAAAAATATCATCAGATAGAGAAGTTAAGGGTGAACATAATGGTGGTACAAATGGAGATGCCTTTAGGTGTGCTAGTGGCAGTGGTGCATTCGATGTAGAGCCCATAAGGAGAGAACCTCCATATCCTTTTGATTAGAGATCGCTGACTCCTGATAGGTGATCCAAGATGCACTAGTGGCTATGGTGATCCATCCAGAAGGTCTTACAGATCCATCTTCATGCCAAACTCATAGTCCAAATCATCTCCTACCCCTTATGGTTTAGATGGCTTACAAGGCTAATATGCTCGATCATCTTACTGAGGTGGCTGTGCTGGAGGTAGCTATGGCACTACTGGTGCCTTTTGTGGTGGATGATCTTGCGCATCCCCCTTTACATATGCATCTAGCACTATAGGGCCTAGACCATATCTTTATCTGGTTTTAGGGACTGTTAGTAGTCTGTACTACCCCTCTTACTCTTTAATAAGCTCCACCATCTTTATGGTGAGTGTGGCCTATAAGTTAATGAACATGCCCTTTAGGATGGGGCCACCAAATTTGCTCTCATATGCTTCCAATGATACCAGCAGATAGGTTAATCGCTATTTGGCAAGTGTACTGAATCGATAAGTAATACAGTGGAGTATTTTTAAGACTCTGAGATATCAAACCTAAGGGAACTACAGTGGTGTAATGTAATTTTTAATGGATTAGCAAAATGTGTTTAAAAAATTCCCAATTGTTTGATGATTTTATCTATCTTTTTGTTATATCAAACTATAATGACAATAAACACAAAGAAAATATAAAATGTAAATTATGAATAAAAAAGACAATAAAAATCAATAGAGATAAGCTAATGATAAATTAACAAAAGGTAAAGACGTTGCTAGGAATCTAATCCACCCCTATCCCATGTAAGGTTCATTTTAACATAAAATTTCATACATTTCAGATGAGGACAACCCTTCTAAACCCCTACTATCCCATTTTAGAGCCTACTACTCTAACTACTCAGTATCCCATTCTGGAGTTTACTTAATAGCTAGCATAAGAATGGGTCCCAAGACCTAAGTGTTGACTAATATCCCATTCTGGAGCTTACTAATCAAACACCCATTCATTTTCCTCTTTATTTTTAAGTTTACAACATAACAAGCCCTAGGTTTGTTAGCTCTCATTTCAAAAAATCCATCAAAACTAAAGCAAATGTGAAGAAACACAGAGCATTCATGGCAAAAACACTAGATAAGCATCCAACTATAAACTTGAATGAGATTGATAACATAAACACTTACAAAACATTCAAACCAAGATTAGCACAAGGGAAAAGAAACATTAGAAATATATATTAAATAAATGAGTTCATACTCCTTACATGGTCTAAAGGATTCAAAGATCCCAGAACAACAAATGACTATTCACTATTCATTATGTAAATAACAAGTAAAGAGTAAGAAAAAACTATAAAACCCATTTGGAGTTGAAAATCTGAAGTTGATGAAGTCTTCTTCCTTTTCCTCCAACTAGAACTTGATTCAAAACACTAACTTTAACTAAGATCTAAGCTATAACTAAGTATTTTTGTATTTGTGAAGTAAAACTATATTGAAAGAGTGATTTTTACAAGTAAAATCTAAGGAAAACTAAGTATGAAGAGTATACAAGCTAAAACTACAGAAAACAAAGTGGTGGGTCAAAACCTTAAAAATATCTCCTTTGGCTGGATAAAACTTGCATCTTTTATACAGGTCTTTAGATGGACATGCTGAGACACTTTAATCTTGGCCAAGTCTAAATAGATAAAATAGTACTGCAGCACAAGACACTGCTGAGATGCTTTAGTCTAAGCCGGGTGCACCATTCTGGATCAAAACACACTCAAAGCCTATCTTGGACATGGCTGAGATATTTTGGTCTCAGTTGAGTCTTCTAATGAAATGGCACGTATTGAGGTTTTGTACAGCATATGGTTGGGACCAATTGTCTTAGCCCAAGTTAACGTTGACACTAAAAACACTAAAAACATACAACATGAGATACAAACACTAAAAATAAACAATAAAATCATAGTTATCAACTACCCCACACTTAGCTTTTGCTCGCCCTCGAGCAACTAGACAACCAAATTCCTGCAAATTCAAACTCAAAAAAAGAAAATATAAGTTTACAGAAAGCTTGAAAACACTATAGCAACAGTCACTAACTATCTACCCAAATCAAAAAGAATTCAACTTAATTCATACTAACTAGTCTCACAGTGTGTGTGTGCAAGGCCTAAAGATAACTTTTAAATTATAAAACTTTGATGCAATCCAATAATCAAGAAAAGAATTCGTGTGCAAAAATTACACATGCAGTTTCGCTATTGAAACTCGAAAAATGCCATAGGCCTCTCTTTTAGCATCGAAATCCAAAGGTCATCTCCGTAAATAATTCTAAATAGAATAAGATCATTAGGACTTAAACATGTTATAATAAGGCTAGGTTATGGCTACAAAAGTGTGTAGGATATGCAAAGTAGAACAACTATTCTAAAACTCCCTTCATCCTAAAAACACTCTAAAAATTTTCAGCTCGTATTCTACCATTTTCTTAATTCAAAAGATACTCTAAATGCTAGACTACCTATAATGCATAATGGTCTTTCAAAAGTTTGATTTTCCAAAAGACAGACTACACCAAGGTGCCAATTGATAGTACTATTGCTTGCTCAAATTCAAGCTCTAAAATCCCTTCTCTAATTTTTTTTGCCTTTTATTGATCAAATGTTAGAAAGATTAGCTCAAAATAGGTTTTACTATTTTTTAGATGGTTATTCAGGGTATATACAAATTCCTATAGCCCCATATCACCAAGAGAATACCACATTTAGATGCCCTTATGGCACATTTGCCTATAGGAGAATGACCTTCGGTCTGTGTAACACCCCAGCTACTTTTCAAAGATGCATGATGGCCATATTTCATGATTTTATTGAACAATTCATGAAAGTTTTCATGGATGATTTTACTTTATATGGTCATAATTTTGAGTTATGTTTATGTAATCTAGCAATGGTTTTAAAAAGATGTGAGGAAATTAACTTGGTCCTTAATTGGAAAAAATGTCATTTCATGGTTGGGAAAGGCATTATTTTAGGTCATCATGGGCCTAATCGTATGGTATAAAAAATTCTTCAATCAAGTTTCTTTTGGCCTACTCTATTTTAGGATGTGAAGTCTTTTATTAAATTCGGTGATAGATGTCAACGTGTAGGTAACATCACTAAAAAAGATGAAATTCCTATAAATAATGTGCTTGAGGTAGAAATTTTTGATGTATGGGATATAAATTTTATGGGACCATTTCCAAATTCATTTGGTTTTGAGTACATTTTAGTAGCTATGGATAATGTTAGTAAATGGGTAGAAGCAATAGCTACTAGAACTTATGATTTCAGAGTCGTACTTGAATTTATTAGGAAAAATATTTTCACTAGGTTTGGAGCACCAAGGGCCATTATAAGTGATGGACGCAAATATTTTGTAAACCATCAATTTTAAACTTTGCTAAGGAGATTTGGTGTCAACCATAAGATAACTATCTCGTACCATCCTCAGGAAAATGGATAAGTGGAAGTATCTAATAGAGAACTAAAATTAGTCTTAGAAAAAACAATGAATAACTCTAGGAAAGATTGGTTTCAAAGTTTAGATGAGGCTCTTTGGGCCTATAGAATCGTATTTAAGACCCATATAAGTATGTCTCCTTATAGAATAGTCTTTGGAAAAGTATGTCACCTCTCGGTCGAACTAGAGCATAAAGCATATTGGGCTACAAAATTTCTTAACTTTGATTTGAGAAGTGCAGGAGAAAAGAGGAAATTGCAGCTTAATGAACTTGAAGAAATTCGACAATGGTCATATGACAATGCAGCCATATACAAGGAGAAAACAAAACATTGGGATGATAAGCGCTTAAAGGTGAAAGACCTTGCTCCAAGTTTATTGGTGTTATTATATAACAGTCGTCTACGGTTATTTTCAGGAAAGCTAAAATCCAAATGGCTTGGGCAGTATCAACTCTTGTAAAGCAATAATTTTGGGGTTGTGACCATAAAAAATCCAAGAGATGGACGTGAATATAAGGTGAATAGTCATCGACTAAAACCGTATAAAATTGGACAACATAAGGTTGCTGAGGCAATCATGGTGCTTCAGTACTAATAAAGCTGGTTTGAAAGTCTAACTGAGGACTCTTAAACTCAAAACTTCAAATCTCTTCCCTTATTGCTTTTTAATTTGTGAGTAAATTTTTGATTTTATGTGTTTTTAGTTGGTTTTAAGTTTTTTTAATATAGAATCATGAATTAAATAACTACAGAGTTGAGGAAGAAGTTTAAGGAGTTTAAAGGTGTAAATTGCAGAAGTTGGGAGCAGTCCATCAATTTTTTATTATACTAGTTTAATTGTGCTTCATAGGTAAATTTTTGAAAGTAATGTGGTTTTAATTGAAGAAATTTTCATTAATTACAAGAAAAAGAGCCATATTTAAGAGAAAAAGAAATTGTAGGAGGTATGAAGGTGAAATAAGAAATTAGAAGTGAAATCAGAGAGTTTTAGCATGAAACAAGAAAAATTTTGAGACCAAAAAAATTTTTAAAGTCCAGTGCCTGTCCGCGCAGCTGCGTCTAATGCCAGACTACCCGTTCGCACATCCACAAAACAAGGCGGCCAGCTAGCCCACTCCTATATGCCCTAGTACGCTCCCGTGCATCCCACTTTCTTCCCTCCTGCATGCCAGTGCGTTGTCCCTCTTTTTTCCTGTGCAGTTGTTCATGCCCAGGCCTTCATCCAGGCACGGCTGTGCACTGACCTATTACCCCTTTATGTTTTTTCTCACTTTTTCATAACTTTTTATTTCTTATTTACTTGTTCATGCATACCGCCCTCGTGTAACCAACTCCTATTTCACCTACACTTCAGCGCCTCTACCCTTCTCGCCACCCTTTACCTCTTTTCTAGCCACCACCCTCTCTCTCTTCACTGTCGTCCTCACTCTATCCTCTTCTCCATCTTCTTTTCTTCTATTTCTTCATCCACCTTCACCACCACACACTTTGTACCTTTATCTCACATTTCACACACTTCACTCATTCTTCTTACTACATTTCTCCTACAATTATTCTACAATAAGTAATTCTTGGCCTTTCTCTTTAATTTGACAATTTCATTTCATTTAAAGCTTGCAATTGGTATGGGTACTTTACATTTTATAGTGCATTTTAACATTACATTTATGCTTCAATTCTACTTCTTTTTCAATAATTGGTTATTGTCTCTCTAATTTGCTTACTTGTGATGCTTGGTGTGAATTTCAGCAGTCACCTTCCTTTAAATTGATCATCATTCTGCCTATTAAACATATGCACACCACCTGCTTGGTGAAATGCCTAAGTGACTTTGTTCATTGATTATTGCTTATTTGTTGATCACTTTTGGAATATCTTTTGACTCATGATTTTAGTTAGCTAATTCTCCATTATTAATAATGCTCGTTAAAGTATATTTCATGCTTTTGTCATGACATTTTATAGCTAATTTTTATTACGGATGTTTCTATATCATTATTTTTTGGCATAATTTTGGCTTTGTAATTTCTTGTTGCTTATTGCCATTTATTTGAGTATTGTTACATCTTCATGCTTATCTTACTTGCCCACTCGATTCTCTTTCTTGCTGTGCTAAATAATTACAATACATTGCCATACACCGTGGAATACATTGTCCATGGTCATATATAATCCCATGTATGTTTTGTTATTCTTGACCTTCTGTTTATCACTTTACACACTTATTTATTCCATTGTTCTTTTTAGTGACACTTAAGAAGGTTAAGCATTCCAAAGCTTCAAACTCATCTAGTATACGTACCCCATCTTATTTTAATAAAGCCAAATTAGCTAAGTTTGAATATTTTAACTCCTGTACCTATGTACAACTAGCATATCTCAGTCAATTTGTTCTAAATATTCATACTAAAAACCTATGAAATGAGGTGCTACCTATGATTTAGCGTATTGGTTGGGAGTCATTTATTGATCATAAACCCAAAGTTTATCTAAACCTAGCTCATGATTTTTTGTACTCATTCGAGTGTTATTTTAAGGGAAATAGTGACAATAATGGTACAGTGGGTTTTAAACATGGAAAGATAGGTTACTTTATAAATTTTAAGTAGTTTTTAGAACATTTAGGTTTCTTACCATATGCTTTAATGGAGTTGTCTAATGCCTCTGCTGAAGAAAATTAGGAAAGAATCTGAGATCCGTTGAATCCTGTGCCATGGAAAGGAGGAAGGTGTAAAGTTTATGCTTTAAGGGATCATGCCTTGAGAATTATTCATCGATTTTAATGTAAAAGTGTCTACAATTATCTTAATAACCGTAGTGCAATTAATGCATCCTAGAGTATGCTCCTTCTCTAATCTTAGGAGATTCACTTGATGGGGACATGCCTTGCATTGACAACGTGATGCTCAAATGAATGAAGATTCTATTGCCTAAGCCATGTTGTCATTAGACAACAAGGGAGGAGTATTTACAAGAGAATGGTATGCACTTTGATGAGCATCAGGATGCACAGAATGCAGATGGAGTAGCTCAAGTAGAGGACTCATCAGCAGATGATGCCATTACACTGGAGCTAAAGGCTCATCTTAACCAGTTGAGTAGTCGGTTGGATTCCTCGCAGACACATCTGGATAAGATGTAGGACAGGATTGAGACCATGCAAGACACTATTATGGAAGTCAAGCAGACCTTAGAGAAGTTTGTGCATGATTCTTGGACACACTACCCGCCACTTTCACTTCCACCATCTTAGTTCAACATTGCATTTGCTGTGGACACCAAATTTTTTGGAAAGGGGTAGAGCTTACTAAGCTTAATTTTAGTTTAGGAAGTAGATACATCTTACCCTCATTTTAGTTCATGAAATAGTTTTTTATTTTGATGTTTTTATTTTTTTTTATGTTTTAGTTTGACATTCTGTGCTTAGGATATTATTATAGTAACTTTTAATTTATAGTTTAACTTTAGTTTCTTGGTTTTTAAGTTGTAAGTCTTGCTAGAAGCAGAGTGTAGTTCAAGATTATCACCTAGTTTGCCCTAGTTTATCCTCAAAATTTTGAACATGTTGAACTTGAATTTTAGAATATGCAAGTTAGAATCTCTGTTTAGCAATAGAACAAGTATGTTGTTTGATAAATTTCTAGCTAGTTTAATTTTCAACTTGAACAATATATGTTAGTTTCTAATTCTTTGAGCAATTAAGACCTATTTTTATTACTTAGAAAAATCAATGTAATGAAAGAGTTTAGCAAGGAATTTTAAAACACTAGAACCTTTCTCATCACCTTTTGAAGCATAAAAGTAACTCAAGCAACTTAGAAAGTAATCTAGGCAAATTTTTCTTGTTGAGCTTATAAAAAGACTATTTTCCTACCCTTTTTGATATTTTTAACCTTTGTTAGCCAATTTAAGCCTAATGAGGTATGCTTAAAGCGTACCATAATTTTTGTTCTTGTTACACTTATCTTTTAACCATATAGCCTAAAAACCTTTATGTACCCTCTAGAATTGGCCACTCTAGATTTGGATGGATTTAAATTTATTGAGCATTTTAATTGAGTGTGATAGGAATAGTGTATCTTTAAGGGCAAGAATTGTGAAATGAAGTCAAGTGCTTGTATAATGTCCTTGTTTTACCTTATTTTTTGTAAATTACCAATAAAAAATCTTAAAAAAAAGAGAAAAAAATAAAGAAAGAAAAAGAAATAAATCTAGCATTTATGGAAAAAATCTAAAGTGTGAGGTATTTATAAGAGAAAAAAGTTGTGACTTTTCAAAGGTGAGAAAATAAGTTAGAGGGATTTTAGTCTTATATTTTCTATCTAGGAATGTTCAATGTTTAAGGGTATGAGTAAGCAAGTATTGTAAAGGGGATTGTGCTTAGTAGTTTGAGTTTTTAAGATGATAGTCTATCTTATCATAAAGTGGCTATTCTTTTTTATTATGTATTGTCCATTCTTTGATAGCTAATGCCTTAACCCCATTATAACCTTTAAAAGACCTAAGTGATTCTAAGTTTTGGTTTTGAGTTGTTTAGCGAAGATGACCTTGGGGTTCCGTTGCTAAAGGAGAGGCCTATGCTGTTTCTAGAGTTTCAAGCATGAAACCATTTATATGCTTATGTGTACATTCATTCTAAGCTTGACTATGAATTTGCATTGGGGTGGTATTTTTTTTTTTGAAAAATGCTTAAAATATTTTGATCTTGCACACATACAGTGAAACTAACTTATATTGTCTTGTTTGCATTTATTATAGTTGGAAATTTTGTTAAGTGGTCTTGTTAATTGCTATGCTTGGTTTTGAAATGCATAATTCATTATTTGAGTTTGATTATTTTGAGGAGTTGAATTATTTTAAATTGCTCGGGGTGAGAAAAGTTTAAGTGTGGGATATTTGATAGTTATTAATTATATGATGTTTTTAGTGTGATTTTAGTTGTTTAGTTAAGTTTATTTAGCTTTAATTTAGTTGAATTGATTAAATTTGTGTTTTAAAGGTTAATTGTAAGTTTTGATATTTTTCAAGACCAAAATGAAGAAAAAAATGACTTAATTAAAAGAAATGAAAAGTTTTGGGTCAAATTAGTAATTTTGAGAAATTGAGGCCAGAAATTCAATGTTCAATCTAGAAATATTTAACACTGCTATGCATGCAACTATGAACGACTGCGTATGAAGAGATTGTGTAAATGGAGCAAAAGTTAAAGAATTACGTATAGTGCAGTGAAATCATATGTGGTTGTGCATCATAATGGGCATTATTCCTACTTGGCCATGTAAGGCTTTATAAGCCTATGCATGGCTGTGCAAGAGAATAAGGAAAAAGTTGCTTGGCCGTGCAACCCAAAGAGGAAATCTTCACACGAAAGTGCAAGGTTTTGTTCTTCAAATTGTTTAGTCGTGCGTCAAGAATCCCAGTTTGACAAAACTTCCTAATTAGTAGAGTTCTTTTCCTATTATGATTCATGAAGCTTTAGAAGCCAAAATTCCTTATTTTTTCCTATAAATACTCAACAAAAACACCAGAACAGCATCATCAATTAAGAGAATCATCAACCAGAAACTTCATCACTTAAACACAAATTAGTTTAGCTTTTTACGTTTGTTAGTTTTTTCTTTAGTTTATGAGGAACAAAACCAAGGAGCATGAGGTTTTCTCTGATTTTTTCTATACAAGTTGATTCAGGGAGCTTTTGTAACTTTTTATTTTTTACTCTTCTCATTAGTTTAGCTTTAATTTTCAATATGAGTATTAAGTAATTTTTTTACTTTTGTAGGATACTTAAATCCTTAATTTGTATTGTGATGACTTGATTGAGCTTTAATTTCAATATTAGTTGATTATTTCTTGGTGTTAAGCATATTCTTATCTTTTATTATGTTAAGATTATTTGTTGGTTTATTAAATTAATAACTAAAAATTGGTTTAGGCACTGTCACTTATTTGCATGTTCTTAGGTTAATTTTTATTGTCTATGCATGATTATTTTCTAGCTTTGAGGTAGTTATGTATTGATAATATTGGTTAATACTAAGAGAGGAAGAACTAAAAATAAATTAAAGTTTAAATTTCTTGCAAAAGAATTCAATGAATATTGCCCTGGAAAATGTAAGTCATCTATGAGAATCAATATATTCTTCAATATCTTCATGTCAATCGTGATCGGATTACCTATAGGTTTTCCTAGGTTAAGGTAGTAGTGATGACGTGCTGGAGGTATCATAAATCCTCCTAAAGCTAGCTTGGAGTCCCTCTTCTTATAGGTGCGTAGGTTAGTAATCTTCTATGCAAGAAAAACCGCTCCATTTAAGCGAATCCCATGCTTCATGACATATAAAATTATGGCTTCATTGGCACTAATATTGCCAAGACCTCTATGATGGCTGAAGAATGCCAAAGCTAAATATCTATGCATGATCCTCAATGGATGATTTCCCAAATGATGAACTTTGGTGTTGCTTGCATGAAAAATGGTGGGGTCTCTTCATCATATATGCCCATCCAAACCTCTTGCTTATTCATGTTTTCAAGCCCCCTGGTAGCATGTTGATCGAATCCTAACACTTCTAAAAAATCATTGAAGGACATTTAGTAAGGAGAGCCATTAAGCCAAAACCTAACATTGCCCCCATCAGCGTAGTTATCTTTTCCAATTATAAACTTTATAGTGGCTAGAAAATCTTTGACAAGATGTGGATAAACCTTCTCTTATTGCTCAATGAATGCTTACTAGCCCACTCCATCAATCAACCTATCAAGCTTGGCCTTCAATCGAAGATCCTCCATTAAGTCCATGTCGTTAAGCGAAGTGGCTAATACTCTTACCGATTGAAAAGGACCCAATCATCTTTGAATTCATTTGGAACCCAATTTGGAGTCTTTATGTAACGTCCCCGGATTATCGCTCGTGAATATTGTCCGCTTTGGGTCGAGGCCCTCATGGTTTTGTTCCTGGGTAAACTACCCAAAACGCGTCCACAAGGGTAAGGTATCCATAGCCTGATAAGGACTACTTCGTTCACCTTACCAACCGATGTGGGATATTACAATCCACCCCACCTAAATAGGCCCAGCGTCCACGCTGGCTTGGGGGCCCAGTATTACGCTGGCACACCGATCCGACACCGGCTCTAATACCAACTAAATGTAACACCCTATACCCGATCAGTTAAAAGATTCAGATACCGGATGTCACACTCGGGTTTAGATCTCTTTGAAATGATCAACTCTAAGGTTTGTCTAAATTTAAAAAACAAAAGTTTATTAATTTAACATATTATTTATTCTATCAAAATTTTGACAGAATCTCCCCTTATTAATGGCTATTTCCTGTGGAAAAGAAAATATAAAACATATCTAAGATTATATAACTACTTTTAGAATCCCAATTCATTGTCACTTCAAATGCTATAGATTTTAGTAAGCAATTAAATAAAATTTCGGCAGCATAACAACTTAAAATTCATGCTACCCAAACCTGCAACAACTTAATTTACACTCCTAATATCATTCCTCCAACTCCAGAACTTCAATCAACAACACAACACTTCTATAATTTCATCTAATGTTTAAATAAATGCCCACTTATAACAATTTTTTTTTTATAATCCATTACATGGTTTATACATATATTATAAATTTATTCATATACAAGTCACATTGACACAATTCATATAATTGGCCTCAACATAGAAACTTAGGTTTCCATAATTATAAATATATACTTATATACATTAGTATATAAATAAGAATTTCATTATCAGGATCCAATGTACTTATACCACGTGTATAATTATATGAATATAATTTGATTCGGACTTGAGATATCCATTCTCAAGCTTCCTACGTATCCCATTTAGGGAATCAGAACCATGTAGTTCTTCCATTCCAAAGTCCCATATAGTACTTTACTTGATATTGAATGGGAAGTTATTTGATATTATAAATAACACCATAATCATGTTTATTTTTATTGGTTTCATGAAAGCCTTAATAATTGATACCATCTTGCTTAATTTAGCTTGAAATTATGTTTAAAAATTAACTCTATTTCTTTTACAATTAAATAATTTCTATACACTGAAGGGACCGTACAACACAGAGTATGATACCGTTACTTCAATCTATCATGCATATATAATCAGCATATCTCATGGTGAAATCATGGAACTATATACTCATGGGATCAAATTACTTTACTTAACCCTACATCCCTATCTCGTTGTGAATTCATGAAATTGAATATTCAGGGAACCAAATTACTGGGCGTAATCCTGCGTTCCTGGGACCAGATCATTTTTCTTGACCCTGCATCCCCATTCCAGGTGTGTGTCAACAATTCATGGGACCAGATTACATGGCGTAACCCTGCGTCCAGGGAACCAGATCACTTGACGTGACCCTGCATCCCCATCATAGTGAATTCATGAAACTGAATATGTATCAGATACTTATAATAATAATTGGTTTCGCAAACGTAAATGAACATGGTTATACGCAAGTGACTTGAACATATCAAGTAATTACTCAAACATAACCATTCATATACATGATAATATCTTCATATAATCAAGTCTATATTCATATGCAGGAAATTGCACTAGGAAACATTCCTAATTATATATTACCATATGCTTATATAAATGTACATATTAGTTTGCTTAATAAACATCGCCCTCAGTAACTAATAGTGGAAATCCTTGAACCGGATATGCAGGACTGCATAACCGTCAAATTTTATATGAGGCCCCAAAGCTGTATGTGTATACTGTATGAGAGAGGAGACTACCTAAGGTAATCATTCCTCGATAATAGTTCATTGTATGATTAACTGTATGATTTCACCGCAGTATTTTGGTCCCTATGGCTAGCCATTATATCCTAAATCCTGGATTACCCACTAGTCTACTAAGGGCAAAGGTCTTATCTGTATTTTAAATTTCTCCCAAGCATGTATAATCTCATTATCTTTGCATTTAATTAACTAAACTAAACCTTGTACATATATGTATTATATCATGCCTTTAATGCATGTATAATATATTTCATGGTTATTCATATTAATTCCTAATCATATGTGTGCACCAATCATAACATAGGTTAAACAAATTAAGTACTCTATTAAAGCATAATGTATTTAATTGATATTACCATATATCTAGTTAATTATTTTCTTCAGTACATTCTAAAGCTATATGTGGTTTAATCGTAAATTTTGTTCCGCCATTTCAAATTAATAATTAACATGGATCATTAAAACAAATCCAAAGTTGGTATACACAATAGGCACATAATTTTCACATTACAATTGAGAGAGATTAGAGGTTACATACCTTCAAGGGGTCTTAAGTTGAGACATATAAATGTTAGACCAATCTATGTTCAAGCATGCCTTCTCAAGACAAATTACACTACTTACCATTTCTACTATGCCTCACTATCCTTCAAATGTAAATTATATGAACCCAACAGCCTACTCGATATCCCAATTATAAATAAGGAACAACATTAGAATTTGTGATCAACCTATTCAAATCAAAGATCAAATTCTTTATGTTACTGCTTCTAGGGTCAGAATTTAATCAAAACTTCAATGCATACAACCCTGAACAGTAAGACTAGACTTATTACAATTCATTCTCACACACATAAGCATATTTTAATTATTTACACAAGGTAGCAAATTCAATTCTTGCTACAATGCAACCAACAAGATCTAACATTATACTTAGCCATCACAAATTAATGTTTAAGAAACAATCGAAACAACTTTATGGTCAATAATGATACTACACGCAGTAACATACGAGAGCTAGTTGTTGTGGTTAAATTTTTGTATTTTTCCTTAACAGTGTCTTAAGCCAAATTTCATAAATTATCCTTTATATTAATCAATTTAAGCAACTCACATTGATCTCTTAATATTATAGCTTTAAAACTTGCATACAATCCTATTATAACAAATCTTATAGCCTTAAATATTCAAATCCATTTTGTTAAAGGCTTTAAAGCTCCTTTAATGTGTCTAAACTATATACATCTTCATAAACAAAAATTCTGAACTTATTAAAATAAATTAATCGGAAGCAAATTTGGTAATCACATACCATTCAGTGTCGAATTTCTGAATTTTCCCATCATTCTATCCATTTTGTGCTCACCGGACCGTCGTCGAAGCTTAGCCGGACCGGTGGCCGGAGCCTCATCGGTGCAAGACCGAAACCACCAGGAGTTGACTGACGTTGAGGGAAGTCCACCGGCGGTGGTCACGCGCCTGTTCACGCTGCTGATCCGTTTGCTCCCGCCATGGAACCACCCACTTCTTTGTTCTTCGATCTGTCCATGGCTGACGATTGGAGGCGAGTGGTGGTTGTCGGAACGAGCACCTCCTTTCATGGAACTCGCCAGTGCTACTTGTCTCACCGGTGGATGTCGTATGTCATCGAAAAGAAGGGAGAGAGATAGCCTTCGGTTATGAAAGGAAATCAAGGCTGATGGGTGAAATCTCGCGACACCATAGGGGAGGCGACGGTGGCATGGCTGGCCGGCGATCGGAGAAGATGGCAGCAAGCCCATCATCGGCGATCTGCATCACCGATCAGCGACGAGGCTCACGCCTTCCTCTCCTCTTTCTGATCTCCTTTCTTTTCTTTTTCTTTGTTTTTTTTTTCAAAACCAATTTCTATGGCCATAACATAATACTTTCCTTCTTTTCTAGAAATCTCTAGGGTAATATTATTATTATTGTCATTATTATTTTAATTATTGATATAAATTTAGTTATAGTAATGTATTTTACTTTGATTTCTCTTCATGGCTTGCTAAAATAGTTAATTTAAAACATACTTAATTCAAAAGCTAAAACAAAATTTTGTTTCTTCCTCGATAAATTATACCACTATTTACCTAAATTGAAACATTATTAATGAATTAAACAAATTTTATCGATTGACTCAAACTCGGGGCGTTACACTTTAGCTTTGAAGGATCTTGGGGAGCACAAGATGAAGATCCAACTTCAGTCCGGATGTGTTTAGGTGCCACTTGCAAAAATAAATACACAACATAAGAAATAAAAGCACTAAAAATGAACACAAGGCAAGAGATAAAAATTTAACACCAGAAAGCACAAAAATACGACACAAACAAAGACTGCAAAAGGAAAACAGTTACCTAGCATGCAAAGGCAAATAAACACAACAAATGACAAACAAAAGAGTTACACAAGGTACGTGGTACTCAACCATGATAATCGAGTTATCCTTTGGAAACCAGTAACCCGAAGGTTGAATCATTTCAGCCTATATACCTTGTTACAATGAACTAAATGCAAACAAAATGCCAATGCACAAATAGATAATTAAACATATAAACAATGCATGAACCGTATTTCACAAAAAAAAAGATGCCTATACAGTTTATCAATAAAAGAGATATCAATGCTCTAAACAACACAATTAACAAATAAACTAAACAAAGCTTAAAGATCAAAACAAACGCTCATTACATAGGGTTAACAACATCACAAACAAAATCAATACAAAAAACTAAAGAGAACAAACATGCAAACTTGTCAAAATAACAAAACAAAATGTGATTCCTCCTCTTTTAGGCATTTTATCGAGCATTAGGCATGCATGAATTGAAATTGCAAACAAAATGCAATTAGCATAAGGTCAAGACTTACAAATTGAAGAATAATCATATGAGATCAAAAACAAGCTTAAATCTCAAGATTAAAAAAGCAAGAACACAAAATTTAAAACACAATGGTTATAAGAAATTCCTAATTTTAAAAGATAAAATGCATGTTTATCCATAAATCTACCACAAATAACTACACTAAGTACAAAGAAGTCACAAAAAAATTCAAAGAAAAACAAAGAACAAACATAAAATGGAAAAACAAAGTAGAAGACTTACTTATTGATGATGGATAATCAAGAAAAGATGCAAGAAGAAATGGGAAATGTGGTGAGAATGTTAAAAATCTCAAGAACTAAGAAGAAAAATTGATGGGAAATGAGGGGGTGTAACCATTAGGGTTGAATTTATAGGGGGGACACGACTGGATGCCCTAGGGATATGGCAGAGATCATAAGGTCTCGGCCGAGTCAGACATATATCTTGAAATGCACAGTTTTGAAAATTGATAAGACATGGCTAAGACTAAAAGGTCTTGATCGAGTCCACCCTTAAAGTCTAAAAATTCCCAATTGCACTCGGCTGAGACCAATTGGTCTCGACCGAGTGACCCCTTCTGTAACTCAAACACACCATTGCACACGAATGAGACCAAAGGTCTTGGTCGAGTGCCCCTTAAATACATATTCTAAATTTTAATGGCACACGATTGAGATTGAAGGTCTCGAGCGAGTGGCCTCTACTGGACTTAAAGCTTTTTATTCACATAATTAATGAGACCAAAGATCTCGGTCGAGTGACCTATACCTTTTTAAACTTCCCTCTAAATGGATATGGTTGGGATTATTGGTCTCAGCCGAGTGATGTATTTTACCCTTGAACTAATGCCTTGCACATGGCAGAAACCAAATGGTCTCAGTCGAGTGCCTTATTATGAAACTCATATTTTAAAGAGGACACGATTGGGACAGATTGGCGATATGAGCTTGAAAAGCTCATAAATATTGTGTTTTAATGTGCAGTTTTGTTGAGTATTGTGTTTATTATTTTGGTATTTTATCTATATTTTGTTGCTTTTACGTGTTTGTGGTTATTTTACTTGTTTTGTAGGAAAAATGACATGATTTGAGGCTTAAAGGAGTTCATTTGGAGAAGAAGGTGAAGGAGTGCGGCTACAAGCGCGACAATGCAAGAGAGGTCGCGATAGCTAGCGGAGCAAGCCAAGATTGGGCATATCTTGTCACGAGCGCGACGGAGGGCGGATGAGGAAGTTGAATTTGAATTTGAAGAGGTGCACTTTTTCATCAACAATTGAAACTTTTGTGAAGAGTCATTTTTGAAGGGACATCTCTTTTTAGAGATACATACATATATATATATATATATATATATATATATATATATATATATATATATATATATATATATATATATATCAAGTTGAACATAATTTAGAGAAATAATGAATTTTGGATTTTGATTTTGTGATCTTAAGAACAATAGTTTTCTTTAGTGTTTTTGTTTAATTTTCATGTCTTGAAGAAGAAGACAAGCAAGGGAGAAGATACTTTTTGTGAAGGGAAAAGGGTTGAGAGATCCCCTTCTTCTTTTTCTTAATTTTATTTCTTCCTTGTAAACTTTAAATGAATGTTATTTTTGGTATTTGATTATATATGAACAATTACTATTTTTCCATTTACATAATTGATCTTTCAATGTAGAATTTACTATTGAAATTTTATTAGTATCATTATAGGTTAAGGAAAACGACCTTAGATGGCAATTCCTTTTTTGAAAATAGTCATAATGGTCATAAATAAGAGAGATAGCGAGAGCAACTTCTTATTAAAAGTTAATAGGAAATTCATTATCAAAGCATAGTTTGAGAGATCACATGTGGAGATAATTGCTATAGGTTGGTGATTAATCTTAAAATGAGTAATTAGAGTCAACTAGTTCATTAACGAGAGTTGAGAATTAGAACATTAATTGCATGTTTTAGGCATTCTAATTCATGTCGAGAGAGTGGATTAGAAATAGATTCCAACTTGGCTTACTAATAAGATTAAAACATATTAATTAAAATAATGGTATCAAGTGCATGATCATTTAATTTCATTATATATATTGTCTTCTTTGATTATATTTTTTTTAAGATTCAAGTAGCTTAAACAATAGAGTAGTTTAGAATTAATTTTCACTTATAAACATCGTAGACAAGATGAAAATTGAGTAGTAATAGTGGGTAATTTCAATCAACATTCCTCGTGGGATCAATATCTGAAGTACTATAACCGGTACACCGTATACTTGCGGTATTTAAGCTTCTAGAAAAAGCATACCAAGTTTTTGGCGCCATTGCTGGGAAAATGTTGGATTGAAATATTGCAGTATGAATCTTAATTTGAGATTTTGGATTACGATATTTAATTTGTTTTTGTTTGTTTGTTTTGTTATGAATTTTCAGGATTTGAAAGTTCATGCAGCGTACATGGATAGAGAGATTTATTTCGAGTAACCGCAAATCTAACAAGAAAAAAAATCGGACTAGAAGGTTGACTATGGCTGATGAAGAGAATCCACCTCGGTTGATGGACTTTGCCACCCCTACATTGAGTGGTGCTCAACAAGGGGTGGTAAGACCGACGGTAAATGCGAATCAATTGGAGATTAAACCATCACTTTTACATATGATTTAAAATAGTATACAAAATTTATGGTTTGGCAAATGAGGATCCCAATGCTCATTTGACAATTTTTTTAAAAATATGCGATACCTTTAAAATACATGGGGTTTCGACGGATGCAATTAAGCTTAGGCTTTTTCCTTTTACATTGAAGGACAAAGCTAAGGCTTGGTTGAATTCCCTAACTAGGGGTTCTATAATAACTTGGGATCAGTTAGCCCAAGCATTTTTATCAAAATATTTTTCCCTAGCAAAAACTGCCAAAATTATAAAGGATATCACTACATTTGTTCAATATGATACTGAATCTTTGTATGAAGTATGGGAGAGATTTAAAGAATTGCAGAGAAGTTGCCCACATCACAATCTACCAAGGGAGTTGCTGATGCAAACGTTTTATAACGGAGTGAATCCAACTACTATGTAATGGCCTTAACACCGGGTCAGCCGTGAACAGTGCTTTTCGGGCCCGAAAGGACACTCGAAAGTCAAAAATATTTTATTGGACCATCGAAAAGTATTGGTCATGGGGAGTCCGGGGTTGAAATTTGAAGTGAAATTGAAGTCAAATAGGTCTCCAAAGGTCAAAAATACGAAAAAGGTAGCGAGTCAATTTCCCTGGTAGGAAAGGTGACTTGATTTTGCATAAATAATTAAAAATAGTAAACAAACTTTGAAATTTGTCATATTTTGCATGCCTACATGAATTTTTGTGTAGAATATTTTGGTGATGAGAATGAAATTTTTCGGTGATGCCGGCAGTTGTCGAATCAAACCGATAAATTTGAATCGAATCGATAACGAACTCCGATTGAGCCGAAAATTTGTGTACTAACTATTTTTGGTGTGATAAGAATTATGGAACCATTTTTGAAGTGAAGAAGAGAGAGAATTCGAATTGGGCTTTTAGGGGCCTAAATTAGGCCTTAAAAGAAAATTGGGTTAAGCCCATGATCTAAGTCCAATTTTTGGGCCCATTGAAGGAGTATAAAAGGGTGGAAAATCTGGAGAAAACTCTAGAAATGTTCTAGCAAGGCTCCTCTCCACTTTTGGCCGATTCACTTCCTCCCTCTCTCCCTCTCTCTCTTGCTTCTTAGTCACTCCATTTTTCCCACAAAATCCAACTTGAGAGTTGTAGTTTCACCTCTCTAGTTCGCTCTAGTAGCCTCAATCAAGTGGTTTGAGCAAGGAAAGGCTAGAAATTAAGTGGTTAAAGAAATTGGGGTAAGTTGGAAGTTAAGAAATTCATGGATTTAAATTATTTCTTTGGTGTTTTCTCATAGATTTTGAGGTGTAGTTTATGATTTTGAGCTTGAATTTTGCATTTGAGATCAATAGAATGAAAAAAACTAAGGTTTAATGGGCTGTTGTATTAGGTTTGGATAGTGATGGAAGAAATTCAAGGGATAAAGGCAAAGGAAAGGAAGGCTAGGAACCCTTGATCAAGTGATTGTGGTATATGACTAATAAATCTAAGTATTTCCTATTTATTTGAATTAATTCTCTTTATGTAATTAAAAAAATTGCTAAATTGCTTAAATATTGAAATTAAGTTGGGGTAAATGAAATTGGAACCTATGTGATGCTATATGAATGATTAGAATGAATAAATAAAATTTTTAGGATTATAATTAATTGATGGCCGAAATTTTCACTAGGGAAAAATTGAGGTTTTTGCATGAAAATGTTATTTAGTAGTCTAAATTAATTCTAATTATCATTTTGAGTATCCATGAATTTTTACTTGAATTATGGAATTTATTGAAAATTTTTAAAGCTTGTTAATGGTGTATGTATGTAATGAAATTGGTGAATTATAGAGATATAGTGCATAATTTGGGTAAATTTGAGTAGTACATGTGAAATAATGGGTAAATAAATTTTTATGAAATTTATGGACTTAGTATGAATAAATGAGAATTATAACATTGAATATTTTTAATGAAAAATATTTAATTATATGGATATAATTCAATAAAATGAGGAAATAATTGAAATGAAGATGAAAAGTGTGCATATAAAAATTTTAAGAAATTTATATGCAATATTAAGGTATTTTTGAAATAAATTTACGTAATATGTATAAGTAAAAGTATATACAGTAATGCTCTTAGAAATAACCAGGCAGTAAAAACTAGCTCAGGATATAATTGGCTGGCCATAGGGACACCTCTGTACCGTTGTGCAAGTCATGGCGACTTGCTAAGCTATGGATTGGATCCTTGATCACCATGGCTTCTCTGTCTCTGTTCTCTGTTTTATGAGAATTGGCCCTCTGGGGTCATTTCTCTATCTCTTTTGTAGCCTTATAGGGTCCACGTCCCGTGTATCCGGTTTGGAGTTTTCTGCCGGGTCCGAAACTAGGGGCATAATGAAAATAATATGAGAAAATGTGAAAAATGTTAATTAAAAGTGAAAAAGGACTAATTTGAAAGAAAAGAAAGTTTAGGGGCAAAATTGTATTTTTCCTCAAAAGAGTAAAAGTTAAGTAAATTAATTGAGAATCGCTTAATTAAAAATAAGACAGTCAATTAATGGTTAAAATGTACTAAAAGGAAGTTTTATAGTCAACAAGGACTAAAATGAAATTTTGCATAAAAATTTTTAACCAAGTATAAAATTAAGGTTAAGTACCTTAATTAATAATTTAGATGTTAAAAAGAAGCATAAAAGGCTAAATTTGTAAATTAATAAGAAAAATGGACTAAATTGAAAAGGGGTAAAAGTTTGAATTAAATGTGCAATTTGATAAGAAATAAGCATTTAAAGAATAAAAGTGTTATAGCAATTTAAAAATGTTAAATAAAAAGGAAAATGTTATTGAATTTACTTGATAAGTTAATATGGAGAATTGTGGCATAATTGCATTGATTTGAGTTGAGTTTAGAAAATATTTAGAATATTAGTCACCATTGGGCATGTCAATGCTCAGCATGTAGTTATGACTGCGAGCAGGTACGCAGGAGCGGGAGCAAGAATATTCCCTGAAGGACTTCTTTGACTAAAGTAGAGTTTTGGTCTACTATAGCATGTATATATATGAATATGTTACTTATGATTTTGTATGATGTAATTACGCTTTGGAGTTGATTTTTGGGACTGTATTATGTCACTTTTGAATGATGTATATAAGACTTAGTGGGCGAATTGAAATATGTGTGATTGATCTAGTTGAATGGTTTGGATATATAAATACTGGATATGATATATATAAGTGATTATTGTGCCTCTGAGAGGTTGTGGATATTGTTTGCTTTTCAGGGGGTTAGAGCAATTTATAGCCGTTATATTGCCAAAATTTTATTAAATGCATAGTAAATTGGACAGTTACAGGTCATCTTCGATTGGTAATTAAGATATCTAATCATATGCTATAAGTTGGAAAAAAAAATTCGGCTTATGGGGTATCGAAACAGTGTTAAGTATATTATGGGTGTTACATACTAGAGGTACAATTGATGTTGCAGCTGGTGGCTCTTTTATGAGGAAGACAACGGAGGCTGCATTCGAGTTATTGGAGGAGATGTCTATAAACAACTGCATGTGGCCAACTGAAAGAGCTAGAGAGTCAACTTACTCAAATGTGAGAGGAGTTCATTCGGTAGATTCAATAGTAGCTTTGCAAGCTCAAGTTGAGAAGTTGACCCAGAAAATTAATAGCCTAGGTATGGGAAGTAAATCACAAAGTGGGTGTAACATATGTGGACAATTAGGTCATGGTAGTGAGGGGTGTAATTTGGGTATGGCTAGTACGGAAGAACAAGTTAGTTTTATCCAAGGGCAAGACGAGGAAACCCGTACTCAAATAATTATAACCCCGGTTGGAGAAATCATCCGAATTATTCTTGGGAGAATAGTAGCAACCAAAATAGGGTTGTAGGGTTTCAACAACCTCAAGATAGGTTTGGTGCCTTGGAAGTTAAAATGGATAGGTTCTTGGAGGGAATTAATATGAAGTTTAGTGCTCAATAGGAGACCCAAAAAAGGCTAGAAACTAAGTTTGATCAAATAACAAAGAATCAAGCCTCTTCAATTCATAATTTGGAAGTTCAATTGGGGCAAATTGCCAAGGCTCTTCCATCACGCTTACAAGGAAATTTACCAAGTAATATGGAGGACAATCCGAGAGAACATTTAAAGGCAATCAATTTGAGGTCAGGGAAGTCTTACACTAGTGAATTTGTTTCCACTAACAAGTTTGGTAATGTGCAGGAAAATAATAAGTAGGATGAGCTTTTTTTCACGAGCGCGACACCTATTGCGAGCACGATAGGAGAGGGAGCCACCACCATTGCGAGTGAAGTAGCTATCGCGAGCGCGCCAGTTTTAATAGAACAGCCTTTTGTCGCTAGCGCAACACCTGTCGTGAGCATGATGGATGGATATGCACAAGGAAAAATTTTGAAGGTTTTTCAACCACAACCACCATTTCCACAACAGTTGAAGTAAGAAAACCAAGATAAACAATTTCAATCTTTCCTTGATAAATTGAAGCATGTGCATAAAAATTTAAATTTTGTTAAGGCTATAACACAAATTCCTAATTATGCAAAGTTTCTAAAAGATCTAATTGCTAAGAAAAGGAGTTGGGAAGATGTTTCTACCATTGAATTGACTGAGGCATGTAGTTCTATTATCACAAATAACTTGCCTACTAAGCTGAAAGATAATGGTAGTTTTACCATTCCATGCATTTTAGGAGATGTTGAGTTTCCTAAGTGTTTATGTGATTTGGGGGCTAGCATTAGCCTTATGCCGTTATCTATTTTCAAAAAGTTAGGGCTAGATTACGTTAAACCTACTTCTATGGTTTTACAACTAGCTGACCAATCAATTAAAACACCATATGGCATAGTGAAAGATGTTTTAGTTAAAGTTGATAAATTTATTTTGCCTGCTGATTTTGCTATCCTAGATTTTACTTATGATGTGAAGTGCCCATTGATTTTAGGGAGACCTTTCATGAGAACTGGACGGGCATTGGTTGATGTCTATGAAGGTTCTTTAATTTTGAGAGTGGGGGATGATAGTGTAGAATATTGTATGGATAGGGCATTAAGGTACCCAATGGATGAAAATATATGCATGAAAATAGATGTCATCGATGCTTGTGTTGTAGCAATTTTTAATAAACATGTTAAGATGAGGTGATCATTGAGGAAGAAGTTAGTAGAGCAGAAGAACAAGGGGGTGCAAGGCCAGAAAGCTTATATAGAAATGATGCACCTATACCACCTTCAATAGTAAGTCCTCCCATGGTAGAGTTGAAAGAGCTACCTAATCATTTGAGGTATGCATTTCTTGGTTTAAATCATACTTTACCTATTATAGTGTCTAATAAACTTACTAGTAATCGGGAAGCTTTGCTAGTAGAGGTGGTTAAAAAAAGAATAAAGAGTATAGGCTGGCAAATTTCAGATTTAAAAGGAATTAGTCCTAATGTTGTCATGCATAGGATTAATATGTTAACCTAAGGCATATAGGAAAAGGAGACTTAACCTGAATATGAAGGAGGTAGTTAAGAAAAAGGTCACAAAATTGTTAGATGCTGGGATTATATATCCAATTTCGGATAGTGCTTGGGTGAGCCCGATACATTGTGTACTTAAGAAAGGAGGCATGACGGTAGTCAGAAATAACAGTGGGAAAATATTCCTACTAGAACCACCATAGGTTGGCGGGTTTGTATTGATTATAGAAAGTTAAATTTAGCTACTAGGAATGATCATTTTCCTTTACCCTTCATTGATCAAATGTTGGAAAGGGTAGCTGGGCATTCTCATTATTGCTTTTTGGATGGGTATTCGGGGTATTTCCAAATTTTTATATACCCTAGTGACCAGGAAAAGACAACCTTTACTTGTTCGTATGGAACTTTTGCCTATAGACGTATGCCTTTTGGGTTATGTAATGCACCTGCAACTTTTCAAAGATGTATGACCTCTATCTTTGGGGATATGATTAAGAACATCATGGAAGTTTTCATGGATGATTTTTCTGTCTATGGAGACTCATTTGAGTTGTGTTTAAGAAATTTAGATAGAGTATTGGCTAGGTGTGAGGAAACTAACCTAGTGCTTAATTGGAAAAAGTGTCACTTCATGGTTGAAGAGGGTATAGTTCTTGGCTATAAAATTTCCAGTAGAGGCATTGAAGTGGATAGAGCAAAGGTTGAATTGATTGAGAAATTACCTCCACCAACTACACTTAAGGGCATTAACGATTCATTAAGGATTTTTTACTAATATCTAAACCTTTAACTAAATTTGTTGGTTAAGGAAGTGCCTTTTGAATTCTCTGATGAATGTATGCATGCTTTTAATGCTTTAAAGGAAGCCCTTACAAGTGCACCTATAATCACTTCTCCTGATTGCGAGCTACCTTTTGAGATTATGTGCGATGCAAGTGACTTAGCAGTAGGATGTGTGTTGGGTCAAAGAATTGGTAAGCATTTGCATGTGATTGACTATACCAGTCATACTTTATCACTGCCTCAAGTGAATTATACTACCACTGCAAAAGAGATGTTAGCTGTTGTTATGCATGTGATAAGTTTAGGTCTTACATGTTAGGATCTAAGGTCATAATTTATACGAATCATGCGGCTTTAAGATATTTGTTTTCTAAAAAAGATGCCAAACCTAGGTTGATTCGTTGGGTTCTTCTATTGCAAGAATTTGATCTAGAAATTAAAGATAAGAAAGGTTCTGAAAATTTAGTAGCTGATCACTTATCTAGGTTGGAAAATGCTGAGGGACCACTAGCGGATAGTCATGAAATCAATGAATATTTTTCGGATGAATCTCTTATGTCAATTAATTATAAGCATATGCCTTGGTTTGCAGATTTTGCTAACTTTATTGCTGCAGGAATTATACCTTATGGATTGACTTGGCAATAAAAAAAGAAGTTTTTTAGTGATGTTAAAAACTATCTTTGGGAGGAGCCCTATTTATTTAGGATAAGTGGGGATGGTGTTATACGAAGGTGTGTGAGGAAGAGACAGTGGATATTTTAGCTCATTATCATTCGTCATTGTATTCAAGGCATAACGGTGATGTAAAAACTGTTTTTAGGGTGCTAGAGTGTGGGTTTTATTGGCCTACCCTATTTCAGGATGCTAGGACATTTGTAGCTAAGTGTGATAAGTGTCAAAGGGCAGGTAACATAGGAAAGAGAGATGAGATGCCTTTGAATAATATTTTGGAGGTTGAAGTTTTTGATGTGTGCGGAATAGACTTTATGGGTCCATTTCCTATCTATTTTGGGAAATCTTATATATTAGTTGGGGTAGATTATGTCTCAAAATTGGTTGAAGCTGAAGCTTTACCAACTAATGATTCAAAGGTGGTGATTACATTTTTAAAGAAAATCTTTTCACGGTTTGGAGTGCCACGGGCTATCATAAGTGATGGAGGTACGCATTTTATTAATCGATCTTTTGCATCTTTATTGCATAAATATGGTGTCCATCATAGAGTAGCTACTCCATATCACCCACAAACCAGCGGTCAAGTAGAGGTGTCCAATAGAGAACTTAAATGGATATTAGAAAAAATCGTTTCTAATTCTAGGAAGGATTGGATGCATAAGCTTGATGATTTATTATGGGCATATAGGACTACTTTCAAAGCACCTATTGGCATGACTCCATATAGGTTAGTGTATGGGAAAGCATGTCATCTTCTTGTTGAGTTAGAACATAGGGCATATTGGGCAATCAAGACTTTGAATTATGACATGAAAGATGCTGGTTTAAAAAGATGTTTGCAATTAAATGAACTTGATGAATTGCATCTTCTTGCCTATGAAAATGCACGTTTATATAAGGAAAGGTCTAAGAAATGGCATGATGCTCACATTAAGTATAAAAGCTTTAAGATTGGGGATAAGGTTCTACTTTTCAATTCTCAATTAAAATTATTCCCTGGAAAATTAAGATCTAGATGGAGTGGACCTTTTGAAGTAATTCAAGTTTTCGATCATGGATATTTAGAACTAAAAAATAGTAAAGGAGACTTGTTTAAAGTTAATAGGCATCGATGTAAAATATATTTGGATGGAGCATTACTAAGCAAAGAGGTATCTTTTATCTCTTTGACATTGGTTTAGTGGTTATTCATAATTTTACTTTCTCTTATTTTTATGTAGATAATTTTATTTTTCTTTGTTCATTTATTAACTTATTTAGAATACTTACACAGTTTTTATCTTTATTTTCTAGGTATTTATGAATGATTTATTTGTATTTTCTATCATTTACTATTTTCCATTAAAAAAACACACATGTAGATGGCATTGAAGCTGCAAACCAAAGCATGGCGGCCCGTATGGATTCACTAGAGGCCACTGTGCAACAAATGCATAAAAGCCACAAAAGTTTAAGCTGTAAGCTGCTATCCTTCTTTCACCATAAGAATGTTCAATTCACTCCTTCTCTGCTGGGGTCCCCAAATGGACCAGCTGAGTAACGTTCCTTTCTCTCCTATCTTTAATTTTTATTATGTTTTTTGTGATTGTTTGTGTTATGTGTTTTGTTTTTGTGATTGTTCTCACACAATGGGGACTTTGTGTCCTTCAAGTGTGGGGAAGGGATTGTGTTTTTATTTGTGTTAGATTTTTAGGTTGTTTTTCGTTTGCATAATCTTGGAGAGTTTTGTAGTTGATGTATGCTTTGTAATATAACATGAGACAATTTCATTGGCACAAGATTTTTTGTCTAATTAGCAAAATTCTTGACGAATATCAGTGTTTATTTTAGGTTGACATCTCTATGTGCATAATGAGGGTTATGATTTAGTAAAGCATTCTAGTGTAGGTACTTTTTAAGTTATTTATCTTTTCACATGAAATTTGATTATTTTGGCAAATCATTGCTTAGAGTAATTTGACCTATAGCTAAGTGAGCTTTTGAGCCTTTACATTGATATATTTCTTTATATGAGAGCCTTAATATGTCATTTACTCTAGAACTTGTTTTTGGTAAATTTCAAGATTACATTTAGTATAAGTTATGCATGAGAAATGATAAGGGCACTAGATTATAACCAATTTAACTTGCTTAAATAGACCACCCTTTTGACTTTAGGTAGCCAATTTTGAGCTTGAACCAAATTTTTGTTGTTCCAACACATAATTAGCCTTAATCCAATTTTGAACAATGAACTTTTCTTTTGGTACCCTCTATGTGTAGATGATTAGGATTACTGTGTCATTGGAGACAATTTTTATTGAGTATTAGCATGATAAATTGTTAACTCCCTTTATTTTTAAGTCCAATGTTAAAACAAAAGCTAATAGAAAGAAAAGAAAAAGAAAAATTTAAAAAAAAAAGAAAGAAAAAAAAATTTAAAAAGTGATTCAAAGAAAAGAAAACTAGCACAATGAATGGATAAACCAAGGGAGTTAGAATAGTAAGTTAAATTTCTTGTGATCATGCTAAGTTATTTTGAGTCTCTTTTGATATGGTCATGACTATTTTTCTCTATACAATATGAGCTACTTAACCAAATTGATCCTACCCTTACCTAAGCCAAGTTAAAACCTTGATTAAGACCCTTTGATTTCATGTATTTGCTTATACTAGTAGTAGAGATATTTATTCAATTACCAGCTTATGGTATGTAATGGCATATTAAAGGAAAGAGTGAAACACTAACCTTTAAGCATTTGAGTGAATAAATAATTAAATGTTTGAGTGAGAGTTACTTTAGGCAATGTTTTGTACGAAATAGTCTATACATGTGTTAAGATATTTAATTTCTTGAGTGCTTATATTTTTCTGTTTTCAAATTTCTTAATTCTCCAAATGTTCATGGGTGTTGAGTTGAATATGTAAGGATATTGCTTGAGAATTTGCAATTTGAGACTAAGATACATAGAGATGAAGTTGTAACATGAATTTTTCCAATTGGTCATCAATGATGAATGCAAGCTCCATTATTGTGTGAATGTTTGGTATATGTTGTTTTATGTTATTTTCTTGCATTTTGAGTTTTTACTTGAGTACAAGCAAAAGTTCAAGTGTGGAGAATTGATATGAGTTTGAAAAGCTCATAAATATTGTGTTTTAATGTGCAGTTTTGTTAAGTATTGTGTTTATTATTTTGGTATTTTATCTATATTTTGTTGCTTTTATATATTTTGTGTGTTTGTGGTTGTTTTACTTGTTTTGTAGGAGAAAGGAAATGATTTGAGGCTTAAAGGAGTTCATTTGGAGAAGAAGGTGAAGGAGTGGGGCTACAAGAGCATTGTCGCGAGGGCGACAATGTAAGAGAGGTCGCGACAGCTAGCGAAGCAAGCCAAGATTGGGCGTGTCTTGTCGTAAGCGTGAAGGAGGGCAGATGAGGAAGTTGAATTTGAAGAGGTGCACTTTTTCATCAACAATTGCAACTTTTGTGAAAAGTCATTTTTGAAGGGATATCTCTTTTTAGAGATACATATATATATCAAGTTGAACAGAATTTAGAGAAATAATGAATTTTAGATTTTGATTTTGTGATCTTAAGAACAATAGTTTTCTTTAGTGTTTTTGTTTAATTTTCATGTCTTGAAGAAGAAGACAAGCAAGGGAGAAGATACTTTTTGTGAAGGGAAAAGGGTTGAGAGATCCCCTTCTTCTTTTTCTTAATTTTATTTCTTCCTTGTAAACTTTAAATGAATGTTATTTTTGGTATTTGATTATATATGAACAATTACTATTTTTCCATTTACATAATTGATCTTTCAATGTAGAATTTGCTATTGAAATTTTATTAGTATCATTATAGGTTAGAAAAAACAACCTTAGATGGCAATTCCTTTTCTAAAAATAGTCATAATGGTCATAAATAAGAGAGTTAGCGAGAGCAACGTCTTATTGAAAGTTAATAGGAAATTCATTATCAAAGTATAGTTTGAGAGATCACATGTGGAGATAATTGCTATAGGTTGGTGATTAATCTTAAAATGAGTAATTAGAGTCAAATAGTTCATTAACGAGAGTTAAGAATTAGAACTTTAATTGCATGTTTTAGGCATTCTAATTCATGTCGAGAGAGTGGATTAGAAATATATTCCAACTTGGCTTACTAATAAGATTAAAACATATTAATTAAAATAATGGTATTAAGTGCATGATCATTTAATTTTATTATATATATTGTCTTCTTTGATTATATTTTTTTTAAGATTTAAGTAGCTTAAACAATAGAGTAGTTTAGAATTAATTTCCACTTATAAACATCGTAGACAAGATGAAAATTGAGTAGTAATAGTGGGTAATTTCAATCAACATTCCTCGTGGGATCGATATCTGAAGTACTATAACTGGTACATCATATACTTGCAGTATTTAAGCTTCTAGAAAAAGCATACCAATTGGTCTCAGCCGAGTCCAACAAAATTCCAGCAAACTTGGAACATTTTTCTTTCTTTTTCATGCATATGATCATGACAATTTTAATCAAGCATCACAATAACTAACACCACTTATTACATTAAAAGTAAACACACAAAACAACCATTAAACACAAATTAAAAGAAAAAAGTCTGAGTTCATATGTCAGAGAAAGTTCTGGGTTTAACAAGTAGCCAGCTTGACTTTTGAAGCTCTCATGGCACATCTTCCAAGGTGATGACAATTGATGCAACTTCAAATTTGGAATTGAAGTAAGGCTTTAGGTTATGACCATTGACTTTAAATTTGTGACGTTCTTTCGGATGCTTGATGGTGATGGCTCCGTAGCTAGTGACATCTACGACTTCATATGGTCACTACCATCTTGATTTCAATTTCCCTGGAAATAGTTGCAGATGACTATCATATACCAACACCTTCATTCCTGGGACAAAGTTCTTGGATACTAGCATGTTGTCATGCCATTTCTTTGTCTTCTCCTTATATCCCCCAGCATGATTATATACCCAAAATCTCAACTCTTTCAGTTTGTTCAATTGCAAAGCCCTACACTTTCAAGGTCAAAATTTAAAAATTTCATGGCCTAATAAGCTGTGTGTTCTAATTCAATTGATAGGTGACAAGACTTGGCAAAAATTAACCTAAAATGGGATATCCCTATAGGTATTTTAAAGGTTGTCCTACATGCCCACAGTGCCTCATCTAGCTTAAAGTATCAATCTCTCTTGGATGCATTGACCATCTTCTTTAAAATCGCCTTAAGTTCTCGGTTAGACACCTTAACTTGACCATTAGCTTGGGCATGGTATGGGGTAGTGACTTTATGCCAAACTCTAAACTTTTGCAATAAAGCCTTAAATTGATGGTTAACAAAGTGCTTGCCACCATCACTAATTATAGCTCTAGGGGTTACATATTAGGTGAATATATTTTTCCTTAAGAATTCAAGCACTACTTTAGCATCACAAGTTCTAGTGGCTATAGCTTCTACCCACTTGCTCACATAGTCCACGACCACTAAGATATATTCAAATCCATACGATATCGAAAAAGGTCCCATAAAATCTATACCTTACACATCAAATAGTTCTACGTCAAGCATGTTAGTTAATGGCATTTCATCTCTCCTAGTAATATTTCCTACCCTTTGACATCTATCGCATGATTGAATGAAAAATTTCACATCATTAAATAGAGTAGGCCAAAAAAATCCAGAGGAAAGAATATTTGATACCGTTTGATTCGGCCTATAATATCCGTCGGATTGTCCACTGTGACAAACCTTGATGATGTCCCCTTCCTTTTCCTTTGGGATACATCTTCTCAACATTTAATTTGTACATAGCTTAAAAAGGTAAGGGTCATCCCATATGTAATGTTTTACATCAACTTTTAATTTCTTCTGTTGCCTCCAAGTGTAGTCTTTCGGCATGTAACCACCTACAAGAAAATTGGCTAAATTAGCAAATCAAGGAATAAAAACTTCACACATAAATAAGGTGTATATATGCTCATCCGAAAACAAACATAGGATCTCCTCTTTCTTAATATGGCCATACTCAAGTCTAGACAAGTGATCTATCACAAAGTTTTTCCCCCCTTTTTATCCTTAATCTCTAGGTCAAATTCTTATAGAAGGAGTACCCATCTAATGAGTCTTGGTTTTGACTCCTTCTTGGCAAAGAGATGTCTCAATGCCACATGATCGGTGCACACTAAAATTTTTGCTCCTAACGCGTATGGCCTGAATTTCTCAAATGCAAAAATAATTGCAACGAGTTCCTTTTCAATTGTGGTGTAGTTGACCTGAGCTCCGGTCAAGGTATGGCTAGCATAGTAAATTGCACAAAACATCTTCTCCCTTCTTTGTCCAAGCACTACCCTTACTGCAAAATTGCTTGCATCACACATTAGTTCAAAAGGTAAATCTCAATTCGATGGGATAATAATCGAAGCTAAAATAACCCTTCATTTTAGTATATTTAATGCATGTAAATATTCACTAATAAACACAAAATGAGCATCATTCATCAGTAAATTAGACAAGGATTTTGCAATCTTCAAAAAATCTTTGATAAACCTACGATAAATATTCGCATGCAAATATTCACCTCTGCTTTGGCTCTATCCCTTTTTCTAAAATTTTGTATCCCAATACAATTCCCTTTTTCACCATAAAGTGGCACTTTTCCTAATTCAACACTAGGTTGGTTTTCTCATACCTCTCTAGTACTAAATCAAGATGCTTAAGATAGCTCTCAAAATTTCTCCCATAACTAGTGAAGTCAACCATAAAAACCTTCATAAATTTATCTATGAAGTCATTAAATATTGCCATTATACACAATTAAAATGTAGTCAGTGCATTGCATAATCCAAAGGGCATTCTCTTATAGGTAAATGTGCCATAAGGGCAGGTGAAGGTTGTTTTCTCTTCAGCCTCTGGTGCAATAAGGATTTATAAATATCTCAAATAACTATTTAAAAAATAATAAAAACTATTATCCGCTAGCCTCTCGAGCATTTGATCAATAAATGGCAAAGGTAAATGTTCTTTTCTAATGGTGTTATTCAGCCTCCTATAATCTATACAGACTCTCTAACCCCGTAATCGTATGAGTTGGAATAAGTTCATCTAACTCATTCTTGACCACATTCATCCCCCCTTCTTGGGGATATACTGCACTGTCTTCATCCACTTACTATCTGAAATGGAATAGATAATATCTGAATTGAGATGTTTGATTACATCCTTCTTGACTACCTTTTGCATTACTGGATTAAGCCACCTTTGAAGTTTAACCACTAGTTTGCATTCTTCTTTCATTGGAATTTGCTGAGTGCAGTAGCTTGGATTAATTCCCTTCAAGTCTATTGTCTCCCATCCTATTACCTTATTGTGCTTTTTAAACACTTTTATCAACATCTCCTCTTCAAATCCTATCAAAATCAAAGAAATTATCACTGGCTTTGCTTTATTTTCTAAGAACACATATTTCAAATAAGGTGGGAGGGTTTTTAGTTTAGTTTTAGAGTTTCCCTTTTATGGCACATAATTATCTTCACTTGATTCCTCTTCTCCAAACTCTTCATCAAGTTCTCCCATAACTTCCTCACTTCTCCTTTCTATCTCTGCTATCATCTCTCTCTTCATTTCATCCAACTTATCATCCTCTAATGAATGCATTAGGCTCAAATTTAGCGAATCCTTCATCAATACCCTCTCTTAATTTTCCTCTACACATTTTTGTACCTTGTCCACAAAGTAAATGGACTCCTCTATATTACCCGATCGATAGTTTTGGGCTTTGTTCAGGGTTATTTTGCAAGAAAAAGGACTTAATTGTAAAAAGGCAAGAAGATTTGGGCCAAAACTGTGAATTTAGAAAATTCATGTTAATTAGTGATCGTGAGGTCCAGAAGTTCGATGCATGGCCACGTGAAAATGAATGAAGAAGAAGACGTGGCCACGTGAAAGAACAAATGAAGAAAACCAAGTAAACACGTGACCACGTGTGAGGAAGTGTTAATCCACACGTGGCCACGTGCGAAGAAAGGCTTGTGGAACACATGGCCACGTGTGGATTTACACTAGAAAACACATGGCCACGTGCAAGGACTCCCATGAAGCGAAGGATTCCCAATCTTCTCCAATTCAAGAAGGATTCTTTTCCTACTCCAATTTGGGAAGTTTGGAAGGCCTCTACAACATCTTTTGCCTATAAATAGACAACTCTAACACCAAAGAAGGAATTAATTAGGGAGATCAATTAGGGAATTAGAGAATCAATTAGAAGAATGCTTTAGTTTTACTTTATTTTTCTAGTTTTTTCTATTTTTATTTTTTCTTTCAATTTTGTTTTAATCTTTCAACTTTGTTTTAGTTTTTAATTATGTTTAGGAAATAGTTTTTCTTCTTTTGCTAATGGAACTTTGAAAACTTATATTTTCATTGTTATGACTTTATTTTGAGCTTAATTTCAATATCGGTTGATTATTTCTTGGTTTTAAGCATATTCTTATCTTTGATTAAGTTGAGATTGATTGTTGGTTTATTGAATAAATAACTAAAAATTGGTTTTGACATATTTAATGATTTGCATGTTCTTGGGTTAACCCTTTAATGTTTATGCATAATTATTATCCGAAATATGAGATGATTATGTGTTAATTTTATTGGTTAATACTAAGAGAGGAGGAACTAAGAATAAATTGGAGTTGGATCACTTGAGAAAGGCTTCAATGAAAGTTTAGGGAGTTGAAACTAGATTTACATGCTAAGTATTAGATTTGTCTATGAGTTTAATACTAAGAATGATATACTTGAATAAAGATATCTTGCTTTATTACTAGTTTTTCCATAATCACTGGTGTTTATATTGAATTTAAGTCATTACAATAAAAGTTAAGGTTGATAGTTTCTTTAGCAAGAGAATTTCAGTTATTGTTTTGATTTTAATTCATGTTTTAGCTTTTGTTTTGTTTAATTGTTTATTTTGTTTAATTTTTGCTTTTAAATCAAAAACATTTGGGAAACAATCTCAGGTTGATTTAATTCATACATAGATATTATCCTTAGCAATCCATGTTTCCTTGGGTACGATATTTGGGGTCTTAATCTATAATTCCCTATATTACTAGCCGATCTAGTACACTTGCTAGACACCGGTCATCCCTCTTTCCATAAAAAACTTGGATGGTTCCTCCAACCCGAATTATACATATTGCTGTAGGGATTATTTCTCCTATAATCTCCCACTATATTGACATCCCTAATAACTCCATTATCTTATCCATATGGTCCACTCTCATATTATACAAAATCTTGAGAAACTGCAACTACATTTTGTACCTTTAATCTATTGAGTTCCTTCCTCATCATCTCTAATTGAACCTTTAGCATTGCAACTTCGTCCATATTATGCATATCTTGCTTCCTTGGGACTGCTCTTGGAGTTACCCATTGTGAATCATTAGCAACCATTTCATCCAACAAGTGAAAAGTCTCTTCTAGTATTTTATTCAAAAATGAACCACCTAATACTGCATCTAAAAAATGATCTCATGAGTGGATTTTTACTCTAACATAAAAGATCATCATGAGTTGGTGAATAGCCACCTCATGGTATGGACAGCTCTTTAACAATCTTATGTATCTCTCTCATGCTTTATGAAATCGTTCTTTATTTAATTGATGAAAGCCTATGATGCTGTTGCGAATGCTTGCTTTTTTTGTTGGTGGGAAGAACTTTATTAGAAACTTCTCTTGTAATTGCTCTCATATCCAGATTGATTGACTCGGTAACATCTAGAGCCAGTCTCTTGCTTTTTCGATTAAGGTTAAAGGGAACAATTTTAGCCAAATTACATATGATGTAACTTTCAGTATTTGAATGATGTCACTCACTTCAAGAATATGTTAAGATGTTGAGATGGATCTTCTAGTTCTGAACCAAAGAACCGATTTCTTTGCACCATAGTGATGGTGGCTAGTTTGAGCATGAACTATAAATGTCTTGGCAACACAATCATTTTGTAATCCTCATTCCACCTAAGCATTACATAGTCTCTAATTATCCATTGCCTAGGCATTTACTCTCTTTATCTAGCTGGAATTTCTTCTTGTGCCCCAGGGACTTGTTGATTATTAAAAGGAACTTCATTAATGGGAGGATGATTCAATGGGTCCATATTATTCTCCCTATTAGCTCTCATTTTTTGATGAATGGTTCTCTTGATTTCAGGGTCATACTATGCTAATTGTTTACATCTGATTCAGCTTATGCACTATGAGAACCTGAAAAGAATTTAAGGAATAAAATTAGAAAAAGAAAACACTTAAAAACAACAATCAAAACTCACAAAACATGCCACTATCCTGGCAACAGTGCCAAAAACATGATTGCTGCTCGACAAGTGTATCGAATTGATAAGTAATAAAGTAGAGTATTTTTAACTATAATGACACTAAACACAAAGAAAATATAAAATGCAAATTATGAATAAATAAGATAACAAAAAGCAATAGAGATAAACTAATGATAAATCAACAAAAGGTAAAGATGTTTCTAGGAATCTAATCCACCCCTATCCCATGTAAGGTTCATTTTAACATAAAATTTCATACATTTCATATGTGGACAACCATTCTAAACCCCTAGTATCCCATTTCAGAGCCTACTACTCTAACTACTCAATATCCTATTTCGAAGCTTACCCAATAGCCAGTATAAGCATGGGTTCGGAGCTTACTAATCCAACACCCATTCATTTTTCTCTCTATTTTTGAGTTTACAACATAACAAGCCCTAGGTTTAATAGCTCCCATTCTAGAAATGCCATCAAAACTACAATAAATGTGAAGAAACATAGAGCATTCATGGAAAAAGCACTAGATAAGCATCCAACTATCAACTTGAATAAGATTGATAACATAAACAATTGCAAAACGTTCAAACCAAGATAAGCATAAGGGAAAAGAAACATCTGAAATATATATTGAATAAATGAGTTCATACTCCTTACATGGTCTAGGGGATTCAAATGTCCCTAAAAAATAAAAGACTACTCACTCTTTATTATGTAAATAACAAGTGAAGAGTAAGAAGAAACTATAAAACCCATTTGGAGTTGAAAATCTGAAGTTGATGTAGTCTTCTCCCTTTTCCTCCAACTGGAACTTGATTCAAAACTCTAACTTTAACTAAAATCTGAGCTATAACTAAGTATTTTTGTATTTGTGAAGTAAAACTATATTGAAAGGGTGATTTTTACAAGTAAAATCTATGGAAAACTAACTATGAAACCCTAAGTATGAAGAGTATACGAGCTAAACCTACAGAGAACAAGGTGGTGGCTTAAAACCCTAAAAAGATCTCCCTTAATTGGACAAAACTTATAACTTTTGTACAGGTCATCACATGGACACGATTGAGACACTTTGATCTCAGCCAAGTCTACATAGATAAAACGGTACTGCAGCATAGGACATGACTAAGACACTTTAGTCTCAGCCTAGTCCACCATTTTTAATCAAAACACACTCAAAGCTTGCCTTGGACACGACTGAGACATTTTGGTCTCAATCGAGTCTCTTGATGAAATGGTGCATATTGAGGTTTTGCATAATACATGGCTAGGACCAATTGTCTTAGTCGAATGCTACCCTTTTCTCTACATAAAAATCAAAATCTCACCAAAAATCACTTAAAAGCTTCACAAAAATAAAAATAAACCTAAATGGCATAAAAAGATAACTTTGAAACTATAAACATGAAAAACACATAACACAAGTTACAAATATTGATAAAAAACACTCAAAGTAAATAATAAAATTGGAGTTATCGCGGGTGATATGCCTTTCATATAGATCTATATGGTAGATTGAGTGGATACTCTGACCAGCGAGATAATGATCTTATGTGTAATGTCCATATGCCTTTGCTCCTGCATCCCTAGAGGCTGGTGACATTGGTGGAGTTAATCAACCTCGGACTCTCTGTGCATCCTAAGTAAGAGGTAGACAACACCCTCTGAATGTACCTATAAACTTAGGTGGCCAGTATAGTGCTTTTCATAATGTCTGACTAATACACTACCCCCAGTAGTGTAACTGCTGTACATCTAGTCTGATCCATAATCCTAAGAGGTGTGACTACATCAGGCCCAATCGGAAGGCCTATAGCCTCGGTAACTCTACGACATATGAGGCTATAATGGATGCCTAATACCCTAAATTGGACCACTTTCTTCTCTATATTTGACCTCTGGTAACCCCTAGACTACAGCGTAACCAGGACCTCTTGGGTCACATTAGGGTAGGTCCTATAAGCTGGAGCGAATAACTCTATCTAATTTGCTTTGTCTAGGAGTCTATCAACCTCCTCCATCAGCCCAATCTCCTATAAGAATTGTTTGGACATGAACCTATTGGATCTAAACTAGACTTTTATTAAGGTTCAATATCTGGCAGCCTGCTCTGGTGTTATGTACGCTAGTATAGATTGAGGTGGGTTACCATATGCGATTTTGTGAGCATCCTGTAATATAAGCTTACATGTTAATTTCTATGGCTAACTTGAGTCGTAAGTAAACCAATTTATCAAAATTTTAGCAACATTTTGGCTAAAAAACAATAGGCAACTGCATAAAAATGCATGTTAAGCACCACAATGCAATATATAATATCCTAAGCCTATTATCTTGTGTTCTAGCAAACATGCATGACAAACGAGACATAATACTTATTTTAAATTTTAAGATAATTTTAACAAGCCATCATGGTTACCAAGCAACACAGTCTAGAAAATTAAATTTATATAGGATTATTTAGGTGTGATTGCAATTTCCAACAAAATATACATCTGAAGGCACACAATATATTATATACTAATGAAACGGTTTACAAGTTTACATGCTCATATATAAGGTTTCTACAGGTTTACAGATTTATATGGTCATATACAAGATTTTTTTAGATTTACATGCTCATAAATAAGGTTTTTTTTTCTAACTATAGTGCCATGCAAAAACATTTTATAACTTGAGTTAGCGTTCCTAAAGGCAATGTTCATTTCAAAGCATATTTATATTCATTAATCTACTGCTAAAGCCTAAAAAACATGCATAAAAAGTCTAAATATATTTTAAACTAATGAACTAAGTAAATAAATATAAAAGAAGTTCAAAAGGTATTTACTTGTACAATGAGCAAAAGATGAAAGAAAATACATAACAAAACATAAAATGGATCATTCCCTGAAGTGCGCATCGCTCGTAGAAGAATTTAGAATCAAGCGGCTTGAAAAATTGACGACGAATAGAGGAGAAATGAAAGAAAAACTAAAAGGAATAATCTTTGAAAGGAAAAATGGTGGTTTATGAAAAGATGAAGAATAAATGAAAAATAAAGGCCTTTTTATTCAAATTGATAAAAGTCCCATCCTTCGCTTGCGATGGACGGGCACCTAGGACGTCTTGCCCCTTACATCATTTTAACCATTTTGCCCTTTTCTTTCTTTTTTAAATTTTTAATCCTTTATTTTTGGTATTTACTTACATTATTTACATAAAAATCCCTTTATTTACTACTATTTGCATACTTATCCAACCATTACATGTGTTCGTCAATTATTTTTTATTTACATTATTTGCATACCAAACTATTTTATTTACATACATTTTTATCTGTACATATTTACTAGAAATTGAAAATACATCTTGAAATTTATTGTGCTTTTTGAAGTTCCTGATTTTTTATGTCCAAAATTTTTTGAAGTCATCTATCCTACTCATGGGATTTTTGGATCCCATACAAAAATAAAAATAAAAGAAAATGCAATAACATATACATGTAATGCATGGGACATGCAAAAAAGAATGCATTTTAGCCTTCCAGATGTGATAGATAGGCTAGCCATGGCTTCCTCCTCAAGGGACGGGCATTTTTCATCACTTTCTATAAATAGTGCTCAAATTTATTTGGTCTTTGTGCATTTAACTTCTCTCTTTCCAAAGTATTTTCTACTAGGTATTTCTCCCTTTAGTTTCTTTTTTTCTTCTCTTTCTTTTCTTTTATTTTTTGGTCATTTTTTCTTTTAGCTATTTTTTTCTTCTATTATATTTGCATTTAGATTGCTTGAAAATTCCCATTATCAGGACTTTCAGACTTGAAAAATTGCACCAACTATTGGATGACTCGAAAACCTGAGAAGACCCTCTTTTGGCTCCATATTTGAGTTTGAGGTTTTTGAGAAGAAGATCTCTAGATAGAAATCTATTACTTGCTACTGCTCGATACTGGAACTCGAGGTTCCACATTTTTATATTTACTCACTAGGACTTGTGTCCTTTACCAAAGGAGTTTGCTATTATAGTTGATGTTAGGTTTGAGCTTACTTAACCATGCCTACCTTCCTTTATTCTTAGAAACCTTAGAGATGTAGCCCATGCTCTCGGCATCCTTTCTTTTGAGGCCAAGGGTTTGGTACCTTATGGAGAACATTCTCACTAAAGCCACTGATTTATATATTGGTCGACTTCGATGATGTGCCCACTTTTTATTTCAGTGTGGTACTACTTTGTTACTTTATCCAGTGTTTTTGATGTGCATCGATGATCCCATGACTGGAGATTATGAGTTTTTCAATGTTGTGGATGGTGTGTTTTGAGGACACAACCTTTATCCATCAGTTTTAGCAGAGACTATCATTGTCTTGGATGCTGTTCATCATAACCCTTACTCTAGGTTTATTGGCAATCTTATGTTACTTTAGGTATGTCCTTGATTTTAAAGGTAGCATGCCCCTTGTGGTTTTTCATGCTAGCTTTTCTTATTGAAAAATGTGTCCTTTTAGATTTTCATGTATTTTTTTTTCCTAAAATAAATCCTACTCATCTCAAAGGCTTTCTTTCTTTTCTTTTTTTTTAGATGTAGCTTTATGAGAAGTTAAAGCTAATATTGGAGCCTCCTCCTCGAGTCAGGGTTACAAACACCTATCCTATGAGATATCTCATACTCAGGCATCTACAACATGAGTTTCTGACAATCCAGGATGGGGTCAACTGGCTGGGCCATTTGACAGATGATGATATTATGTTCAGGTGCACCTAGTTGCCTATGACCTAGATGGTTCAAGATGGACCATCTGGGTATGTCCTATTATACGGGTTGTATCATGCTACTTTTTACATTACTACCCAGTACACTCGATAGTTTGGAGAACGTCAGGACATTATCAGATGCCAGTTGGGCTTTCGAGGTGGCAAACATGTCTATGTTTTTCTGTTAGAGTACTATCAGAGGATTTGGACCCGACTCTATGTAAGGATTACCATCCTTGAGATTGTTGATTACGAATTTACTAATTTTGCCTCTTACAAGTAGTGGCTCATCAGTCTGGAAGTTGATAACAAGCTATCTTATCTTAGGCACTTGGATAGAGAAAGAGAAGTGATACAGATAGACTAGATCAGATACTATTACAGAATATGTTTTTTCTTTTATTTGACACTTTAAAACTTGAACATGTGAAAAGACTATGCTTTTTTTTAATGCTTTAATAATGATATGAATACATGCATGACATTTCCTTTTTATTTCATTATGCATGATCATCATTTGATATTATTCCAACTAGACATGTTATTTAACCTCGAATGAAACTTTACAAGCATCATTAACTCCTGCCATCAATCAACCCTTTTGATTTTTCATGATTTATTATTTTCTCTAGGCCTTTAATTTTTGTCCAGGGTGCCTTTTTTCAATTTTTACCATAATGAGGTGCCCAATTTTAGCAAGGCTACCATTTTTTTGGTTTTTGACCTACAGGGCATTTATTCTCTTCTTTTTCTCTTTTTGGTTTTAGCCATAAAGCCTATTCAATTTGTCTATGTTTACCAATTCTCTAAATTCATTACCATCACTTTTTGATATAATGGTGGCTCCCTTGGACAATAACTTTTTAAGTACAAAAGGTCCTTCCCATATGCACCTAAACTTGCCCGAATAGTTGGAATTCCTTGCTTCATCTATTTGAACACCAGATCTCCCTCTTTTAGCGAATGCTTCCCAACCTTCTTCTCGAATGAATGAGCAAGCCTCTTCTGATAAACCTGGTTATTATAATATGCCCTCATTCTATCCTTATAAAGTAGGTTGAGCTATGATAGCCTTTGTCTAGCCCATTCTACTTTTAGTATCTTAGCTTCCAAAACTACCGTCAAAGATTCATGCTCAATTTCCACTGGCAATACTACTTCTGTCCCTGTTGAAGTTTTGGTTATGGTCTTGTAACTCCATAATGAAAAAGGTAGTTTATCGACCCAATCTTTGTAAGTTTGAACCATTTTGGCCAGAATTCTTTTTACATTCTTATTAGTTGCTTCAATTGCTTTGTTTGCCTGAGGTCTATAAGGGGGAGACTTATGGTGTTAAACTCCATATTTGATGGGGAACTATAACCCATTATCAGACACAATATGATGGGGAAAATCGTATCAGTATATCAAATTCTTCTCAATGAACCTAACTATATCCCTTACATCTAACTTTTTGAAGGATTCAGCTTCTACCCACTTGGTGAAATAGTTAATGGCCACTATGATGAATCTGTGTCCATTCAAAACGGATGGCTGGATCATTCCTATGATGTTTATACCCTAAGTGGAAAATAGCCATAATGATGTAAGGTTGCATAACTCTGAAATAGGTAAATGCCTCAAGTTTGTATATTGTTGGCACAGTTGGCATTCTCTAACATACATGGAATTATCATTGTCTTTTGTGATCCGAAAGAATCCTTGATGCATGATCTTCTTGGTTAAGGCTAAATTGTTCATATAGGCCTCACACACTCTTGTGTACACTTCTTTCATGACATTTCTTGCTTCCTTTTCATCCAGACACCTTAGTTGGATTCCATCAAGCTATCTTTTATAGAACACTTCTCCTACAATAATAAATTGGGTCAACATTTTACGAATCATCCTTTGGTCCTTTTTAGTAGCTTTCTCGGGGAATACAAATTTCTCTAAGTAATTGTGAGTGTTATAATACTAAGGCTTCCTATCATCCATATCAATATCCGTAATTTGCTCATAATCAAAGCATGGTTTGTCAAAACTCGAGATCAATACAGGCTTTAAGTATATCCCTTTTGGATTATCCTAGATCGAGGCTAAGGTGGCTAAAGCATCTGCTAGTTGATTTTCCTTTTTAGGCACATATCCAAAAGTGCAGACTTCAAACTAGTTACTCAGAGTTTTTAGGCATTTGAGATAAGGTAACAGCCATTCTTCTTTGATTGACCATTCACCTCTCACTTAATAAATTACCAAAGATGAGTCCCCAAACACTTTTGCAAATTTTTCTCCCATAACCAACAAGGCTTCCAACCCGAAAATGTAAGCTTCGTATTCAGCTTCCTTGTTTGTAGCTTTATACCTTAATTTCTTAGCTACTGGCATTTTTTCTCCCTCTAGGGTTAACAGAATCACTCCCACTCCTACTTATTTGTTGTTTATAGCCCTATCTAAGTATATAAGCCAACCCTGCACTATTATAACCGCGATGTGCTCATCAAGAAATTTATAAGTTACCTTTTCTTCCTAAAGGTTGATTAGCTAGGAACTCCACTACTGCTCTTCTTTTAATGGTTTTTTTAGTGATGCATTTTATGTCAAACTCTTATAAGAATATTAACAATCTTTCCAACTTCCTTAAGAGTGAAGGCATTTTTTTAGGTACCTAAGAGGGTTCTCTTTAGCCACTGCCTGTATCCTATAGGAATGGAACTAATGTCTCAATTTCTTCGATGCCTATATGATTGCTAAACAAATCTTTTCAACTTCTATATATTTTTCTTCATAAGGGAGAAACTTTTTACTAAGGTAGTACACTCCATACTCAATCCTAAAGTCATCCTTTTGAGCCATCATCGCTCCTACTAAACTATCCTCTATAGCTAGATACAAAATCAGAGGTTTACCCCACTAAAATGGTCTCAACACTGGTGGATGGAGTAGGTACTCTTTGATGGTATCGAACATTTTTTAGAAATCCTCATTCCAAACCATTATCTAGTCCTTCTTGAATATTGGCTCATAGATCAAGGTCAACTTGGTGTGAACCTACTAATGTATTGAATTCTCCCCAAGAATCCTCTAACTGCTTTTTCCTTCAAAAGTATCAGCATCTCTCTAATAGCCTTCACTTTATTAAGATCTACCTCTATACCTTTTCTGGCTCACTATATGCCTTAAAAGCTTACCAGAAGTAATCCCAAAAATGCACTTCTTTGGGTTAAGATAGAGATTCACTATGCATGGCAACCACAGCCGCAACAACATCCCCAACATGCATTGGCTCTGTTGCTTCACAAGCAGGTGCCATAGGCCAAATTCTAATGTTTGGTGCTATGAAAGCCACAATCCCACCAATCATAGCTATAAACCTCTCTTAAAAGTCCTAAAACCTCCTATCTAATCTCTAGTCTAAATCATCCCGCATTGTCAAAGTCTCTATAAGAGTAACATTTGACCTTTCCCTTAGGAATGGAAACCTCGCTATTGTATCATCAGCTATTCTCCCCATTTCATTCATCCTTTTTCGATTTTATTCAACTGATCGTCTTCCATTTTTTATCTTGACTCTTGATTGCCTTTTGATAACTGACTTAAACCTAACTCAAAATTGACCTTTGAACCAAATTTCAAACCCAAACTTGACCTTAACAACCTAGATATGGATCTTTAAACTAAGCAACTATCTAACCCTCTGGACCACCTATATGAGTCCATAATGGTTGTAAAAGTCAATGCTAGGAGTGATGCATAGTGAATGATGAATGAACATGGTATACATATGATGCATGGATGTAATGAATGCTTTCATTAGGCATTAATCATAACATGGTCAGGGCATCGTTAGGCCTAATGTTTTGAAATTGTGTATTCAAACAATTTAGAGAGCATTTATCCTATAGGGGCCCAATGATATAACCATTATCCTAATTCCAAAGAAGAGGAACCCTGAAGCCATAACAAATCTTAGACCAATCTCTTTATGTAACGTGTTATATAAAATTGTGGATTAACTAATAGATTAAAGGGTATCTTTCCACTGGTAATTGCAAAAAATCAAAGATCCTTTGCGAGTGGAAGACTTATCATTGATAATGTACTGATTGCTTATGAAATTCTACATGCCTTGAGAAGGAAAACACAAGGTAAGAATGATTATTTAACCCTTAAAGTTGACATGAGCAAAGCATATGATCTTGTGAAATGGATTTACTTAAAAAACATTATGAGAAGAATGGGCTTCCACAAGGATTGGATTAGAATTATGATAATGTGCATCTCCTTAGTGAAATTCTTTGTGACTCATGGAAAGTACATCTCAAAGCCTATTATTCCTAGTAGAGGTCTTAAACAAGGTTGCCTCTTATCCTTATATTTATTCATTGTTTGTCCATAAGGGTTAACTGCATTACTTAGGGTTATGACTTGATTGTAATGACTCCATTCTAATAAAAAAGAAAAAAATCAATAAAATAAACTACTAATGGAATCTTTAAACTACTCGACAATGTTTAATTGATATTATATGGATGATTACCTTTCTAGAACATTCCAATGAATGAAATTGCAAGCATGATCTCAGAATTTTAAAATTGTAAATCCATTTTCTTATATTATTATCTCTTTTCCACCAATTTAAAGATGTCGATTATTATTTCTTTGAAAGATTGTGCAATGGGTTGTGTCCAATGAGTTTGTAAATATGAAACATTTAGCGCATCTATTTTATTTTCAAACTCAATAGATTAGTGCAATATTGGATTCAATAATGTGCTATGAATCAAAACCACAAACAAATTGTTTTGAAATTAAAATGTAATGGAACTGATAGGGTGGGTGCATATTCTGGGAATTGAAATCATCGATTAGATTAAGACCAATAATTTTGAATGAGTAAAAGAAAATTTAAATTAGAAAATGGTATAAAAATGAACTTTAATTTACAGAAATTAGCCTTACAAGAATTTTATGAAAATGAACTTTAACTTCTAGAAAATGAACTTTAACTTCTAACAAAAAAAAATAAAATTTTTTCAAAAATTTAAAGGCTTTTATTTTTAAAAAGCAAACAAAATGAACAAAGAGAGCTCTAGACAACATATAATATTTTCTAAACTCAAAGCTTACAACCATTAGAGAAAAAAAACACAACAAAAATCAATAAAGAAGAGGGAATTTGGATCAATTATTCAATATATTACTAGAATGAATCTTGCAATGAGTATAATCACTGGTGCTCTGTACACCTCTTCTATAGGCATCAGAGACTATGAAATTTCACCAATATCTTAGGATTCTTTTTCCAATATACAATAAATTTTTAAGCCAATAGTGCATTCGCCTACTCTAGTTCTATTTGTTTCCATATTCATAAACTTGTTTAGAGCATCAATTGAATCCTTCTGGCAATTGAATATTTGAAAAAAAATTTCCCTAAAATCATTAACCTATAAGGCACAATCATGCCAAGATTTGTATATGCCAGGCCTCTGTCCTTTAAAACCAACATAAAATTTCCCTCCTATAACTTCATAGAGTTGGCAATTCATAGCAAAAACAATATAAAATTGATTTTAGGTAAGGCAAAACATCATTAATATCTAATTTCATGGTTGGATATATAAATATCGGAGGGAACATCTACATTGGTGGATGAATAGGCATCAAAATTAATTCTCAACAATAATCAATTGGCAGAAATAGTAATAACAAAACTACAGAGCAAATATAAATAATTTTTGTAGGAGATTATTTTCAAATTTAAAATGCAAATTTTGAGGTTACAAAAGGGAAAGAGGTGGGAGTAATAAATGATATAAAGGTATCCTGGTCATTAAATTTACATTTTGATCAATTCGGCGACTTTTTTGGATCAATTTTACCCATGGTCACTGGACTTATGACTTATCAGCTGAAAGTAATTAACTTTTTTTATGACTTAAAGTCACTGAATTTATCACATTTTTGCATAAAAGTCATGTCCACCACTTTTCAATGAGGACCCTTATCGGAATGCTAACATTGCATGCCACATCAGATATTCACATGTGGACCTGTATTTTTGCCATGCCATTAGCTGACGTGTTAAATTTGACATTTCATGAAGCAAGGCCTACCAAAAGAAAAGGAAATTGGGTAACAATTTTAGCTCTTGAATTTATCGAAGTTGGGCATGAATCAGTGGTTATTAAGCCATTAATGTCTGGCCCAGTACACATCTTACTATGATAAGAAGCCTCCAGGCTTATAAACCCATGCCCCCTCTTCACTTTTGATGTGGGATATTTATCCCATAACCTTGATCTTCTACCATCTCCCTTCCATTCATTTCCTTATTTCCACTCACTCCTCTTCCACCTCTGCTGCCGCTAACAACTCCACCTTACTCTCCCCACTTTTCACCCTAAAACCTTCAATCATCATCGACATCAATATCAGCTACCTTCATGGATATGAAGATAAAAGTCAGATAAAAAACCATCCATTTGAGATTGAAAAATCTCCAAATCCAAATTTAAAGAAAGCCAGATGACTCATTGGATATTTTCAGAACTCCCAACCGAAGATCAAGGTGGCACCATGAAATTAGAATAGATGGCAGACAACAAGTTTAAGAAAGAGAAGCCAAAGGCATCATAAGCTCCGTTGAACCAATCTGGAGAGAGAGTCGAGAATCCTCCGCCCACGTCGGAGTAGATCGATGGTAAATTGGAATATTCATCAATTGCATGCTCAAGGGCATGTCAAAATCAAATTCAAATCTATCTTCAGGCTAAGATGAATGGATTTTCCAAATTCCTTATTATTGCCAATGATTTCTCTAAATCCTTTATTGATGGTGGTTTCTCATCTGATTTTTTTTTGTCATTGCCAATGCTACCATGGATGATGCTGAGAATAAAATCCTAATTCCCATTCTTTGTTTTAGGCTAAGACGAACAAGTTTTCCTTTGAGCTTTGATGATAAATGAATGATGATTAGATCGTCGAGACTAATTGTTGATGCTTTTAGTACTGGAAAAGAGCTTTGGCTTATTATTTAAGGGGATTTTGATCGATGAATAAAGAAGCAGGATGAAGTGATGTTCTTGTTTAGTTATGAAGAGAAAAAGAAAAAAAAACTATAGAGGCTATTGTATTTACCATATCTTAAATCAAAAATTTAAAGGGAGGGATATAAATTTATAAGTCTGGGGGCTTCTCACCCTAGCAAGATGGGTATTGGGCCAGACATTAATGGCTTACTAACCACTTATCTTCAAGAGCTCCAATGGTGATCCATTTATTTTGGGAACTTTGAACTCTCATGTAGTTTGAATTTTAGGACATTTATCTCTTATGAAATCCTTATTTTTGTTGTGACTTTTTGGATAGGAAGATTAGGACATTGGTCTAATTTTATTATTAAAATATCCATTTAATTATTACCAAAAAAATTGGTAATTCTTCCTCTTAATAGTGTAAAATTAATTTTTTTTATCAATCTAAAAAGTAATAAAAATGTGAGAAATTAAATCTATCTATTATAATGCATATATAATGCTAAATAAATGTTGGAAATTAAATAAAATAAAGCATTAAAGAAGCAAAATAAAATAATAAATTGATGAGCAAATTCAAATGTATCATAGGACAAATGCAATCATCTTGCAACACTGAAAACTTGCTCTCAGCCAAACAGACACCCAACATGATCGTGTTATCACTTAAACACATGGTAATCTCAGTCAAATGCTATAATGAAAAGTACTTTGAGGATCCAATAATTTTTAAACCAAGTAGATTTGAAAAAGTAATTTCACCCTTATGTTTACCTTCCTTTAGAGAAGGGCTAAGAGTATGTGTTGGATACCAACTAGCCAAACTCAATATGATATTATATCATCTACTCATTATATGGAAACTCGTTTTAGTGGTCATTAATCTATCGTTATGAGGAACTCATTGTGGATCCTCTCTATTTTCCTTCCTATGAAATGCCAATCAAATTTTCTCCTAAACACTTACCCTTATCTCTATAATAATATTTGCCTGAATTCTAAATTATTTTCATAAAAGTTTTATATTGATAATAGGACTTAATAAACAGTCCGGATAAATCGAACTGGTCTACATGACTTGTTTATCTTATGCAACTAGTTTAGTTAACGTAACCTAACTCATGTCCGTGTTTAAGAGTCTAAAACCTGGGAATAACATTCCTATAGACTTTTGTCATCTTGAAATGGCGGTGTAGTCCTTCAATAACTCTAATTCTAATGAGGAAAAAGTGATACGTCTTACCTTATCTGGCCATCCAAAATAGGGAATGATAAGTTTTCCTCATTAGGACTCATAAGCGTACTTAAACTCTACTATTAATCTCTATATGTAGTTAGGAAACTCAAGTATGGATTCACTTCTATGTTTTTTTAACCACTTTTCCTATTTTATCAAATACTTTTCTAACTTAACCGTTAGAGTTTCCTTTGTCAAAACCCTTATTGGATTTTTATGCTTTAAAGTCCTTTTTTGGGCGACAACTTGGAATTTTTGAATTGTTATCATTTGGTGCATTGAGCATGGACTTAACTTCCTTAATAACCTTATTCCCTAACATGAATGTCACACCTGATCAATTGGAAAACCAACTTGAACAAAACCTACCATTGCTTCTCCTAACCTAAAAACTATTTCCTCTGGAACTTGCTACTCCTTTGGCCACCATTCAGCCTCAAATAAACCCCCTAGCTACACCCATTCCACCATATATGGTTTCACACAACAGATGGCCCAATATTTTCTTATAGCTTTATCTGCCATGGCTACCCAAACATAACCACTATACCGTAAAACCCACCACCACTGCCCTAGTAGCAACCCACCACTGTGCCACCAACACTAATGTCTATTATTACCATAAATATGGAGGAGTTTGGAAAAGTTTTTTAGGAAAGAATGCAAAAGTATCAGAATAATTAGGTAACTTTCAATCTCCTTTGTCAAGAGAAATTTTGGCTACTCCTTTCCTAAGATTTGTTTGCCTAATTTTCCTAGGTATAATGCCAACACTAATCCTTGCGCTCACCTTGACTAGTTTGACCATTCCTTGTTAATTCACACCACCAAAGATGCCGCTTTGTGCAAAATCTTCCCCCAAACTTTAACAAAGTCCACCCATATATGGTTCAAGAATTAGCCCTAGCACTCAGTGGAGAACTTTAAGCAATTTGGTGATATGTTTATCTCTAAATTTGTAACAACGATTCAACCTACCAAAGTCTCAATTGACCTACACCAAGTTCATTTGGAGAAGGGCAAACCTTTGTGTAACACTCTTCCTACATTCATGATTTTCACACACTGAATTTTATTATTGACGATATTTCATAGTCCCTAAATTTACTAACCTTTAATTGGCGGTGGTTAATGGCTTAACTTATTCCTTAGTTTTTAAATTCATTTTAGTGCCATGAAGTTACTATTCATTTAATATAAATTTCAGTAGCATAATGACTTGCAAACCGTGCTATCTAAAGCTACAAATTGGCAAATTAACACATCTAAAAGGCAACTTTCATCTCCAATACTCCAAAACATTGATAGCACTTCTAAATCAACCAACAATCATCATCACAACTCAATCAAAAATTCATCAATTACATATACTTACATATATTCATCAATTACAATCATCTCCAATAAACTACATGCCAATTACCTAAAAATTTAATACATAAAATCTCTAAATTTCAATTTAACAAAAATGACACATACACATGCCAATCCACTCCTTCTTCTTCTTCTTCACATCTCCAGTTACCTGTCTTTGCGAGCACTCAACAAACCAAGTGCTAAGCAACATTGTTGTCTAATGGTGGATACAATTACACAAAACTTCATCTAAATAAATTACCATTTTACCCTTTTATGTCACTTTTTGTTAATTTAATTTAATTAACTTTTTCCTTGTCTTAATTTATTATTTAATCCTTTTTATACTTATTCTTCTTATTAAATCTCACATCATTCTTACCTGAATGTAAAATTATAATATAGTCCCTAAACTTTTTATTTCATCATTCTTAATTTGGTTTGATCCTAATTGTAATCTTTTTGCTTCCTTTAACTTTTATTCTATTCTAAATGTAAAATTTAAATTTTGGTCCTTATGCTTCTTCATGAAGTGATAATTTACATTTTGGCTCCTAAAATTTATGTTAATCACGATTTTGCCTTTTTCATCTATTTGACCATTTTAACTTCATTAATCACATTGTTGATGCCAAATTACGATTTTGCCACTAATTTATCATGTAATTATAGTTTTGCCCTTTTGAGTCAATTAATCATGTTTTTCACTTTACTTCTTGTTTAATCACATTTATGACCTCTTTTATATATAATTTACTTTTTGGTCCCTATTTTCTTACTTAATGAAAAATTTTCCCTTTCTGAACAATTAAATATATTTCTCACATTATTTCTTATTTAATCAACTTTTTGACATCATTTATGCATGATTTACCATTTTATCCTTATTTTCTCATATATTTATAGTTTTGCCCTTTTTACAATTATTAATCACATTTGTCGTAGTGTTTCTTATTTAATCACCTTTATCACATTATTTATGCATGATTTATCATTTAATTCTTATTTTCTTATATATTTACCATTTTACCACTAGTAATGACTAGTGAAAATTCTCAAATCGAATATATGGGATAGGGACTGTATGACTGTATAAATTTACTGTATAGTTGTATATGGGGTGACTACTTAAGTGTAGCCATCCCTCAATACCGTATGTGTGAGGTGACTACTTGCACGTAGCCATCCCTTATTGGAAATCTGATCTTGTAGTGCTACCATGGTATATGTGTCTCTATTGCTGGCCATTATATCCTATGATCCTGGATTACCCACCGTACACTAAGGGCAACTAATTATTTTACTTTATGTTATATTTTTATGCCAAACTTTCTATTATATATCATAGCATACTTCCTTATTCTTCATGTATTCATCAACATTACATGTGAAACCATAATGTACATAATAAATGATATTCAAATATGATGAAAATATGGCATTTTCACAAGGAGTACCATTCGACCTCAATAAGAATTCAAACATGCCATGTGTTTTCTTCTTTCTTTTCATGATATATATGTTTCTAAGTCCATTTCATGTGTTCATAATGTTGACATACATTTATTAGACATGATAATTCTTAGTTATATTTAAGTACATCATTATGTACACATGATGAACATCATGTCCATACCTTATTTTAAGCTCAAATCAATCATGTAATATTTATTCAAGCTAGTAATACACATTTTATGCTTAATATGCCAAACAACATAAAACTATCATATTGCTCAATATAGTACATAATTCGGCCAAGGCATATTCCTCCCTCATATGCTTTATTTTTACTTCAATTCATGTTTATTTCGTGTTAGGACATCATTTTACCATGTTATCTTAAATTATTTCTCATTTCCCTTTAAGTCCATATAGTTACATAATATGAATTTTAGGAAAAATTCAAAAAACTAAATGAAATTAAGTTTAGAAATATATCCAGTAACCTTAAAGTAGCTTGAAATCACCTATTTCTCCTCTCCCCTTCCTTCCTCCTCTTTGCTTTTCTTATTTCCATAGAATTTCTCTATCTAGGGTTACTTTCTCTCACTAAAAATTATTCATTTCTAAGCTTTATTTTGCTCCAAATTGATTTTCATAATGAATAGGATGTTATCTAGTATATGTAGATAAAATTTGAGCTTAAGATATGGTGTAAATTGAGAAAAGGAAGAAAAAATGGTGGAAAGGTGAATATGGGTAGAATTTCAATTTTGGGGAAGAAAATGGCATAATATGGCATATTTTTTAGCAAAAATATAGATGATTCTAAAGCCCTCTAGGCTGTCCTTAAGTCCACCAATTCTAAGACCAAGATTCATCCATTTACTATTTGATCTAATAGCTTATTTTTAATCCACTTATCATGATTTCATTGGTCTCTACACATATTTATGCTATTATGATGCATGTAGATTATTAACAATTATGCCTTTAGATAAATTAAATATGGCTTTGAAGCCCACTAACTAGTTTAACCTTGATTTTTCACCATTTTTTTAACCTGATGTTCCGCTAGTCGGAATGCTTTGAAATGTTTTTCTATATGCAATATGGAAAAGCATATGGTTAAAATTTCAAGTCATTCTGATATTATTTTGATATACTTTCAACTTCGAAGGCAAAGTCAACCAATCCGAAATTCAAAATCCAAAATTTCAAAACTGTTGAAAAAATTATTTTTCACTTTCAATGGCTCATTTATGCTATTTATAATAAGCCTATGTGATCAAAATAAATTTTGAAGGTCTTTAGAATATTTTAAGATCCGATCAAACTTTTGGTCAACCATTTCTACGGTACCAAGCAATACCTTTGCTATCTATTTTGAGAGCCTATTTAAGCTCATTTTTTTTCCAAAATGTGCCACTGGACTCCATTTAAAACCTATTTTCTCATATAGTTATTAACTAAAACTTTCTACCAGCTCACCCATCCTAGTATTTTCCTAGGCTGAGCACGTTTAACACTTATTTACTTTTAAATTTTTTTTATACTGTACTACTTTAATGCCATCAAAAACTATTTTATAATTACTGTTTGTGCTCTAAAATGTACCATGCATGTCAGATACAAATTTTAAAGCATTACACGTTGCGTGCTTATGTGGAAAGATTTAACATTATGGCAATAGATATTCAAAATCTCAACCTGGAAGTGGCGATTAATACCCTGATATGAAATACGAGGTGCCAAGACTTTAATGATTTGTTAAGTAAAAACCTTCCAATGATTTTATCGAGCTTATATCTCAGATATACAAGTACATCGGGATGGATGAAGCTCATAGACTTCGGCATAACACCTCTCAATATAGTGATGGAGATAAGGATAGAGAGTCCTCAAAAAGGGCAGGATAAGATAAAGGAAATAATTGTCATAGTGATTCCCAAGCCACGTAAGAGTTGGAGAGCACTAATCGAGCTTATATTGGGTCTACCTTGTACTCTGAAGATAGGAAGGAAGATCATTTCACACCTTTAAACATTACAAGGACCCAAATCCTTGCATGGATAAAGCAAAATGGGTAACATAATTAGCCCAGTCCCATCAGTAAAGATCCAAATTAGGATAAAACCTTGTATTATGTTTATCGTAAGGACACGAGGCATGAAATTGAGGACTGTAAGCCATTCAAAGGGGAGATCAAACATTTAGTTTAAAAAGAGAGCCTGCCCTTATTTGTGAAGAATAGAGAAAATGACATCCAATATTGATTCCTAACACCTCGATAGCAAGATAAAAATAAAGCTAATTCAAGCAAGAAGGCTCCTGTTGGAGTCATCCACGTCATTATTGGGCATAAACACTATGATTTATTCGATAATTCTAAGATAAAAAAAAAACAAGAGGTGTTCTTCCTGAGGTCTAGTCCATTGGTTTCCCTTTATGCTATTCAATTCTCACTAGTTGATAGTGCTCATGTTTGATAATCCCACACAGATGCCCTAGTGATTGAAGCTCTTATCCAGGACTACTTAATTCTATGAATTCTAGTAGACACAGAAAGTCTAGTCAATTTGATTACTTTGTAAGCCTTTAAGGCATTGAAGATGTCAACTAACCTTATAGAGCCCATTTATGTGCCATTGATTGACATATCTGAGTAGCTAGTTAAAGTAGAGCTCTCAACCAACCTACTTTATAGCTCGAGAATGATACCACTATCTAAACATGAACAACTTATTTCATGGTTGTAAATATACCTCTACCTTATAATGCAATTTTCAGTTAACCTTTATTGGCCATAGTAGATTCTCATATTTCCATACATAAGTTGTTGTTAAAAGTTCTAGCCTAAAATGGTATTGTGGTACTCTGTGCCAATCAGCGGGTTACTTGAGAAACTTATGTTACAATATTAAAGGAAGTTAATCAGGCTCTTCCACTTGATGCCTCAGATGTGCTGAATGATCCAGCTCGGAAGGCTAAACCACTTGACTCATTACACGAAGTTGACCTATCGTAAGGGAAACAGTCAAGATAGTTTCCAACAAAGCCGGATGAGAGAGTGAAAACATCATCGCCATACTGTCAGAATTTACGAATGTGTTTGCTTGGTAGCCATCAAACATTATAGGCATATCTCTCGAGGTAATATCCTATTCACTTAATATTCAACCTGACTATAAGCAAGAAAAGCAGAAGAAGTGCAATCATGGCCCTAAGTGTCAACTAGCTATGGTTGAAAAGACAAACACCTTGCTAAAAAATGGTTTTGTATTAGAACTCTTTTACCCAGATTAACAATTGAATATAGTTTTAGTGAAAAAGTTCAATAGGGAAGTGGATAATGTTCATCGATTTCACCAGCCTGAACAAAGCTTACCCTAAGAACAGTTACCCATTTTCCAATATTGACCTGTTGGTAGACTCCACAGCTGGATTTAAAGAGTATGCTTTCCTTGATGCTTTAGTGGGCTATCATCAAATTCCAAGGAACACAACAGATGAAGAGAAAACTGCATTCATTACACATTGAGCTACTTATTACTATCAAGCCATGCCCTTTGGGCTCAAAAACACTGGAGCCACTTATCAAAGATTGATGAATAAGCTTTTTGCTAACTAGCTCAGTGAAAATATAGAGGTTTATGTAGATGACATGATAGTAAAGAGCAAGGCTTCAACAAATCTATCCAATAAACTCACAAAAACCTTTTTTACCCTCAGGAAATTCAACCTCAAACTTAATCTTAAGAAATGTGCTTTTGGGGTGTAATTCGAAAAATTCTTGGGTTTATGATTTCTAAGAGAGAAATAAAAGCCAACCTAGGTAAAATCTAAGCTATCCTAAAGATGCACTCTTCTTGATTATCAAACATAAGCTAGGAAGATAGTTCAGCAGTTAAGACCCGTATTCCATCTTGGATGATAAGCTTTATCAGAGGTCTTTCTCCCATCCTTGGATATTTTTCCTTAGTACAAAAGAAGACAATTATATCCTCCAAGAAATACATGAAGGAATATGGAGTGTGTATGAGGGTGCATAAGCAATAGCTTGTAAAGCTTTATTATAGAGCTACTAATGGCCGAAAATAAAGAATGACGCTAAGAAACTTGTCTAAAAATGTGAAAAATACCATTGACTTGGCAACATCATGCACCAGAGGTCAATTCAACAAGTGCCCATCTATAGTCCTTGGCCTTTTACCTAATAGGGTATTAACATCCTCGGCCTTTTTCCTCAGCCCACCAAGCAACAAAAGTTTTTGGTCATGATAGTTCTATGATTTTATGAATTAGGTTAAGGTCGACCCTCTAACCATAGTTATACCTATAAATATAATCAAGTTCTTACAAAATTCCATCATTACAAGGTGTAGGATCCCGCACACTATCATAGCATATAACGGTAAGCAATTCGATTACTCATCTTTCAGGAATTTTTATTTGAATCTGTATATCTATCTTTATTTCACTTAGGTATACCACCTCCAGCCAAATGGGATGATTGAGGTTATAAATCAAACAATGCAGATGGGGCTAAAAAAGGACTTGATGATGCTAAAGGCCTTTGGATTGGTGAGTTGAATAATATATTATGGGCTTACTGATCTACTCCTCAAGCCGCAACAAGTGTCATGCCCATTTTGAATATGTCACCATGAGCATTTATTTTTCAATATTTTTGTTCGGTCTTTAATTTTTTAAGCACAGTTCATATATATTGCTAGTCGAACAAATTTGTATTTAAGCCTTCCGGGGAAAATGTTATTTAAGTTCAAAAAATTTTGTTTGACACTGTGATAGTTTAGAAACAAAATAATTTCATTACTTTAAAATGTTTTTTACAAAGTAGGAAAGAGGCAAAATACAATTGAAACATCTTATCTAATTATCATCTGGATAGACATCATCGATTGAAGACCAGTTCATGTTTGAATGTTTCTCCTTCACTAGCGTTAATTTACTTGGTGTCGTAGGATAGACATTTATTAGCAGCCAGGTCTACTGCTTTTTCCTCTAACTCAAAGCATTTCTTCTTGAGCTTTGCCTTCTTCCTTATGCTCTTCTCCAATTTTTGACTCTTAGTTCAACCCTCTTCCCTCTCTTTGTTAAGGGAAGCTTCTGCATCTGAAGCTCTTTTTCAGCCTTAGTTATTCTCCTCTCCAATTCTGCAACTTTTTTCTCTATTTCAGCCACTTTCTTGTCAGCATTGGCACCTTTAAGTTTAATTCACCAAGCTTAAATCGTAGCTCGAGCATAGCTTGTTCCTCTTTGTGCCACCTTGTGATCAACTTGTTTAATTTGGCAACGATTGCGCCACTAATCATTAATCCCTTCAGTCTCAAAGTGCAATTTTCATCAACATCAATCATAGAGAATCAGGAAGTTTGGTATATGCTTACCTCTATTTAGTGCCTTTTTAGGACAAAGGATAGTTGCTTGGCATTCAAGTTAAGAAAATTGGCCACCTCGCTAGGCACATATGAAATTAAGTGCACAAAGGTGGTAAAGTCTTCATTCTTCTTACTGTAGGCACTTCCCTACCTTCATCGATATCCTAACACCTCGTCAGTTAGGGCCCTTAAGTCTTTTTTTCATGATCTCGGCATCGAGTTAGTTACTTCCTACTTCTTTATCTTGGTTAAAGGAGATTCAAATGTTGTGGCCCCCAATCTATTTGTCATCTCCTCAGCCTCAATCATCGAGGAATCATCTGGAATCTTTACTGCCTGAGGTGTCAACATATTTTTAGTTCTGAGAGTGAGTTTTGGCTCAACCAAGCTCCTTAGGTCACTAGCATTAGATCTACTGGCTTTCTACCTCTTGGCTTCCATTGCTGTAGCTAAGCTCGGTTTGTTCTCTTTATGACCGAAAAAAGAAAACAATGAGTAATACATTAGATTTATTTGAAAAGAATCAATTAGTAATTTACCCTTTTCTTTTCTTTCATATTAGTTCAGAGATAGGTAGAACGAGCTGCAATTGTAATTTTATGTCTATCTTTTCTTTGGCGAGCTCTTTCCATGAAGCTAGAGTGGCTTCCTTCTTCTTGGATAACCATAATTGGTCATCGTTTCTATTAACAAACTGACCCTATAAAGCGCGAAAGGGGAAGTCTTCATCATTGTTTCCCATCACAAAGAAGCGATCATTCTAATTTTTTAGGGAGTCGGAGTTTCTTGTGAAAGATCTATACCCAGCTTAGGCTTGGATGTAGTTGTGATCCTTGATACCTATTCAAAGACCTATTACATGGGTGGCTTGAAAATGTCTAACAATAAGTTTGATGTTATGCTCGGCAATCCACACCTGTAAAGCAAAAAGAGTTCCCCACCTGTGTTTAGGTGTAGCTAACTATTAAGTCATAGTGGTTTAGGAAGTCCAGTTTGAATTTTGTCAGCAATAGATTAAGCCTAGATTCAAAGTTTACTTCATAGACCACTATATGCCACTTCCAAAAAAAATTGGCATGAACTCTTAAGGACATAATTGGTCCCTTGATCCCGTATTTATTAGAGACCTCGAGCTTCTCCTTTAAGGTTGCTAGATGACAGTTTTTAATGACCAAGCTGATGCTAACTACCTTAGGCAATCTCCTTATTTCTTTTCTTTTTACTCTATCAATTACTATGCCTCTGCTTGGAGGTTGGCTCTAGCTATTGGATAGCGGTCTCCTATCAAAAGAATAGAGCATGCTATCATCTAACAAACCCTCATCTATTCAAACTCTCTCACCGGAATTCTCTGAGGTACTCAGGACGATGAAGAGTAGAAAGAATGAGAGAATAGAGGAGTAGATGGAAGAGCAAACCTATCAAATAAAGACTCTAAGAAAAAGTGAAGAAGCTAAAACGATGGAAGCTGCCACTAAGGAAGTGGAATTGACTTGATGACCCTTCCTACTCCACCAACAATTGATGGTATAACGATTATAGCAATGAACAGAAGAGAGAAAAGATTATGAAGTGTATTAAGAATTGCAGAAAATGGAAGAGAATGCCATAATGGGTAACCTGCTCAAATGAGGAGAATGAAGTATATAGACACACATTTAACCATAGGGTGGATGACGTGTGGCTAAATGTGGATTAAATGATGTGACAACTATAGCATGATGGCTCTACACAGGAGAAACAAAGCATTTAGGAGTGACATCGTGTGCTGTCATCATGGTTTAGCCGCCAACTTGCAAAATACGAGGCGCCATCAATTCGCGATTTAAACGCATTATCCACGCCCAAATGCAAGTTTTTGAAAATTCAAGGTTGCTGCCTTAACACCTCACCAACATAAATGCCGTATATCGAGGTAGGGAATTATGATAACAGGACTCAATAAATAATCCGAATAAACCAGACTGATCTGCATGACTTGCTTATCCTATACAAATAGATCGATTAATGTAGCCTAACTCATGTTTGAACTCAAGAGTTCGGAACCTGGGGATGACGTTTCCAGAGACTTTTGTCATCTTGAAACGACAGTGTTGTCCTTCAATAACTCTACTTCCAATGAAATAGAAAATGATAGGTCTTACCTTATTCGGACATCTAAAATAGAGAATGATAAGTTTTCCTTATTAGAACTCATAAGCGTACTCAAACTCCATTATTAATCTCTTTAATAGCTGGAAAACTCAGGTATGGATTCTCTTCTACAATTTTTTTTTTTATCACTTTCCCTATTTTTTCAAATATTTTTCTGATTTAACTATTAGTCTCCTTTGTTGAAATTTCAGTCGGATTTGTGTTTTCAAATCTCTTTTTAGGAGACAGTCTGGAATTTTCAAACTGTAATCGAATATTAATTCTTTCCAATTCAAAAAAAATTAATAAAATACTCTGTTACTCAATGATATACTCTTGTTCTTTTTTCCTTTTTCTTTATTTTTTCAGTGAATTCTGTCGTAAATGTTTTAATGGTGAAGCAAATGAGTTGATGAGATTTGTAAATGTTTCAGTCTCCACGAACCAAATTAGAGTTATAGTTCATCACTCAATAAAGTCTTAAAAATCTTCAAGGCAAATATATATATATATATATATATATATATATAGTTGACATGATAAAATTTTAGTAATAGATTTATAATTGAGGTGATGACGTATCAATTAGATGTGCATCTATTTGTGACGAGGAAAAGAAAGATTAATCAATTATATGGTAAGTTGCAATAAATAATAAAGAGCTTTTTGCTTTTGGTGCTAATTATATGCTTTTTAAGTATTGCAATAATTAATTTCTAACTTCAGTTTCTTTAAATTTCAGTGACCATATATAATTAATCAATTTGGCCAATTACAATAAAATAATAAAAACAATTATGCTATTTTTATGCTTTCCATAAAAACCAAATAGTTTCACATCAACCATAATTCTTTTCACTATGCTCTTATCAGCAAATTTGAACTTCAATGACACCATGGCTCACACAGGTCTCAAGCTTCACTAATCAAAAGAAGTAGCCCTGTGCAACAGTCCAACCGAAATAACCGAAAATTAAACTTTTAATATTTTTATCAACAAAACCGAATCAAATTTATAGAATAACCGAATTCAAATCGAATCAAAATTTTCGATCGGCTTGATTTGATTAATCGAAAAATCAAAAATTAAAACTAATTTTTTAAAAAATAAAAAAAATTGTGTCTAAAAATTATAAATCATTATATACTAAAGTAAAAACATCTAAAGTATACAAAATAAAAGTTCAAATTAAAGATACAATCCCAAAATATATAATAAATAATACAACAAATCCATTAAATAAATATTTTTATTTAATCGATTTTCAATTTAATCCTCAAAATTTTAAATTATCACCTGAAAAATATATATTAATAATTAATAAATATACTCATATAATTTATAACTAAAAATAAGATAATTTACATGTATAAAATAATTATTCAATTAAAAAAATTATATAATTATATATAATTGCGGTTCGGTTTTTTTACGATTTTTTCGTTTAAAAATTGAATCAAACCTAAAAACCGATTTTTTCTAAAATTTAAAACCGAAACCGAAGCGAAAAATCGAACCAAATAAAAAAACAATTGGTTTGATTCGATTTTTCAATTTGAACCGAAATTTGGTCACCCCTACAAAAAAGGCAATAGGCAAAAGGAATTTAACAGTTCTCTATTAATTATATTGCAATGTTCAATTTTTAATTTTAACTTTGAATTAGTATAATCATGAAGGCATTTAGCATGGTTAATACATATAATTTCTATCTACTTAGATTACCCTGTTACATTTTAAAGAACATGGAGATGATTTTCATGGAAAATTTTGGTCATTAGTCATCAATTTTAAAAACCAATGATATCTTCTTTTAAGAATATTCGGATATATATATATATATATATATATAGTATATATATATATATATAAAATTTTGGTCATTAGTCATCAATTTTAAAAACCAATGATATCTTCTTTTAAGAATATTCGGATATATATATATATATATATATATATGTGTGTGTGTGTGTGTGTGTGTGTGTGTGTGTGTTATTGATTTTATTACTTGTAGAAATAATTTTCAATCATAAGACATTTTATCATCAAATTATGTATAAGATTGTTTTATATTATACATATTACAGATGTTATAAATATTCAAAATAAAAAGTTAACCAATTAATACGATTTTTGTTAATTAATATGATCTTTATTTTTTAATTTATATAAATACAGACATTTAATACATAGTTTACAATATTCTGCTATCACATGAAATATTATGCTCCCTACATTCCACTAATTACTACAATTTTAATATTTTTGTTTTGCTTAAAGTGACAATTTTCAAATTTCAAAAAGCATTAATTACATATTTGTCTAGTTTACTTTTATATATACGGAGCCAAAAAAAAAAAAAGATAATTAATATGATAGAAATATATAATTATAAATACATTTTAAAGATATTTTAATAAATTATAATGAGTACCTTATACAATTAATATAATTATTATTATTTTTTTTATCTTAACGTCACTTATTTTTTTTATTTGTGGGAAAAACTGAAAATTATGGCGAGGAATGAAAGGGAGAAATAGATAATGGGCAGAAAAAGCAACAAAAATCACCAATTATAAATAACCAGTTAACTCCAATAAAACATGTCCATAACTCATTTCATCAAAAGAATAAATTCTAAACTAGCTTGCTTGAAATTTACACTTCTGTTTTCGCCCTTCCATTCTCTAAGATATTCCTAATTTTCAAGCTGGAAATTCATATCCGAACTTTGCTCAGTCCAGTTCTTCTGCGGCTCCACCTCCAAAATCTGGAAAAATAATTTACTTGAAAAAGAAAAGAGAAAAAAAAAATCATCTGTGACTTCTGTAGGCATATATAATACTTGAATACAGTCATAACAAAAGCTTAGAGTTATACTGATCAATTTACTACAAGGCAGACAATTGCTTCCACTCACTCTGCAAGGAATTTTAGAAGCAAAGACCAATTGTTTCCTTTTTCTGTTCTCGTTGGGAACTACATGCAATGACTATATCTATGACAAAATGCTGTTTCAGAAATGCTGTGCAGCAACTATCATGTCGACAATATTATTAGCTCATGGTAGGTGCAAAAGTTGCCAATAAAAATGCAAGGTTAGCTGTACTCACTGTCAGTGAAAGATGAGCCTTTGTCACTCCATGCGAACTGGACTCCACCAATAAAACAATTGGATTTCCACCATGTTCCTCTTGAAACTTTGGATGCAGATGCTGATTCTAAGACATTCTCTAAAAGAAAATAAAATAATAAAGAATTAAGAAATGATTCTCACGATTAAAAATGAAAAAGAAATAACCAAAACAAATGCTTGTAGTTACATGTATCAATATGCATATTATTTGTTTCTTTACAGTGTTGGTGGATCTTTTCCACATTCCACTGCATCAGGCAATAAACTGTGACTAATTGGCTTCAATCCTCTTCGAGACCAATGGTCAGTAAGTGACACTTCTAGTTTCCTCACCTGCAAGCATTGTTTTTGTAATAATCAATTTGATATTTAGGCAAAACAAGAAGAAACCACCTTTCCCATATTTTTTCTCTTTCTCCTAAATCTTAGTAACATAAAAGCACAACTATTAATATAGTGAAGAATCCCTACAAACTATTGCTCTTTTTTATGAGGTGACATCAAAATTTGGCAATATTTCTTATCTGTTCTATATTATATAAAAGCTGATTCAACTGTAGTAGTTTGACATCTGACTTTCTCTTTCTTTTCTCACATGCTTATATTCCTTATTGCCCTCTCCAGTCTCTGCTCACATGCTCTCAAATTGCTGCGACAGATATACCATCGTGTTGAATTAATATATCGTGTTGTATTGAATTAATATGTCTTCTACCCTCTCTCTCCCGATTTGAATCACGGAGGTAAAGAAAATCGTATTGACTTATTCCCGTTTTATCAATATCACAGATGATGAATTTCTTTCAATTACCATTGGCCCTCGTCATGATGATTGGATTCAAAGTCATAACCTCCAAATTTCCAAATTGATTCTTCACTTTTCATTCAGTGGAAAACCTCATATAATTTGGTCATTTCCAATGTGATGATCAGGAAGAGTACTACCTTTGGATCCAAGGTTCAATGAGTAAAATGTTTCATTAATGTAAAATGTCGCCCAAGGGCTTATCTCCCGTTTATGCTGAATTTAAATCTCTTATCCAGTCTGATGAGTACTCCACATGCTGGTTTCAATCAGAACTCAAGAGTCCAATAATGTTAGGGACAATAGATATGTGGATCTCCATGTATTCCTCTGCTCCACTGTATGGTTTTGCTCTCCACATTTCATGATGTTTATTCTATTGATTTTATACATTTGCCCTTTTGCAACTCTCACATTTTTGTAGATTTCTTTCTTTGGTCGATATAATGTTGTGATCATAACTTTTTCTCGATTTGCTAGTATGAAATTAAATACACTATTATTTTCCCTTTGATATTAATATTTTATTTTATTGAATTGAGTTGAATTGAGAAATGAAGAACCCTCAAGAATCTCAATGTCATAAGATTTGCCTCCAATCATAACAATTAAATGTGTCAGTTCTTCATTGTTAACTTTTCGATAGTTCAAGAATCAGTAATCAAGTATGCTTTGAATCCATTAAAGCTTTCCTAACAAAGTGGTTTCAAGGTGGTGGTTTCTTATGAAGAGCACCAAGCAACCACCAGATTTAGTTCATGCGAATTTTTTCTTTCCTTTTGAACACACATTTCTGTGGACATGTTCTTCTCAAATTCATGACAGGACAAATTATCGATTATTGTTGCTTCTCTTTCTTTGTTTCAACCTGTTATTAGAAAAAGTTGTTCTCATTTTAAGAAACTCCTCATAGCTTATTTGATTTGTCTTCTTCAGTTGAAACTTAATCCAGATTAAATGTTGCATACAATTTATCAAAAAAAAACAAAAAAAAAAGTACATACCAAGGATATGACAAATTAAGGAATTTAGAGATAACCAATGAATACCATGAGAATTCACTTCTTTTTTTATGTTGGTGAGGAAATGGATTTCTTACTATAAATTTTCTCATTACATTCTATTTAATTGAAAAGAAAAAAAAAAAATCTTCTCATACATCTTACGAGTTAACAGGTCTTTATTGTGTTGTCCTTTGAACTTTTTGGCTCAACCATTGAGAAACAATTCTCCTTTGCTGGTGGGTTGTTTGTGATTATTTATGTTTTTACTTCATTTTATATGCCTTGGTACATGAGAAAAGTTAGATGCTAAAATAAAATCAAATGAATGTTAAATATTAGTGCCTCTAATAAGGGATTCATTTCCTGTATGTGAGCTAATTGATTTGAACAACTAGTCAATATAACAGGTTCTAGGCTTTAACTTATATTTCAGAGCTACAATTAGTTTCTAGAGCTATTTTGCTTTTTTAGTTCTCTTTCCAGTTTCATTGCTTTATGCTTACTTCTGTTTGGTTACTTGAGAAATTAATCTTAAGATTTTGCTGCATGGAACATAAATTTGTGAAAAATGTGTAATTTGGACCTTTAGAATGCATATTCAATAATTAAAATTTCATTTCTTATCAAAAATAAATTTTTCAAATATTTTGCTTACTACAAAGTTACAATAGAATTTGGTAAGAAGATCTCTACTTGGTTATACAATAAGGGAATTTTTCCCCCCTGTTTGTTATTTTGTGTAGTATGCTTTGAAAGACAATCTATTGAAAAAGCCAAAGGATACTCTAATGTTCGATAATCTAGAAGAATGCCAATGACCTATTCAACCAAGATCAATATGTACTGCATATGAAGATTCATTGGCAGCAACGAAGTGAGAAGAACTGGATTTAGTAATTGTAAATTTTATTCATGGAATAACATGAACCTAAACCTTAGCGAAAGATCATAGAATTGGGAATTTGAGATTATACACGCATCTATTAATTCCTAAACTTCTTTTTGCGCTGAAAACTGAGCATCAAAGAATGGAAAACAGAACCATTTTCAGTGCATAAACCAACACTTTTTCCTTTCATGAAAATCACATAAAAGACAGTCAAGCATGGATTAGGAGGAGTACCAGTTTAACAATGAATGGCTCCTCAGCAAGACTCAATGGCTCTGTTAAGATAGTCAAAAAGCCATTTCTGCTTCCATAAACAACATCAGTAAAAGGTCGATCACCGACCTGCAGGAAACACAACTTTGTTATCCATCTAAAATGAGAAAAACCAACCACCAATATAAGAACATCATGATGTTCACAAATACCATGATAAGCTGAGAAGAATTACAGCCAAAGTGCTTTTCAATTTCATCAGCTGTTCCTGCTGGTTTCTTCACCCCTACAGCAGTTAGCAGAAGCAAGTGAATAAAGCAAATGATGCATACATTTTCAGATTAATTATACTGAAGGTCACTGTATTTATGACCTAATTACCAGAAAGTGTTTAACAAAAAATACCATAACTTATAATCTTTGGATGTAAAGTCATTTTGACTGGAAAACACTTCAAAACCTATCAAATATCCAGCATAGCATATGTCATCTATGCTCCAAACCTTCTAAAAGGTAACATGTAGCAATGCAAATTAGTAGAGACCCATATAATGCATCTGACATTCAAGGAATTACTTTCATCTTTTTTCTTTAAGTTTCCCTTTCATGGTTAAACAATAAATATATTATTTATTCAACGAGAATTTACACATTCAAAAAGGCTTAGAGTTTAAATGGCATGTCATGTTGGATTTAGAGTAGATTTTAAAGTGCTTCACAACTAAAATGACTTTCCATGCAAATATTACATAATAGCTTTCCTGTTATAAAAAATTCTTTTTATCAGTTTATCAATTAACCCAACATTTTCTAAAAAGTTTACATTTTTTTCTTTTGCTTACTGAAATAAAGTTGCACGATGGAAATGTAAAGGTTTGCTACAGGATTAGGAGACATAATGGGAAACAAAAAACTTACTATGCCGTATCACTTTGATCCCAATGGCCTTCTCGAGCGCCCTGGCTTTCGAACCATCATGATCATACTCATACAGGCCTAAATCAACGCACGATAAAATGAAATAATAAATTAGCAGCAAATGGCATCAGCAGCATCTATAATAAGATAACACAACACAGGAGTTGTGCCAAAATTACCGGCTGAGTTACTAAAAACAGCGAGGTCGTTGCCAAAAACCGATTTACACTGCTCTATCGACAATCCAAGTGGACCCCAAAGTGTCAACGAGTAAGGGGCCGTCAGCGTATTATCTTTATCAAAAACTACACCCTTGAAACCTCTTCTGTGTAGCTCTGCCCAATTAATGTACCTTATATCACGAACTGCCACATGAGGGAGAGCAAAATGCTGCTCTTTGGCAAACACTGAAACCGAAGAAAGAATGCCTTCAACGTTAATTCGTTGGCCCAATGCTGCTTTCAAGTCTACCCACCACATATTTGTAAAAAGTCCTTTAGGTTCCTTGACTTCGGCGTCTTGAACTTCTTCCTGTTGCTGCTCTATTTCTTGGTCTTGGACTTGTGGATTGTACTTATTAACCAAGTTATTATCAACCGAAGATCGGAATTGATCAAATAAGGAATTGATTTGAATTGGATGTGAACAGCTTGTGCTGTTGTTGGAACAGAAATCTTGTTGGCCTTTGGAGTTGCAGTTACTTGTAGGGTGAAGAAGGATAGAAGAGATGTTATCAGGGCTGTTTGGATATTGGGGAAAGGAAAGACAAATCGATTTAGTTGTGCGACGGGAACGATATGTAGGAACGTGAAAAGGAGATGGGACGGTACAGATGCAGTTGGGAAAGGCATAGGCATACGACATTTCCATTTCCTAATCTACCTAGGGTTTTTTCGACTTTTCCGCTGTTGTTGGTGCCACTGCAATTTTAAGTTTTAACTCAAAAGTTCTTGTAGATATTAACAAGTTGCTGTGCAATGTTCAGGGGTTATAAAAAAAAAATTCGAAAATATGTTTAATCGTAAAATTAGTTTAAAATCGAATCGATTTTTACAATTAATTATTTTGATAAATTTAATTATAATATTTAATTTTTTTATTTTTTTATTAATAATTATAATTTAAATTTTTAATTATCGATTAATCGTTAGTTCACGATTAATAAATTCGCATATTATATATATTTTCAATTTTTTTCTATTTATTTCTAAAATTTATATAAAATAATATTTTAAAATATATTTAAATTATATTTTTATTTTTATACCTTATTTTTTATATTTTTCTATAAAATTTATATAATACTTTAAACTAAATTTATATTATGTCATTCTCTTTAATTATATATTAATATTTATATATAATATCCTATTAACTTTTATATATATTCTTTTTTATCATATATTGGTGTATATATTTAACTTAACACATTTAATTATATTTTTTTATATTTTAGAGTTTATATTATAACATTTAATATTATTCAAAATTTTATTTGACTTAGAATCAAGCATATTATAATTTTCAACAAATATCAAATCTTTTTTATATCATACTTTCCATATGCAATATAGAAGTTTCATATAACAATAACATGTAAATCAAGATAAGAATTTGTCATAACTTTCATCCTTTATTTGATATGATATTTTTCTTAAATTTGAATTAGGCCTGCACTTTTCTAAAAAAGTGGATAACGAGTTATATGGTGGCACCCAGAGGTACTAGGTCACCCGAAGGCACCAAACTTTTTGACCGATCAAGCAAACCCAAATGGGATCGGCTATAACCCAAACGAGGTTATTTATGATCCAAACAGGATCATGTCTGTTTAGTCGCCCAAATGGGGTTGACTACAACCTAAATGGGGTTTAAACTATTTTGATGACTAAAACGGGATCTCAACTATCGCAGTTGCAAGATACCCTTATAGGTATGCCTATTTATCCATACCCTGGACATAACGCAGGCAATTAAATCTATTTACTTTATCCTTTATACTTTGCTTTTTTCTGTTCGATCACATACATATGTGTATATGAAAACTCATGTATAACTATGTCCAAGGTAATCATATCCATGTTCATGTAACATTTTTTTAAACATGTAATCATGCTCACTATCAGGCATTACTATTACATACTTTGCTATTTTTCACCTTACACACACACACACACATATTCATGTATAACTATGAGCAGGATAATCAAAAGCATATACATGTGCATGAATGACTTTCTATAACATTATATCATATTCATAATTAAACATCTTTATTCCATGCTTTACTCTTTTGTCATCATATACTTATAGGTAATATACATACATACATATAAATGTTCATGTTCATGCATAAGCTTTCTATATATATCATATCATGCACACCTTGTGAATAATACTTTACTATACTTGAAATTTACTTCAAAGCATGTAAATCTTTCACATACAATTTTATATGACATTTTAAGTAATTGTACATGAACATATATCATTGTTCTCAAATGCTTTAGCATGATAATTCATATGCATAATATATAGGCATGTACAAGTTATCTCAACTAAGTAATATGTATAATAGTTCATATATTTGTTATATGACATACTTCATCAACTCTTTATGCCTAATTGCTTTACAAAGTAATACTAGCATATATTCTTAAACATACACTTCATATGCATATTATTATTTACAACTATATTGTATTACACACATATAATAATTACCTTTATGTATACATGCACACACACACATATATATAATCACATAATAGCCATATATTATAAACTTTCATATTTTTCATTAAAGGTTCTACTATATGGTAACAATATATCTTAAATCTCATGTAATGTTTTGTCATCAATACTTAATGTCCTTCTTTACAACTTGTATTATCTATGTCATTATGTAAATTACATGTTTAGTGTCACAATTGACCTTTATTTTTATGTTTAGAAGGCTTTAAAAATATTTAGAAAGGTTTAGAAAAACTTTGGTGACCAATTAGGGCTTAAAAATCAAGTTCAAGTGAAATAAAGGAGGGTCGCGGTCATTACCAAATGAGTAGTGATCGTGACATACATTCTGCACAGAGGCAGACTTCTAATTCCATCGTGTTTGCAATTCTTAACCCTTTTAACATCATTTTTAAGCCAATTGGCCTTTTACAAACTTCTTCCTTTATGTTTTTAGTTTCTGAAACATTAAAAATCATTTCAAAATCATATCTAAGTCTCAAGATATTTACAAATTACTTAAAACTATTTCTATTGATAGGGCTACTGGTTATCCAATTTTTAATCTAATTTTTGACATAACTAAGGGTAGAATTTGACTTGGTCATCTTTATAGAAAACCTAGATATGGAAGTCTATATTATAAACCAATTGGATTTAGCCAATTTTCTTCTTTAAAACTCAAATTATTAACAAAACACTCCAGATAGGTCCAACAAACTCAAAGACAGATTTGTCAACAAGAACAACCAGTATTATCACTAATTTGAAAATTCATAGAATAAAATAGATACAAAATTAGACTAAGTTTTCTTCATCAAATTTGTGATCCTATGTGTTTAGGTTACCTAAAATTTTGTCTCATAGCAATCCGACCCTTCTACCAATAATTAATGCTAAAATACTGAAGTCAGCTCACCGTAACTGGACAGCAGCTCACATCTGACTTAGGTATAATCACAAACTGAAAACACCCTATTTAGAGTTGTACAACTCAAAATATACTCTAAAAATAGAAACCGGTTCATAGTGATCCAACTCAAACTTTTATCAAATGACTACATGCAAAATATAAATCTTTAACTTCCACCTTTAAAAACCATATTACCACTTAAAAATAAATCCCTTACATATGTTAATCCCAAATTTCAACAATAATAATCACATGCAACATGAAAGAAATTCCCAAACCTGTCTTGAAGCCTTCAATCTTCTTCAAAACTCCTCTTTTTCCTCTCTATTTCTACTATTCTTCTTCATCACGAAAACATTCATTCATATATTCCATAAAATCCTTTTAAATAAAACTTTCCAACCCAAGAAATAAAGGATGAAGATGAAAAGGATTCATTACCTTCACAAATCCCACTTCAAAACCTTAAATCTCTATCACATGCAATAAGAATCTTGAGAGTATAAGAAGATAACATGTAAAACATTTTGAGAGAGAGATGAGGGAGATGAAGAAAATCTGAGTTTTTCTCTTCCATGTCTGGCCATCCCTCTATTTATACTCCTTAATATGACTTTTATCTCTGCACCAAAGTGTAAAGTTGGCTCCTCCATTTATTTGCATGTCAAAAATCTACCCCTACTCACTTCTTTATTTCACAATTCAATCCCCTTAAATACTTTCTCTTATAAAATTAATCCCATTTAATCCTTCTTTTAACATTAGCCCCAAGATTTCTATCCTCTTTTAATTTAGCCCATAAACTAATTTTCTCCTTTTAATTATGCCCTTATAAAATCATACCTTATAATTCATATACACAACACATCATAAAATTACCAATTAATCACACTTATGTCCCAATTAATCCTTTAACTATATTTTATTCCAATTATGCATACTTATATACCATAATGCTAATTGGACTCTAACTCTCTATCACATCAGACCATTAATCCACAAGGTTTTAACCTTTAATAATTCCTCTAATTAAACTTGATTAAACATTATTAACATGATAATACCCTTGAATTCTACTAGAGTCTATTTTGAATCCTTACACCGGTGATGTGTCATAATTGGACATGTGGCAAAGCATGATTGGAACATGTCACTGCCTAGTTAAGAGCGTATACTAGGTTAAAAAAAGTTACTTTTTCATTTTACCTTGTTCCATTTGCCTTCTCTCTGCTAGGCTATCTCTCTCTCTTGTTCATACTTTTCATCGATGCTGGCTCCTTCCTATCCTCAAATTTGTTTGTGAGATCAATTAATCATCTCTGTCTCCATCTCTTTAACTTCATTGCAACCACCAAGATTTATCTTTGACTGATATAGAAATATAAAACCCTAATAATCCTTAATAGCTCTAAAATAGAAAATAAAAATGGCTACATCACCTTCAAGCTCTTTCAATTCTTTAATCAATTTAAGACAGTGGGATAGTAAAGGTTTAAGGAATGAAAGGATGCAAGTTAAGTGTTTATATGGGAAAAAAGTTATCATACTTAAGTTATAGAGCATAAGCAACCCAGGGAGAAGATTCTACAAATGTCCTTATATTGGAGTAATAATTTTATGTCATTTTTTATTTTTTATTTTTTATTTTTTATTTTTTATTTTTTATTTTTTATGATGAGATAAAGCCGAATCTTTTTTTTAATGTGTATCATACTGTTAATGTTCATAAGGAAAAGAATGCAACTTTTTTTCTTGGTTCGATTATATGGCAGTAATGAAAGAGAGATCGCGAATGTTTTTGTATGAATTGCATATGGAGAGTTTACAACTACAACAAGAGATTATGAGATTAAATAGAAGGATAGAAGGCAAATCGGTTGCCATACAACAATTGGCAATGAATTTTAAAGAAATGAATGAATTTTTCTAAGATTGAAAGGAAGAATGGAATGAAGTAGCTAGTGAATGGAAGTAAAAGAGAGCTTAGGGAATGTTATAATTGGGTAGTGAAAGTTATGTTTGTTGCTTGGATTTTTTTACTATTAAGCAAGGTGTATGCATAATTTAGTACACTAATTTGTAGTGCAGAATTTGGACCAGTATGGTTGTAATAAGATAAAGTATGTTAATGTTATTTTGTAGTGCAGAATTTGATTGATTCCAATAACCTTTTGGAAACATTCAATATGAAATTAAGAATTATTGTACTCCTATGCTATTTCTTATTTATTAGCATAAAAGGGATGAATTCATATTGAAGTTTATTTGGCATAAAATTGACAAATTGTTCTTGAATAATAACAATCATTATGGTTAAATTAGTTGGAAAAATAAACCTAAAGTGCAAACATGTTCATGAGCATTAAAATATCGTTTCACCATTATATTAACATAATACTGAAAGGACATATATATTCATGGCATCACATGTTGTACTTCCATAATACAAAATATAGTTCTTGGAAGTATATAGATATCTATACTACAAAAAACAATGCCCATACAAAGTGATCCCGAATATCATATTGAAAATTGCTTATCACTATTTTTTCTTCTTTTTGAATTGCCTCTTAATGTTTTGCTTCTCCAAATCAGTGAGCAATAGTTTTTTTTTCTTAGGGGTTGAAATGGCATTCTTGTTGGCATGGAAACTTTATATCCATTTCATTTAAATTGTATAAGCCAAGAACCTGTGGGGATACCACTTGTCTTATTGGAAGTTGTTGTTACATCTTTTTCACTTGGAATTGGAAAATTTTTCTTCGAATCAACTTCATGGTCAAGCATAATAGGTGCCAGATCCTCATCTTTACTACTTTCATTTTCATCTCCATAAGAACCAACAATGTAGCTTGATGCATGAAGGTTCATCATGCAAGTTTGGTTGCCCAAGATCCTACAATATTTACAATACAGAAAAAACCCATTAATCAATATATATACATATTATATAACATGCTAAATATACAGTCAAGTTATTGAAATTACACTTGTACATAAATATATAGTGGTTATCAAACTCACCCTGCATTCATTAGAGAGTAAAAAAATAGTGGGAACTTGTCTGAAAAAGACAAGTTAATAAAGACAAAGGCACTACTATAAAGAGAATAATGTCACATGGAATTGGGACCATTAGCTACAATATTCGAGATAAGGTTCAAATTTCAGCTTTAACTATTTTTAAACATGTATAAAAAAGAAAAAGCCTCAAGCCTATTATTTGGTAACAAACAACCCTAAACCCCATTATTCATTAATAACAAACTATCACTAAAATTGAATTAACCAACCTGAAGGAGTCTTCGACATCTCCAGAGTGCTCGTTTGACATTTTAGTCTGCTTTCTTTGATGTATTCCACTCTTTGTCGAATCAAATTTTTGCTCGATTTAGTGCGAGATTTCAAATTGCTTTCTTTGATTTATGGTTTCAACTCATGATTTTTAGTTTTTCTTTTATTTCAATTCAATGTTAACATGTAATTTGTGAAGATTGAAGAAATCGATCTTAAGAACTTATTAGATTGTGATGTTGAAGAGATTTTTTCAGAATAATGTTTGATTGAGAAATAGGATCAAGAGAGGGCAGATAGAAAAGGGTAAAATGAAAAAGTAACTTTTTTAACCTAGCACGTGACATGTACATGCTGCCAACTAGGTAGTGACGTGTTCCAATCATGCTCTACCACATGTTCAATTTTGACACATCATCGATCAACTAATGAGTGTTCAGTCAAAATTGGCAGCGATTGATGATAGGGATAAAAATCTTCCGATTTTCATACATAAGGGGTAAAAATCTCCCAAATGGAATATTAGGGTCAAAGTTGCTAATTTTTGAAAATATCAAGGGTAAAAATGCACCTTTATGCTTTAATTACATAGGCAAATAAATCTCTTGTCCAATTCAAAAAAAAAAAGCTTTAATTACATAAGGAAATCATAAAGTAAACTTTATGCTTTTGTTATTTATACTTTTTCATTTTTTGGGTAATGGAGTTTTCATGTAATTTATACATATTTTATAACATGTTGGCTATTACATTATTATTTTTAAATGGGATAAAATTTGTAAAATTTTAAAAAATTAATGCCACAAAAATTATCTAAAAAATTAATGTATCAAAATTGATAGTGAAATTACTAGCTCCTATCATAATGGAATCTGTATGAATGAAAAAAGCCAATATCAAAAATTGGTATGTGTGTCGATTTTTGAAAATGAATTTTTTTAAAGAGAAGCATATTGCATGCTCACAAATTTTACTGTGGACACCATTCACCATAGTAAAACATATGAATCCTACAGCTACAGAAAATAGGCCCATAAATTTTTTTCCTTTAAAACAACTTCACTTCTTTCATCAAGCACTCTCATTCATCAACATTTATCACACTTTTTCATTCATTACATCACAAGCTTTCTTTCATTCGTAACATTTTCATTTTTCTCTTCCTTTCCATTTCTATACCATTTAATTCTAGTAAAAGCAAATTTTGCTCAAATTATTATGAAAAAATTTGTCTGAACAGTTAGAAGAAAATGTAGTATTATATGGCTATAGTATAATTTAATTCTGTTAAGCAAAAGTTATATTAATATTAACCTTAGTTTCATTCTTAACTTGTAGATGGTGATAATTTTGATAATTTTGAAATATATCTAACTACAATAAAAACATTACTATCTAATGCAATAAAACATTACTATCTACAAAATCAAAATTAAGTTATTATTTTTTTCATTTAAAAAAAAAGTTTTAGTTAATGTCAAGACGATTTATTTTCATTCTACTTGATTTAATCGATTGCCATTTTTTTTACTATATTGCAAAAAGAAAAAGAAATTATTAAGTTTTGGCATTTCTTATATGAATCAATTAAAAAATTATCTACATATGGTTTGAATCAAAAATTAGTAATTCACAATTCGATTTTTTTATATGTTTTTATATTGATATTCATAAGTTTGGTCTATTTAGTTGTTCTATATATTGTAATTTTTTAATGAAAAAATAATATGATAAATTTTAATTTCATGAAATAATATAATAAATTTTAATATGATAAAATAACATGATAAATAAAAGTATACAAATTTAACATTTATTTTTATTAATTTAATTGGCACCAGTATGCTTACATGGAACACTAAATGAAACTTGATCCTTGGAGGCAACTCTACCTTGGGATGATCTGTACAACTGCTGAATTAAAAATAATATAACAATATACAATCATATGATTACAATAAATAAAAAAAATTACAAGAAATTATAATGAGAGGCTATCCAATGAAAGTTGGTGAAACTCTTTGCATGATACTACTAACATTTAATTTGAAATGTATAACAAAAATTTAAAATAGTGAGTATGTAACAAAATATAAGCAATTAATTCTGATATTTTTGAAAAATATAGTAAAAAATAGTCTAAAAAATTATTTAAAAATTAGCGATACAATGCCAATTGAACAAAAAACTTATTGTGAGTTGTACAATTATAATATATGGCCTGAATATTATGTTCATTATATTATAACAAAAGAATTGTGGCCTCTATCAACGAAAATTTCAATAGATTATGTATCCATTTACATTTCATTTTCATTTAAGTATTTTTTAGCAATAAGTATGGTTAATTATTTAGTAAAATTATATCATAATTTAAATTTCTATTCTATAATAATTTATGAAGGACAATACAATATGATGCAAAAGTTACAATAATAATAAATTGATGAATGTTATAAAGTCATAAATAATTATATCTTTAATTGTATATAATGTATTATAATTTAACAAATTAGAATAAAAAATTAATAATGATTGTAAAATTCAGAATAGAGAGATGGATTTAACTTGATAATCAATATAATTTTAGAATGTATAATTAAAATAATTAAAATTAAGTACAAAATACTCTTCTAAATGATCAAAATAATTTTCAAATATTTAATTATAATAATTATACTACAATAAATTTTACTTTTTTGCGATAATTTTTTTTAATAAAGCAAATAATTTTGTCATTAATTATAACTTATAACAATAAATTTTTTAAAACATCACCATTCTATTTATTACTGTAGATACCATGACCCCAGATAGCCTAGATTAGTGTTACTTGATGATAAAAAAAATAACATATTTCTTACAAAGATCACGAATCTTGAAGCTTCGACCTTGATCTCTACATTTTCATAAATGTTTTTTGTGATTTTCCAACTTCATTTTCTAAGAGTTTTGAAAAGAATTTCAAAAACCTTGAGTTCGAACCTCTAAGAGTGACAAATTGTTGTCTGTCATAAAGGGATGGCCATCTATGACTACCATCTTTCAGTTCAAGTAAGATTCAATGCATTTTGATAATTTTAGAAATCACATGAGGGACGACCGTCTATTAATAACATATGCCCATTTGTAGGGTTATTTCCAGATTTTTCACATTTTTTAGTTTTTAAAATCTTGGATAAAAGATCAGATTTTAAGATCAGATTTTAAGAATCTGATCTAAGTTGGATTTTAGAGGACTAAGTCTTCCTATTTTGGAGAATTATAGTTAGAGTTGATCTCAAACTCTTCTCCATATACTTAAAGGAAAAATTAGGGTTTCAGAAAGGGGATTCTCACTTTGGAAAATAGAGGCACACTTTTTTAGGAAGAGAAATTTGATTCTTTATTCTTGGAAAGCATAACCTCAAGTAACTTTCCACACCAAAGAAAACACATTCTTCTATATCTTGAGTGTGAGAATTGAAGATCGAAGTTTCATATTATTGCTTCTAAAGTTACAAAGCTAAGAATTATTAAGGGTAATATTCTAGACTTTTAGTTCCTTTCTCTCTTTAGATTCATATGTTGTTCATGTAGTTAACAAGGCTTACTCATTATTTGTAATGCCATGATAAATGTATTTATGTTGTTTATTTTATTGGTTTGTAATTTATTTATTGTCATGACAATATGATGTTTTTTATTGGGTTAAATAACATGCTAGATCTTTTATTTCCTACATTGAAGCATAATATAAATCCTTAATTTATTTTCTATTTTGGTATGTTTTATATGGTGTTGGCATGATTTGAATTCCTTTTATTGTTTTTAGAAGATTTGACATGCTTTAGGGCCTTAGAATCATATATTTAGGAATTTGATCATATTTTCTCCATTTTTTATTAAGTTTTCTACCTTATGTCTATTCCTCGAGTGATAAATGGGAAGAAGACCCAATAGACAACTGTCTATCAGCATGATTGATAGGACATCTTGGTGCCTTCTTATCCCATCTCTCCCTCTTTTTTGGCCATCTGTCTCTTGTATTGGGGTGTTTGTGGCCCTCTACTTTACCTTTTTAGCATATTTTAGTGTTATTTTACTAATTTTATTCATTTTAAGTGTTTAGATGAATTTTAATTTTATTTTTACTTCTAGTCCTGCATGATCTACATTCTATTCAATTAATATTGATTCCATTTGTGATTTTTATGTGTTTTAATTTCATTCTTTGAGTTATTCTATGTTTTATACTAGTTGATATGTTTTTTGAATGTTTCTTTAAGCCATTATTTTCATGCATTTGTGGAGTTTTTGGGAGAGTTATTTTTTCCTTAGAGGTTCAACCTTTAGATGGTTCATTTCTATCCCTTTTTACTTTTTATTGGATTTAGTTTATGTCTTATTTTACTTTGGTTTATTATGTTTTTATTTGTTTGTTTCATTTATTTATTTTTGTACTTTTATTTGTTTCTAATTGTATTTTATTTTAGGGATAGAATTTTTAGCATGTTAATTATTTAAAAGTCATTTAATTATTTTGTACTTAATTAATTTATATTTTTCCAAATAAAATGGGCCAATATCCACTTTTACTAATGATACAATAAAAAGAGTCCTATTTTCATCAAAATTAGAATCACTCATCCTACATTTTCCAAAAAATTAATAAGTACTCTTGACCTATATTTTGTAAATAAGTATGAAGGAACCAATGTTTCCAAACTTAATAAATAACCCGTTTTATGTATGATATTTTATCTTTCCTCATTTGGACAATTTGCCTCTATAATAAGTTTAAGTAGTGGATTTATTTGCTTTAGTTACTCGCTTTATTTATTTGATTGATGTGCAATGCGTCATGTGAGAAGAGAGATAGTGGATTAATAAATAAAAACCTAATTATAAACAATACCTAACTGAGATGGCAAGTATAAGTGATATCATGAATACTGATCTCTATTTGGGCATTAAAAGGTTGAGATTCATTTTTCAACATTCTATTGGATGGTGACTCCATGATACCTGCCTCTTTGAACCCATATTGGATGCCTTCATAGGTTAACCGTCAATAATAATTTGGACCTAATCTATTTTATTGTTAAGTGGCCAATTTATAAGTTATAGCGAGCCTTATCCGATCTCAAACCCTAAAAGCAGGCCTCCAAAAGCAAATCCAAAATCGAGCGAGCTCCGGCACGCATCATAATTACTATAACAAAAATATCTTTCATTAGTTTATGTTTTAATTTTTATCACTAATAGATTATTTTTGTGATGAAAATATATTTTATCATGGTTTCTTTAGGAGGAAAAATTTTTCACTTTTTTTAGGGAAAAAAATTATTGACAAAATAATCACTTATTGCAACGTATAAATTTGTCATAAAATATTAATTTTTCGTGATGAATTATATTTTCCATAGTTAAATAAATTATTGAGAATAAAATAATTTTGTCAAAAATAAGATATCGAGATATAATTGTTTAATCAAAAAATAATTATATATTCTATTGCAATTGTTATAACAATGTTAAAATAAGTAGAATAACTATCTGTAAACAATTAATTAAGAGCATGAAAAATTTATGTTACATAACCTACTACAATTTTACAAATAAAAGTCGAATGAAATGTAAATAAATACACATAGTTATTTTAAGACTTCATTTAACATTATAATATGAAATTAAGTGTAGGTTTTGACATAAATCGTTATTGTATAGGAGTTGTATAAATTAACTCGAGTCTTATTAATGGGGAGTTATTAACACTTCAATAGAGACATCTATCTAATATAATATGAAATGATTTAATAAATTTTTATACATATATTGCAGATTAATAATTAGTTATGCCATTTTCAATTTAGTAGTTACACAACAAGAAAAATGCAAAATAGCGAGGATAAGAGCTAAATGATATATTTTTTTTGTAACTAAATCAGTTTAGCAAGAATTTAGCATGGATAAAAATTTTACAACAAAATTCATCATAGCAGAATTTAGCAAGGATAAAAGTTGTTGCTAAACTTTAGTGGGGTCTAAAGTTGTCGCTAAATTTTAGTGGGAACAAGTCACTTGTTAAATTTTAGCATGCATTTTTTATAACAAATGATTTTCTCACTAAATTTTGTGTGAGATTTATCCTCGCCAAATTTGGCATGAATGTCGTGATGATATTATACTCGTTAAATTTGAGGATAAAAGTTGTCACTATATTTTAGTGAGGTAATTAGAGATGCTTACGAGATGGGGAATCCCTAACCTCGGTGGGGACCAACCCCAAAAGGGGCCAGGATTCCCCAATTTTTCTCTGCATGGGGGCGAGGAAGGGGATTAAAAAATCCCTGAGGTGCTTTTTAGGGCGAGGGCGAGGAATGGGGTATCCGCCCTGCGGGGATTCCCGACCCCGTATACAATATTACTATATTAACCTTAATTTTATAATTAATTATGTATATGCCATTCACTATAAATTATCCACTCAAAACCCTAAGTCCCTAACTTCATGTCCTGTCGTTTCTTCTCTAGATATAGCTCATCTCTCTCTAATAAAGAAATCAGTCTTTGAATCGATTTGCATACCTCTTCATCATTCGTCACCATAGCTCCTCGCCAAGATGTCGACGTCTACCTTTTTGACCGTCGACTAAAAATTGGTTAGTCTTTTTCTTTTTTTTTTCTTGTCTCTAATAATTTTGCATAAATAGTTGAATCTTTTATGATACGTGTGAGTTATATCATTTTTCTTTCTGTTGTTAATCTTGATTAATCAGACTATTTGTGATATATAAATTTGTTATAAAAAAGAAATTTATTATAATTATTTATATACAAAAAAGAAAATAGCAAGCTTATCAGTCAATAATTATTTCTCTTGTTGCTTAATCTCTATTACTTAATCTTCCTGGACTGCTTAATTTTGCCAATATGTCTGGTTGAGTTTTGCCAAGTCACCGAAACCAGGTCTTATCTCTTTCAAACTCTTTTCATTACTAATTTAAAGTTGTTGTATCTCGATCGAAGGATCCCTTTTGTAGTGGCAGATGGTTCCTTCTGTTATGTTGCCGAGTTTCTTATTGCCTTGTTTGGGAACTACAATTTTGCTCTGCAGAATACCTTTTTTGTCGACTAAATGGGTGTGTAATTACTAATTGCATAGGATGATATTAAGGATGCCATGCCATGGCCTTGATGTTTTCTTTTTTTATTACATAAGATAATATTAAGTTTGCTGATGTTTCTTTTGATTTTGGGTCTGATATTTTCACTTGTTTGCTCTAGTTATAACTTTGTTCTTCTGATTTATAGAGGAACATTTTGCCTAACTGACTACATAATGGGAATTACAAATCTTTTCATATATAGTTCAATTTAATTTAATTTAATTTTTGTAGGGAAAAGGGATAATAATCTTTTCATCAATAGTAGTATGATAATCAAGTCCATAATAATACATAATGATTCGTGCTTCTAGGATTTACTTAATCCACTATTAATTTATATTTTTGTACACTAAACCATTCATTTTATTTTATTTTGTTAATTATCTTTAATCTAATTTACCATATGAGGATTTATTCTTTCATTATATATATATATATATATGTATAATGTCAGGTCTGCCATGTGAATTTGCTTCATTTATGCAAATATATAATTCTTACTAAATAATTCAATTTTTTAGGGTTCATTAAGTTCACAAATAAAAGAATAATTATTTGATATTTTTAGGATCAGAATGCTCAAATCTTGAATCTCGTTGTGTCCTATATTTCTATGCATTTTATTGTAAAAATAGTCATAAAAAATAACTAGAAAACAATAAAGAAAGAAAGGTTTGTTCTTTTTACACTAAAGGATATTCCATCAACTTTTTCTCCAAAGTTGAATTAATCTATGGAGACACAAGGCCAACAACTCGATAGAAACAAATCAACAACTTTTCAATAGATTCTCTAGTAAGTGGTATTTCTGTCTCTAACCTCACCATATCTTCCACTTTAATCACTATTGATGTTAGATCCTTGAAAAACAAGTTCAATTGAGTTAGAGCTTGCCAAACTTTTGATGGAAGCAATTTGCGAAATGTAACTGACAATAAATGTTGCATCAAAACATAACAATAATGGATTTTCATACCAAATAACTTGTAATTTTTTCTATTAACACAACGACTCAAATTAAAAACATGTCCATTAGGAAACTTTAAGGTTTTCAGCCATTCTAACAACACCAACTTCTTTTCTTTATCAAGTTTGTAACAAACTTAGGGGTACTTACCACTATGCACATCCTTCTCTAATTCTGGTCGCTTACAAATCTTGCTCATATCTTATCAAGCTTTGGCATTATCTTTTATTTTTCCTTCAACATTAAGAACTGTATTAAAGATATTTTCAAGCACATTTTTCTCAATGTGTATCACATCTAGGTTATGATGGATTATATTTATTTTCCAATAAGGTAAGTCCCAAAAGATGCTCTTTTTTTCCATCCACAATTCTTAGATAATTGATCATTAACTTCATCTACACCAAGTTCAGTGACTTTTATGAAACCTAATATATTTATATGATTGAGGATTTCTTCACCTGTTGGTGTTGGTGGTGGTAGGGAATTCTCAACTACTTTATGATGAAATTTTTTATCCCTCCTAAATGGATGAGTAAGTGGAAGAAACTTACAATGTTTATCAAACCAACTCATCATGTTCCTATTTGTTAATTTAAATGCTTATAAATATGTATACAATAAGGGTAAGCTAGTTTCCTATGTGTACTTTAAATTGATAACATAAAGGATGCATTGAAGTCACTAATTATCCACATTAGTGCAGCCCTTATTTTAAAATTCTATTTTGTAGAGATATCGTAAGTGTCAACCCCAATCTCTCACAATTCAATCAACTCAACAATTAAAGATTACAAATAAACATCTATATTTTGCTTCGGATTGTTAGGAGCAAGAATAATTATAGTTAAGAATAAGTCTGCCTCTTTCATACCCATCCATAGGGGCAAATTGTAAGGTGTAAGAATTACAAGCCATGAGGAGTGTTGTTGTCTTAACTGACCAAAAGGTTAAAATTTATCACTACATAACCTAAGCCTAACATTCCTTAATTCCAAGGCAAATAAAGGATTTGTTTCATTAAAATGCTACCAAGCTTTTGAATCAGAAGGATGACACATCACACCTTTTTTTGAGCATGCTCATCATGCCATCTAGTTGCTATAGCGGTTGTGTAGACATCGAGACTAGATTAGCCTCTATCAGGGTTACCTAATGAGGATAATGCTATTTTGGAAATGGTCAGGAAGTAAAGGCACCTTCTTTTTTCCTGTCCTAACATTTTCTTTCGACATTAGAAAGTGTTTTTCATCAGGGTTTTTTAAGGGGAAAATCATCCTTTTAAAAGGCATATTTTCATTCTTTTATATTTGGTGGGAAAGTACCTATGGCTAGGACCCTTTTTTGTTGACCCAGAAAGAGAGCCATGGGTTGACTCATGGGTCAGGTTCATGCCTCATTGCTTAAGTCACAAATTAAAGCCCTTGGTCACTTCCCACTTTGGCCCATTTCTCCCCAATGAGTCACGATCCAGAGTTTATGACTCACCCTTTTTAACCTTGATATAGAGGTTTGGGCCCCACCGAGTTTATCCATGAGTCATGGCGATTCACTAGTCATGGACTCGATCCATGACTTAGTGTTTTCCAGCAAAAATCTCCATTCTCTTCTTGTGAGGTAAAAGATCATTTCAGCAAGAAAATATCTACTTTTCTTTGATCTTAATCCAAAATTTAATTAAAAAGGATGGGACATTTTCCTAGGATTAAGGAGGGCAATTAACACAAAAACTAATAAGAGAGAGAAAAAAAGAAGAGCGATTTTTTGAAAAAATAAAAAATAACATGGATTTTGAATGAAAGAAGAAGAACTTGAGTTTTAAAAAAAAAGAATTTCATATAAAAGAAGGAAAAGAGCAACCAAAGTCGCTTTCACTGGCCTTAAATCATAGCAAAACTGAAGGTAATGTAAATGGGTTATCCTTTTGTTAAAAATTTTTTAAAGTTTTTTTTTTGTTTATCTTGATCTTAAAAGGCTTTGTACTTTGTGCTCTTCCATGTGAATGACTTGTGTAAATTGATCCTTGTGTTTGTGATGTGTAATATTGTATAACTAGTGTTTTATGCATATTTTTATGAGTTATTATCTCCTTTGTTGATTTGCTTGAGCTTTGCATCTTTAATGGCCACTTTCTCTCTCTAGAGTTTATATTCTCTCACTTGATTTATCTATATGATTTATGTTTTTGATGTATTTTGATCTTAGTTTAAGACTTATATGCTGATGTAATGGGGTTTATGAATGTTTTGTATTATTTTTGTCCTCTTAGTTAGATTTTTAAACCCTTAAGCAGTGTCCATAGTGTCATTCCAATGTTACTAGGCAACCCTGGATTGACTCACGGACCCAGTACATGACTAACTCTCCTGGATGAATCCGTGACTCACCCAAGAGTTGGCCATGACTCACTGGAAGGGGCATGACTTGCCCTAGTCAGTTCGGGACTTAGCCTATCCTAACCTATGACTCACCTGAGCCAATAAGTGAGTCCGTGACTCACTCTCATCTGGTTCTTTATATTTTTTTCTTTTTTCTTCATTTGTCATGATAGCCCCTTTTGCTTGGTATTTTCTAAGTTTAATTTTTTTTCTTTTTTGATAAATAGTCTGCAAACTATTTCCATTTATAACCACATCTTTTTCCATTTCTTACTCATATCTAATCAATTCACTGTTTTGTTTTTAGGTGTATGAATCCCTAAAATTGTTTGGAGGGGATGAGTAAAACATGATAGACTCAGAGATAAATAGTCAATTTTTTGTTATTTATTTATTTTATTTCGATTATTTGTATATTTCGGCCTGTATAATTATTATCTACCTGTAATAATATACTAAAAAGGGTATTTTTGGTATGAAATTAAAGGAAATCTCATTAAATAATTTTTTACCTAACTAATTGGGTTTTATTAATGAAATGGACCAATGTCCCATTTTATTATTCCTTTTACACTAAATGAATTTTTTAAAATATTCATGGGAAACTAATGTTTTCAAATTAAATGAATGCCCCAATTTATGTATGTTTATACCTTTAGTAATTTATTTATTAAGTTCTTTATTTCCTTTGGCCTGAATAAAAAATGTTTGCATTTAAAGCCGTAAGAGCAAATAAATTGATTCTGATTTTCACATGCTAGGACCAATGTCCCTAAATACATGCGATTTATGTATGAATTTTATTACTTTATGCATGATAACATGTTTATTTATTCACATTATTACATTTCTTGCAACACATGAGATAGGGGCTAGTATAATTAAGTATAAGCAAATATTTTTGTTAGCCATTAACCAAGTACGTGAGTAGAAATGAGGTCTGAACTATCTCTAGTTTTCAGTATCATGAACTTAAAAAAAAGAATCACTTTTCTAATGTTCTATTGGGTGGCGATTCTTATAATATGTGCCTTGTGATGCTTAGCAGACACCTTGTAAATTAGTCATTAGCAAATGGATGAGAATACCCTAACACACTGTCTCATGCCTTTTAGAGGCCGAATGGCATTGCTTATTAGGTTGAATCCTTATTCATTGTGAAGCGATTGGTTTTCATGAGTTGAGCAAATCTTAATTCGACCTCAAGTCCTAAAAGCTGGTTTTAAAGAGCAAATTGGATGCCTATAGGGTTCAGCGCGTGTCAAAGGTTGCATTTGAATTATACAACCTTTTTAACCTATCTTTAAGTGGGAAATAAATCGTTTGTTCACTTGAAACCCCATTCCTTTTATATCTTGCATATTGACAAAATTTACACTTGTCTAATCCTTGGTCTTCTCCCCAAACAATCATGCAACCCAACTTACAATAGTTAATTTTCTCATACGGCAACCTCAAAGCCTTAACTAGCTTTTTTATCTCATAAAATCTTTTAAACCATTGTATGGTTTTATGGTAAGCAATCCCTTATCAATGCATATGGTTCATCATAACATCTCTCAAATAATAGATGATTACTTTTGCTTGCTAGCAATCGTGAAATAACCAACATTTGAGATTGGTTTTCACATCCAAGGTTCAATGGAGTATCAACTTTCTTAGGATATGGCCTAAATTCTACAAAGGATGATGAATCCCAAAGCTCCTATTGTAGAAAATAGGAAATATAGAGCAGAGGAATTCCTTGGTACTACATTAGAGGAATCAAAAAGGGTAGAATTTTAGCTAGAAAGGATTCGACATGTATTTGATTAGACCCAATGTCTAGCTAGTTAGAAAGTGACATATATTATGTCTTTACTTCAAGGACAAACATACGACTTGTGAAAGATACAGTTAAAGTAGCCCTAATTGCCTAATCCTCTTACTTGGGAATGCTTTAAAGAGGAGTTCAATAAGAGATATGTTATCGAAGCCTATAAAGAAGAGAAATTGATAAGGAGTTTATTCTTCTAAGCAAATATGTATCAGAATTTATGCTAATTGAAGCCTTCAAATGTCATCAATTTGAGGATGGCTTAAACGATTATATTTAAGAGCACTTGATCAGACCCACTTTATTACAGTCAATAAACTACCATCTACTAGTACAAGCAGCCATTCGAGTAGAAAAGAGCGAAGTGGCCAATAAGGAGAGAGTAGAAAAGAAGATTTGCTAGAGGTGGTACATCTACAAAAAAAGGCCTCGAGTTGTATAGGAAGATCAACCAGCTAAATCTTTTAACAATCTTGCTGCTCGAGATAAATGACAAGGAAAATTTACATCATCTAAATTAGGTAAGGAGATGACAATAGGATAGGGTGGAGGATAACTACCAGAGTACACCTATTGTTCCAAGAGACATTGGGTTACTTATAGGATGTTAATAGGTACTTGTTTTAGATGTGACGGTACTAATAATTTCATTGCCAACTACCCATTAAAACAAGAGTAGGGGTCTACATAGTAGAGCAGTAGGGGAGCTTATCATGCACCCTTAATAGGCAGAGGGCATGAAAGAGGTCGAGGAGGAACCAATCAATTTAGAGCTTAGTTTAGAAATGCCTATGAGACCATGGATCGACCCATTGCTTCTACACTTCCTGCCCAAGCATATGTAATGAAAGCTCATGAAGATTTTAATATGGGATTCATGATTCATAAAGAATTTACAGTTTAGAGTGTGAAGTAGAACCATAAAAAGGAAACATACGAGTGGCAGTGCCCAAGAAAGAAGAGAAGGCATACACGGCAACGCAAGGAGAACAAAGGCCAAACTCTTAGCCAAGCAGGAGGAGAATGGAGCCATTCACGTGGCCACACAAGGAGAAAGGTAGCCATTCACATGACCATGAAAAGATAAATGGCAATGCAGTGGGCAACCATATAAGAAGAAACCCAAGTTATCACATGTCCATGCATGAAGAAACAAAGAAAACCCACAGCCACGCCTGGAAAACCAAAGGAAATCACATGGCCATGTAGGAAGAGCCAAAGGAAACACACGGCCGCGCATGGAAAACCAAAGAAAATCACGTGGCCACTCAAAGAAATATCGAAAGGGGAAACAAAGGCATACGTGGACATGCAGAGGGAGAAGGGACAGGCTGCACAGCCATGCATAGGGACTCGGCAGCAAGGGTTCAAAACCCAGATTTCCCGATTATGCAAACATGAAATTAAATCACAACCCTCACCCTCACTTACTTAAATGATCATTCAAGTCTCAATTCATCTTATACTCATCAAAACTCATTAGATTAAGCCTTTAATCTTACTAATAATACCTATACACAAAAGAGGAAAAATTATATACAGTAACAGATGAAACCAATTCTCGTACCTCATACCAGCTTCATCTCCTTCAAAAATCCACAGATCTAGCTCTTTCTTCCTTCTCCTAGTCTTGATCTATCTACTTCTCCTCTCTCCTTATACACAGAAACAACAACATGATCTTACAATCCCTCATGACCAAAATCATAAATGAAGAAAAGAAGAGGAAGAAGAGATTTTCAAAGAAAGACATTACTTTAATCTTAACTCACAAACCCTAACTCCCCTTCTCCAACCCATAACCAGCACAGAGAGAGAGAGAGAGAGCTATCCCTTAAAATGCCAATCCCTCCCCTCTCAAAACCCTTGCTTTCCTTCTCCAAGAAGCTATTGAAATATCTCATTGTGAAATTCAAAAATTGCCCTTAGTTAACTTAGCCCTAACAACTTATTTTCTTAACATCTAACACTCAAACTTCTTATTTGCTTCAACTGTATCCCTCTTTTATCTTAATTTTAACCATATTCAATTTACATACATGTTGAAATTAACAAAATACCCCTAATGAGACTTAACCTTAACAATGCAAAATAATTCAATATTTGCCATAATTAACCATAATTCTCGTCACTTTACTATAATCCGGTTAGGGCCATGATTGGGTCATTACAATTCTCTCCTCCTTAAAATAATTTCGTCCTCGAAATTCAAACACATCATCTTTATCTTTAATGCTATAAATTTTTAAACTCAATCTTATATACAAATAATTATAACCATAAAAACTCATCTACCTATCATTAGTATCTGCCTCTGATTTTTAGATACTCTTATGCTCATTACATTTCCTATCAGTTTTTCCCCTTTTAGCTGGGCTAGATATGTGATGCAATGCTTTTCATGTGATATGGGGTGTTATGCAATGCGTTAATGACTTCATGTATGCAATAGAGTACCAATGGGTATTCTCATAAACTGTAAATGTCTTATCCTATCCTGATATAATGAAACATGCTCAATAGCCCAAGCTAATTAGGAAAATCCTGACTATCATATATACATATAGAGCATGTAGAGCATCCTATTAACCTCAAATCTTGCATGCTCAGCAATGCCATAACTCAATTATCTTTTTATCATATAAACTTTTTCCTTAAACATCTTAATAAACAATCTAGATATACTTATAATCAACTAATGTTATACTTCAATCATAGATAATTAAGGCTTTTATGCACTTCCAATATTAGGGAGTGAGAGATACCGATAATTTCTTAGATGTCATCTCACAATTTTTTTTTGAATTAACATCTTATTAGTACTCCAATATCCATCAATCTCAAGTTAATCATTCCTCGCAATCATCAAAATTTTTGTCTCAATGACAATAACATCTAGTATGGGTATTTGGTCTATACCAATATCATCTCTATCTCCAAGAATCATTCGTAATTTCGCATTGCCCAGAAAAGACTAAACCTGGGCTCTGATACCACTAATTGTAACACCCTAATCCACTAACCATACATAAACATCAATCACCACCATAACCTAGCAAGATAAGGCATAGATAATAATAAACAGCAAAGGCCATAATAATTACATGCCACAATAACTTAAAACAAACTTATAATTAAAATCCCTAACATAATACCAAAGAAAATACATAATGAAATCCTCAAGCAACTGCACTCAGTCAAATCTTCTCTTCAAAGGCTGACTAGCCACAAGCTATCGATCCATTAGAGCTTAATCAATACCTACATGGATAACAAATTCGTGTTAAGCTATAAAGCTTAGTGGGGAACCCAACTCCAAGGATAAACTCTAATAAAATATCTTAAAATCATTACACCCTTTAAATTTATGTGAACATATAAGTCTACAATATTAAACGATCTCACCCTTGCTATACCAAATGAATTTGCTATCCTAAACATGAATATTATTCTTGCAATAATCTAGACCTTATAGTAATTGATAGTACAGCTTTCATTGTAAGCATTTAATCACATTTATTATGTATGACATGCCTTCAATGTTCAATCAAAGCATAAGGGAGCATATATATCATGCATCATCTATACGAGTTATTTTAAGCATCAATACTTCACATATGTCATGCAATCTTAGTTATATAATACAGAGCAGAGAACTACATTTCATTGAAATCATTCTAGCCATAAAGAAATTTAAACCAAGCAATATAGTAGTCCATTATCATTTTCACATTATATAGGTGAAGCAAATGATATATATATATATATATATATATATATATATATATATATATATATATATATATATATATATATATATATATATATATATATATATATATATATATATTTCTTCATTCCGAGTAAATTGCTGAGTCTTTTAAACTTTTAATAGCCTGCCATGTACTAGTTCAAAAGGTGGATAACGAAAATAATAGATACTGAAGGTATTAAACGATGGACCCAAAGGGCCGAACTATGGTTCCATAAATGATCAAAACACTAGACCCAAACGGGGTCATCAATGGTTCTAACAAGGAACAAACAATAGATCGAAAAGGGCTGAACGATGGTTTCATAAAGGAACAAAACCCAAATGGGATCAACTATAGCAGCTGCAGAATCCCTCTAGGTATGCCTATCTAATCCACAACCAAACTAAGAACCACAGGCTTTATCACTTTAAGAACATCTTTCATTCATGATATTCTTTCTTATTTAATATAACATTTACTTAAAGCCATTTTCCACAATTGAACACATATTATTCATTTTCGTAGCAATACTGGCTTAAAGCCTGGATATTCAATTATACATATTACTTGCTCATATACTTGCATAGCTACCAAATAACTTATATCATGCACTAGGATGCTTTAGCATAATGGTAACTGAGTATTATGCAATACTAGCTCAAAACAATGTTTTAATAACCTAATGCAATACACATTATTGAAAATAAGATCATGAAGTAACGACATGATTCGAATCTCAAGGTTAACTCTAGTAATACCCGATGATAGTTCATGAAAATGAAACCATACATATGGTCATATAAGCCATGATCACATAACTCCACACATAAAACATATTCACTAAATAAGAACGTACCTGAGTGGTTCTTCAAAACCATTTGCTTTACTTCATTATACTTATAATTTAATCTTCACAAATTTAGTTCATCCTATATATATTATATACATACATTCAGTGTCTCACAAATAGTGAAAGTACTCACATTTGAGATTAACATCTACCTATGTCATTCATAATGCCTTAAAAAGACTTCACAGCTCAATTATTTCATTTAGAAATCATAAGGTTTATTAACTACCACCTTAATTAACTTAATCATCATGTACCTTACTTATGGTCCATTTAATTCTCTACAATTATATTCTATAATATAAGATTCATGATTCATAAAGAATTTACAGTTTAAAGTGTGAAGTAGAACCATAAAAAGGAAACAAACGAGTGGCCGTGCCCAAGAAAGAAGAGAAGGCATACACGGCCACGCAAGGAGAACAAAGGCCAAACGTATGGCCAAGCAGGAGGAGAATGGAGCCATTCATGTGGCCACACAAGGAGAAAGGCAACCATTCACGTGATCACGCAAAGAGAAAGTGCAATGCAGTGTGCGACCATGCAAGAAGAAACCCAAGCTATCACGTGGCCATGCATGAAGAACCAAAGAAAGCCCACGGCCACGCCTGGAAAACCAAAGGAAATCACGTGGCCACGTAGGAAGAACCAAAGGAAACACACGGCCACGCATGGAAAACCAAAGAAAATCACGTGGCCATTGAAAGAAATAGCTAAAGGGGAAAAAAGGCATGCGTGGCTATGCAGAGGGAGAAGGGACAGGCTGCACAGCCACACATAGGGACTCGGCAGTAAGGGTTCAAAACCCAGATTTCCTAATTATACAAACATGAAATTAAATCACAACCCTCACCCTCACTTACTTAAATGATCATTCAAGTCTCAATTCATCTTATACACATCAAAACTCACTAGATTAAGCCTTTAATCTTACTAACAATACCCATACACGAAAGAGGAAAATTATATACAGTAACAGATGAAACCAATTCCCGTACCTCATACCAGCTTTATCTCCTTCAAAAATGCACAGATCTAGCTCTTTCTTCCTTCTCCTAGTCTTGATCTATCTACTTCTCCTCTCTCCTTATACACAGAAACAACAACATGATCTTACAATCCCTCATTACTAAAATCATAAATAAAGAAAAGAAGAGGAAGAAGAGATTTTTAAAGAAATACATTACTTTAATCTTAAATCACAAACATTAGCTCCCCTTCTCTAACCCGTAACCAGCAGAGAGAGAGAGAGAGAGCTATCCCTAAAAATTTCGATCCCCCCTCTCAAAAACCTTGCTTTCCTTCTTCAAGAAGCTATTCAAATATCTTATTGTGAAATTCCAAAATTGCCCTTATTCAACTTAACCCCAACAACTTATTTTCTTAACTTTTAACACTCAAACTTCGTATTTGCTTCAACTATATCCCTCTGTTATCTTAATTTTAATCATATTCAATTTACATGCATATTAAAATTACCAAAATGCCCCTAATAGGACTTAACCTTAACAATGCAAAATAATTCAATATTTGCCTTAATTAACCATAATTCTCGTCACTTTACTATAATCCGGTTAGGGCCATGATTGGGTCCTTAAAATTCTCTCCTCTTTAACGGATTTTCATCCTCGAAATTCAAACACCTCATTTTTATCTTTAATGCTATAAATTTTTAAACTCAATCTTATCTACAAACAATTATAACCATAACAAACTCATCTAACTATCATTAGTATCTGCCTTTGATTTTTAGATACTCCTATGCTCATTACATTTCCTATCAGTTTTCCCCTTTCAGCTGGGCTAGATATGCGATGCAATGCTTTTCATGTGATATGGGGTGTTATGCAATGCGTTAATGACTTCATGTATGCAATAGAGTACCAATGGGTATTCTCATAAACTGTAAATGTCTTATCCCATCCTGATATAACGAAACATGCTCAATTGCCCAACCTAATTAGGAAAATCCTGACAATCATATATACATATAGAGCATGTAGAGCATCCTATTAACCTCAACATCTTGCATGCTCAGCAATGCCATAACTCAATTATCTTTTTATCATATAAAATTTTTCCTCAAACATCTTAAAAAACAATCTAGATATACTTATAATCAACTAATGTTATACTTCAATCGTAGATCATTAAGACTTTTACACACTTCCAATATCAAGGAGTGAGAGATACTGATAATTTCTTCGATGTCATCTCACAATTTTTTTTTGAATTAACATCCTATTAGTACTCTAATATCCATCAATCGCAAGTTAATCATTCCTCGCAACATCAAAATTTGTGTCTCAATGACAATAACATCTAGTACGAGTATTTGGTCAAGACTAATATCATCTCTACCTCTAAGAACCATTCGTAATTTCGTATTGCCCAGAAAAGACTAAACTTGGGCTCTGATACCATTAATTGTAACACCCCAATCCACTAACCATGCATAAACATCAATCACCATCATAACCTAGCAAGATAAGGCATAGATAATAATAAACAGCACAGGCCATAATAATTACATGCCACAATAACTTAAAACAAACTTATAATTGAAAGGCCTAACATAATGCCAAAGAAAATACATAATGAAATCCTCAGGCAACTGCACTTAGTCAGATCTTCTCTTCAAAGGCTGACTAGCCACCAGCTATCGATCCATTAGAACTTAATCAGTACCTACATGGATAACAAACCCGTGTTAAGCTATAAAGCTTAGTGGGGAACCCAACTCCAAGGATAAACTCTAATAAACTATTGTAAAATCATTACACCCTTTAAATTTACATGAACATATAAGTCTACAATATTAAACGATCTCACCCTTGCTATACCAAATGAATTTGCCATCCTAAACATGAATATTATTCTTGCGATAATCTAGACTTCATAGTAATTAATAGTACCGGTTTCATCGTAAGCATTTAATCACATTTATTATGTATGATATGCCTTCAATATTCAATCAAAGCATAAGGGAGTATATATATCATGCATCATCTATACGAGTTATTTTAGGCATCAATACTTCATATATGTCATGCAATCTTAGTTATATAATACAGAGCAGAGAACTACTGTAATGCCCTTCAGTATACCCTAGTAGTAATATCACTAATTAATTGAGAGTGTTTATATTTAATCAAGTATAAATGTATAAATAAGGACCTAATTGCATAATTAAAGAGTAAGATATGGGGTATTACTAGAAATAAAGGAAGTTAAGGGACTAAATAGCAAGTTTGGCTTAAACATGACATTTGGGCCAATCAATGAGAAGAGAGTTGAGATATTTTTCTTTGAGGAAGTGATGTTCGGCCAACCACTTGGCCTTCATCCTTCACTGTTCATCTTCATCCTCTCTAACCCTAAACTCTTTCTCTCAAATTCTCTCTCTAGAATCTTTGGGTTTTTGACAAAAAGAAGAAAGGTTTGCTTGAGTTTAGTGGTAAGACAACTTGTTTCTTCTTTGATATGTGTTCTTCTTTGTCTAGACTGAGAAATATTTATGAAAGTGTTTTATATTATAGAAGGAGAATCAAGCAAAAGAAAAGGGAAAGAGGCTATCTAAGGTTGAAGAAGACTTGGAGCTTAATAAGGTATGGGAACTTAGATTTTGTATGTGTGTATATTTTATGATTTGTCATGAGAGAGATCTTGAGTGCCTCTCTCTTGTGTTTTATGGATGATTTCAAGCTTAGAAGGGTTTAGAGTTGAAAACATGCAAGTTTTGGTTGGAAACATGAAAATCTGTTTTAAAGATCATTTGACCAGTTTGTATACTTTTGCTCATATCTTGAGCTATAGTTATCTAAATGATGAAATTCTAGTTGTTACAGAAACTATACTTACATGTCTTAATTTTGTTAGAAGAAATCAAAATCTGATTTTCACTGCATGATAGTGAAAATCGGTATTGAAATCTAATTGTGGTTGTGATTTAGTCCTCATGAACAGTCTGTGGTTTTTCTTGAATATCAAAAGATTTACCGGTCCTATTGAAATGATTTTTGATGTTTTGAAAACTAAAAACATAGGCCTAAAATTTTGTTGAAGGTCATTTTGGCTAAAATTGTTGTTTTTCAGGTCAAAAATGGCATAGAAATTGAGACCAAGAATCGGTCTCGAGGCGGTTTAGGGCTCACGGTTACCATGAATGTCATATTAACCGTGAGGTTCCTAAATCTTTAGTTCGGACCAAAAGTATGCCTTGGATCATGGTTACTAAGCTTTCATAGTAACCATGACCCCTCCTCGTAGCAGTACTTCACGGTTGCTGCCCTAGGCTTAGAAACCGTGAGGTAATGAGCTTTTGGTCCAGAGGCAAAACCTATGCTATCTCACGGTTACTAAGGAATTCATAGTAACCATGACCCGAGTTTATAACCCTACTTCACGGTTACTATGATATTGTTGGTAACCGTGAGCTAGTTCATTGTTTTTTTCCAGAACCAAAGAGCATCATAGCTCACGGTTACTAGGAATTTGATAGTAACCATGACCCTTATTACAAGTCTGGGGTCACGGTTACCAGGAATTGTTAGTAACCGTGATCCTCCCCTGTATTTTGAAAATTGTATTTCTTTGATTTCTTTTGAAGTATAGACTTGTCTAAGCCCTTCCTAAGCTTATAAATCATCCTAGATTACAATCATATAGTAAATGTATCTCCTAAATTGCAAGTATAGAGCAAGGAATCCCTTTAATTGCAAGAATTGCTTAATAATTGAAAGGTGAGTCTTATTACCTTTAAATAGAATAAGCATGAGTTACTTCTTTGCAATGATAGTATATGATTGTTTTTACTATGAGATAACAATGTATGATATTACAGTGCTTTGCATTTATTAATGCTATAATGGAATATATGTTAATACAAGTTCATAAGATATGAAAGATGATTGACTTGCGCCTACACATGAAGACTTGGTTGTGGATAGATAGGCATGCCTATAGTGTTATAGTTGCAGCTGCTATAGTCTGACTCTTATGAGTCCACAGTTCATCTCTAAATGAGACCATAGTTTTGACCCAATGGGACCATAGATTTAATACCTTCGGGTATTCACAGATTTGATACCTTATGGTATCCATAGCACCCGTTATCCACTCCCACAGGAAATTTGAGCAGGCAAATTGATAAGATAAATGAAAGGCATATACAGTTACAATTTTACCTTATATGATTTAATGAATTAACAATTCCTTTCATTATGATCCTTGGTTTCTTTACCTTATTAATTAAATATGCCATTTCTATTTTACTATTGTTGCATATTTGGTGATAAACACGGTGAGTGGTTATAAATATATTAGTTGTTCCCTACTAAGCTTTATAGCTTAGCACAGGTGTTTATCCATGTAGGTTCACAGGGTAGAACTCTTGTTCAGGGACAAAGCCAACAATCTTCCAAGTCAACATCGAAATAAGAGTAGCATTTTGATGTATGAAAATTAACTTTTGCATCTCTTTTGGTTACATCCAATATACTTGTATTTAAAGGCATGTAATTATTAAGTTATGTAAAGAATAACAAACAACATGAGAAGTATCACCCTTCACCAAACATGACTAGTATAATATGAAAGTATGTATGCTCATATATGCATCGGTAATAGATAACTCCTATGATTAACAGGATTAAATGAATGTAATTAGTAATAGTAATCCGAATTATCTAGTATAGTCATTACATTTTTAGTATCAGAGCACCTTGGTTTAGGCGGTACTGGCTAATAGGAATTTCAAGTGTTATAGACATAGAATTCTTATTGATGTTGGCTGATTGTGGATGTCCCTGTGTTTCTTTGATATAGTTATAGATGGAAGGACATCGTAAAGTGGTAGATGAGTCGGCCGAGAGTAATCTACCGGGTCAATCGAATCCTTCTCAGTCGAAATCTTCTGCATCCACTAGAGGTGGTGTAGTTGCTACTGAGTCTGGTGAAGCCTTATGGAAGATTTCCCACGATATGGCTCAGATTTTACAAAGGATGACTGCACCAAAGTCTTCAATTTCTGAGATAAAAAAGCATGGTGCAGAAGAGTTTCTAGGCTCTACTTGGGAAGAGTCTGAGAAGGCCGAGTTGTGGCTTGAAAGATTGGAGCAGGTTTTTACAGAAGGCCAATGCCCCACCAGTCAAAAGGTGACTTGTGTTGTGTCCTTACTTCAGGGAGCAGCTTACGACTGGTGGAAACTAGTTCAGACACAACCTCAGCTACCTGATTCCCTCTCTTGGGAATTCTTTATAGCCGAATTTAAAAGAAGGTATGTGACTGAAGCTTATAAAGATGAAAGATTGAAACAGTTCCTGAACCTAAAGCAGAGAAGTATGTCAGTGGCTGAATATGAGGCAGAATTAGTCACTTGAGCAAGTATGTACCAAAACCGATGCTGACTGGGACTTTCAGTTGTCGCCAGTTCAAAGATGGATTAAATGACTAGATTCGGGATCACTTGATAGGGACTACTTCTTTGCACCCTGTGGATTACCATCAACTGGTTCAAGCAGCTATTCGGGTTAAGAAAGAAGAAAATGCTAAAAGAGAAAGAGAGCAAATAAGAAAAAAATTTTCTCGAGGTGGTTCTTCATCCAGAAAAAGATCGAGGTTGACTCCAGGAGATCAACCAATGGCATTTGGTAATCGTCTTGCATCTAGAGGTAGATAGCAGGGGGCTTTTTCTTCAGTTGGATCGGGTAGAGGTACTGCGTCAGGACAGGGCAGAGGCCCAGCTCCAGAATGTACCTATTGTTTTAGGCGACATTGGGGCACTTGTAGAATGCTCACAGGTGGTTGCTTTAGATGTGGCAGCACGGAGCATTTTATGGCCAATTGCCCTCTGATGTAGGATCAAGCCTCCAGTCAACAGAGTAATCAAGGAGCTTCTAATGCACCCTCTTCAGGTAGAGGCCATGGTAGGGGCAGAGGTGGATCGGGCCAGTTTAGAGCCTAATCCAGGAATGTTTCAGAGACAGTGGATCTACCTTTTGCTCTAACACCTCCTATTAGAGCTTATGCGATGAAAGGTCGAGAAGATGCTGATGCTCCTGAGGTCAGAGTTGGTATATTCTCCCTCTTTAATACTGATGTGCAGGTGCTATAGACCCAGGATCTACACATTCATATATTTGTAATGGGGAGTTGGGTAGAAATGTATCTATTTTAGACCATCTGAACCATGATATATGTGTAATCAGTCCTTTGGGCCATAGTATACATGTAAATGAAGTTTATAGAGATTGCCCTATTAGAATTCAAGAGAGAGAGTTCCCAGCTGACCTAATTGTTTTACCTTTTCATGAATTTGATGTAATCCTGGGTATGGATTGGTTGTCTAGATATCATGCCATAGTGAACTGTAAAGCTAAAACAATAGTTGTTAAGAATGATGGGGAAGTAAAGACATTGATTTAGGGTATTAAGTCAAAACCCTTAACCAATGTTATCTCTGCTATGAAAGCGAAAAGATTCATTAGAAAAGGATGTGAAGCATATCTTACTTTGGTTCTTGATTCTAAGAGGGAGATAGTCAATCTTCAAGATGTTCCTGTGATTAATGAGTTTCCTGATGTTTTTCCCGAGGAACTTCCAGGTTTACCACCAGAGAGAGAAGTTGAGTTATCTATCGAGACTTTACCTGAAACTGCTCCTATCTCTAGAGCACCTTATAGAATGGCACCAAAAGAACTAAAGGAGTTAAAGGTTCAGTTACAAGAGTTGTTAGATAAAGGCTTCATTAAGCCCAGTGTGTCACCTTGGGGCGCACCAGTGTTGTTTGTTAAGAAGAAGGATGGCACTTTGAGGATGTGCATCGATTACAGACAACTTAACAAAGTAACAGTGAAGAACAAGTACCCTTTACCTCAAATTAAGGATCTCTTTGATCAGTTATGGGGTGCAGGAGTGCTTTCTAAAATTGATCTGAGGTTGGGATACTATCAACTTCAGGTCAAGGATATGGATGTGCAGAAGACTGCTTTTAGAACTCGATATGGTCATTACAAATTTTTAGTAATGCCTTTCGAGTTGACTAATGCACCTGCAGCCTTCATGGATCTGATGAATAGGGTGTTCAGACCCTATTTAGATCAGTTTGTCGTAGTATTTATCGATGACATCCTGGTCTATTCTCATAATGAAACATAATATGCAGAACATTTAAGAATTATGTTGCAGACTTTAAGAGAACAACAGCTATATGCCAAGCTAAGCAAATGTGAGTTCTAGCTTAAAGAAGTTTCTTTCTTTGGGCACGTGGTGTCTTTAGAAGGCATCAGGGTGGACCCTAGAAAGATTGAGGCTATAGTAAATTGGAGACCTCCTAGGAATGTGCCAGAAGTCCGAAGTTTCTTAGGCTTAGCCGGCTATTATAGGCGGTTTGTGAAAGGCTTTTTCGTTATTGCCTCTCCACTCACTAAATTACTTCGAAAAGAAGCTAGATTTGAATGGACTGACCGTTGCCAAGCCAGTTTTGATCAGTTAAAGAAGATATTAACTGAAGCTCCGGTTCTTACCCAACCAATAGAGGGCAAGGAATATGCTATGTATAGTGATGCATCTAGAAGTGGATTGGGATGTGTGTTTATGCAAGAGGGTAAAGTAGTGGGTTATGCATCAAGACAGTTAAAGCTTCATGAATAGAACTATTCGACTCATGATTTGGAATTGGCTGCAGTTGTGTTTGCTTTAAAGATATGGCGGCATTACCTTTATTGTGAAAAGTGTAGAATCTATACAGATCACAAGAGTTTTAAATACTTGCTTACTCAGTGAGATCTCAATTTAAGACAGTACAGATGGCTAGAATAGTTTAAGGACTATGATTGTATAGTTGACTATCACCCAGGAAAGGCAAATGTCGTAGCTGATGCTTTGAGTCGAAAGATGATGGCAACTTTGTTGTTACAAGAGTACAAATGGAAGTTTGCATCCGATGGGGCTTTGTTAGCTTAGTTGCGAGCTTGCCCTAATCTCAGGCAGACAATTCTAGATGTACAGTCAGATGATGTAAAGCTACAACGGTTGATTCAATCAGTTCGTACCAGAGGTCCAATAGAGTACTCAATTGGAAGTGATGGTGGTCACTACTATCAAAATCAATTGTGTGTGCCAGATGATAATGAATTAAAGAGAGCTTTATTGCAAGAAGCCCATTGTACAGTATTTACCATGCATCCTGGTAGTAACAAAATGTATAGAGATTTGAAACAGTTCTATTGGTGGCCAGGAATGAAGAGAGATGTGACTGAGTATGTTTCTAAGTGTCTAACATGTCAGCAAGTAAAAACAGAGCATCAACTTCCTTCGGGACAGTTGAATCCTCTTCCCATTCCTTAGTGGAAGTGGGACAATGTCACCATGGATTTCGTTACAAGCATACGCACTACCTAAAGAAGATATGATGCAGTGTGGGTCATAGTAGATAGATTGACAAAAGTGGCTCACTTTATATCGATTCGAACCAACTACTAGATGGATAAGTTAGTTGAGTTGTATATAGACCAGATTGTTAGACTGCACGGGGTGCCAATCTCAATCATTTCAGATCGGGATCCGAGATTCAATTCCAGATTTTTGAAAAAGTTTACAACAAGCCTCAGGCACAAAGCTCCTTCTTAGTACTGCTTTTCATCCTCAAACTGATGGGCAGTCAGAGAAAATCATACAGGTGTTAGAGGACATGTTAAGAGGCTATGTTTTAGATTTTCCAGGGAGTTGGGATAAATATATGACTTTGATGGAGTTTGTATACAACAATGGCTATAAAACTAGCATTGGTATGCCACCCTATGAAGCTCTCTATGGTAAAAAATGTAGAACTCCTTCCTGCTGGATGGAGTTAGCTGAAAGCAAGTTGACAGGTCCTGACATTGTAAGAGATACGAAGAAAAGATTCAACTTGCCAAGCAACGATTGAAAGAAGCCAGTGATAGACAGAAATCGTATGCAGATTTGAAAAGAAAGGACATTGAATATCAGGTTGGTGATAAAGTGTTCCTAAAGGTGTCCCCATGGAGAAAAGTACTATGGTTCAAAAAGAAAGGAAAGCTCAGTCCCCGGTTTATTGGTCCTTACAGAATCTTGGAACGAATTGAACTAGTAGCATATCGACTAGATCTTCCTAATGAACTATCAAAGTTGCATAATGCTTTTCATGTTTCGATGCTCCGGCGATATCGATCTGATGAATCGCACATCATACCAGTACAAGATATTATTGTCAGATTTGATTATACGTATGATGAAGAGCCTAAACAAATTTTAGCCAGAGAAGTTAAGCAGTTGAGGAACAAAGAAATCCCCCTAGTCATAGTGTAATGGCAATACCATGGCATACAAGAAGCGACTTGGGAACCTGAAACAGCTATGTGGGCTCAATACCCACAGCTCTTCAATATAGGTATGAATTTCAAGGACAAAATTCTTTTAGGGGGAGAGAGTTGTAATGCCCCTCAGTATACCCTAGTAGTAATATCACTAATTAATTGTGAGTGTTTATATTTAATTAAGTACAAATGTATAAAGAAGGACCTAATTGCATAGTTAAAGAGTAAGATGTGGGGTATTACTAGAAATAAAGGAAAGTTAAGTGACTAAATAGTAAGTTTGGCTTAAACATGACATTTGGGCCAATCAATGAGAAAAGAAGGGAGATATTTTTCTTTGAGGAAGTGATGGCTGGCCAACCACTTGGCCTTCATCCTTCATTGTTCATCTTCATCCTCTCTAACCCTAAACTCTCTCTCTCAAATTCTCTCTCTAGAATCTTTGGGTTTTTGACAAAAAGCAGAAAGGTTTGCTTGAGTTTAGTGGTAAGAAAACTTGTTTCTTCTTTGATATGTGTTGTTCTTTGTCTAGACTGAGAAATATTTATGAAAGTGTTTTATATTATAGAAGGAGAATCAAGCAAAAGAAAAGAGAAAGAGGCTCTCTAAGGTTAAAGAAGACTTTGAGCTTAGTAAGGTATGGGAACTTAGATTTTATATGTGTGTATATTTTATGATTTGTCATGAAAGAGATCTTGAGTGCTGCTCTCTTGTGTTTTATGGATGATTTCAAGCTTAGAAGGGTTTAGAGTTGAAAACATGCAAGTTTTGGTTGGAAACATGAAAATCTATTTTGAAGATCATTTAACCAATTTGTATACTTTTGCTCATATCTTGAGTTATAGTTGTCTAAATGATGAAATTCTAGTTGGTATAAAAGCTAGACTTACATGTCTTGATTTCGTTAGAAGAAACCAAAATTTGATTTTCATTGCATGATAGTGAAAATCGGTATTGAAATCTGATTGTGGTTGTGATTTAGCCCTCGTGAACAGTTTGTGGTTTTTCTTGAATATATAAAGATTTACCAGTCCTATTGAAATGATTTTTAATGTTTTGAAAACTAGAAACATAGGGCTACAATTTTATTGATGGCCATTTTGGCTAAAATTGTTGTTTTCCAGGTCAAAAATGGCATAAAAGTTGATATCGAGAATCAGTCTCGAGGCACTTTAGGGCTCACGATTACCATGAATCTCATAGTAACTGTGAGGTTTCTAAATCTTTAGTCCGAACCAAAAGTACACCCTGGATCACAGTTACTAATGTTTCATAGTAACCGTGACCCCTCCTCGTAGCAGTACTTCACGGTTACTACCCTAGGCTTAGTAACTGTGAGGTAATGAGCTTTTGGTCCAGAGGCAAAACCTATGCTATCTCACGGTTACTAAGGAATTCATAGTAACCTTGACCCGAGTTCATAACCTTACTTCATGGTTACTATGATAATGTTGGTAACCGTGAGGTAGTTCATTGTTTTTGTCTAGAATCAAAGAGCATCATAGCTCACGATTACTAGGAATTTGATAGTAACCGTGACCCTTATTACAAGTCTGGGCTCACGGTTACCAGGAATTATTAGTAACCGTGACCCTCTCCTATAGTTTGAAAATTGTATTTCTTTGATTTCTTTTAAAGTATAGACTTGTCTAAGGCCTTCCTAAGCTTATAAATCATCCTAGATTACAGTCATATAGTAAATGTATCTCCTAAATTGCAAGTATAGAGCAAGAAATCCCTTTAATTGTAAGAATTGTTTAATTATTGAAAGGTGAGTCTTATTACCTTAAAATAGAATAAGCATGAGTTACTTCTTTGCAATGATAGTATATGATTGTTTTTACTATGAGATAACAATGTATGATATTACAGTGCTTTGCATTTATTAATGCTATAATGGAATATATGTCAATACAAGTTCAATAAAGATATGAAAGATGATTGATTTGAGCCTGCACATGAAGACTTGGTTGTGGATAGATAGGCATGCCTATAGGATTATAGTTGCAGCTGCTATAATCTGACTCTTATGAGTCCACAGTTCGTCTCTAAATGAGACCATAGTTTTGACCCAATGGGTCCACAGATTTAATACCTTCGGGTATTCACAGATTTGATACCTTATGGTATCCACAGCACCCGTTATCCACTCCCACAGGAAATTTGAGCAGGCAAATTGATAAGATAAATGAAAGTCATATACAGTTACAATTTTACCTTATATGATTTAATGAATTAACAATTCCTTTCATTATGATCCTTGGTTTCTTTACCTTATTAATGAAATATGCCATTTGTGTTTTACTATTGTTGCATATTTGGTGATAAACACAGTGAGTTGTTATCAATATATTAGTTATTCCCCACTAAGCTTTATTGCTTAGCACAAGTGTTTATCCGTGTAGGTTCGCGGGGTAGAACTCTTGTTCAGGGACAAAGCCAACAATCTTCCAAGTCAACATCGAAATAAGAGTAGCATTTTGATGTATGAAAATTAACTTTTGCATCTCTTTTGGTTATATCCAATATACTTGTATTTAAAGGCATGTAATTATTAATTTATGTAAAGAATAACAAACAACATGAGAAGTATCACCCTCCACCAACACATGACTATTATAATATGAAAGTATGTATGCTCATATATGCATCGGTAATAGATAACTCCTATGATTAACAGGATTAAATGAATGTAATTAGTAATAGTAATCCAGATTATCTAGTATAGTCATTACAACTACATTTCATTGAAATCATTCTAGAAAAAAAGAAATTTAAACCAAGCAATATAGTAGGCCATTATCATTTTCACATTATATAGGTGAAGCAAATGAAATATTATATATATATATATATATATATATATCTTCATTTCGAGTAAATTGCTGAGTCTTTTAAACTTTTATTAGCCTGCCAAGTACTAGTTCAAAGGGTGGATAACGAGAACAATGGATACCGAAGGTATCAAACGATGGACCCAAAGGGCCGAACTATGGTTCCATAAAGGAACAAAACACTAGACCCAAATGGGGTCATCAATGGTTCTAGCAAGGAACAAACAATAGACCCAAAAGGGCCGAACGATGGTCCTATAAAGGAATAAGACCCAAACGAGGTCAACTAAGGCAGCTGTAAAATTCCTCTAGGCATGCCTATCTAATCCACAACCGAACTAAGACCAACAGGCTTTATCACTTTAAGAACATCTTTCATTCATCATATTCTTTCTTATTTAATATAACATTTACTTAAAGCCATTTTCCATAATTGAACACATATTATTCATTTTCGTAGCAATACTGGTTTAAAGCCTGGATATTCAATGATACATATTACCTGTTCATATACTTGCATAGCTACCAGATAACTTATATCATGCACTAGGATGTTTTAGCATAATGGTAACTGAGTATTATGCAATACTAGCTCAAAACAATGTTTTAAGAACCTAATGCAATACACATTATTGAACCTAAGATCATGAAGTAACGACATGATTCGAATCTCAAGGTTAACTCTGGTAATACCTGGTGATTGTTCATGAAAATAAACCATACATATAGTCATATAAGCTATGATCACATAACTCCACACATAAAACATATTCACTGAAGAAGAACGTACCTGAGTGGTTCTTCAAAACCATTTCCTTTGCTCCAATATACTTATTATTTAATCTTTGCACATTTAGTTCATCCTATATGTATTATATACATACATTCGGTGTCTCACAAATAGTGAAAGTACTTACATTTGAGATTAAAATCTACCTATGTCATTCATAATGCCTTAAAAAGACTTCACATCTCAATTATTTCATTTAGAAATCATAAGGTTTATTAATTACCACCTTAATTAACTTAATCATCATGTACCTTACTTATGGTCCCTTTAATTCTCTCCAATTATATTATATAATATGGGATTCATGATTTATAAAGAATTTACAGTTTAGAGTCAGACGGCCACACATGAAAAACCAAAGAAAATCAGGTGGCCACTCAAAGAAATAGCTAAAGGGGAAACGAAGGCATGCGAGGCCATGGAGAAGGAGAAGGGACAGGTTGCATAGCCACGCATAGGGACTCGACATCAAGGGTTAAAACCCAAATTTCCCGATTATGCAAACATGAAATTAAATCACAACCCTAACCCTCACTTACTTAAATGATCATTCAAGTCTCAATTCATTATATACTCATCAAAACTCACTAGATTAAGCCTTTAATCTTACTAACAATAACCATTCACAAAAAAGGAAAAATTATATACAGTAACAGATGAAACCAATTCTCGTACCTCATACCAGCTTCATCTCCTTCAAAAATCCACAGATCTAGCTCTTTCTTCCTTCTCCTAGTCTTGATCTATTTGCTTCTCCTCTCTCCTTATACATAGAAACAGCAACATGATCTTACAATCCCTCATGACCAAAATCATAAATGAAGAAAAAAAAAAGGAAGAAGAGATTTTCAAAGAAAGACATTACTTTAATCTTAACTCACAAACCTTAGCTCCCCTTCTCCAACCCGTAACTAGCTGAGAGAGAGAGGCAGAGAGAGCTATCCTTCAAAATGCCGATCCCCCCATCTCAAAACCCTTGCTTTCCTTCTCTAAGAAGCTATTGAAATATCTCATTGTGAAATTCCAAACTTGCTCTTATTCAACTTAATCTCAACAACTTATTTTCTTAACATCTAACACTCAAACTTATTATTTGCTTCAACTATATCCCTCTTTTATCTTAATTTTAACCATATTTAATTTACACCGGCAATTTTCGAATCGGACCTATAAGCTTGAATCGGACTGATAACGGATTCGATTGAGCCAAAAATTTTTGTGCTAGCTATTTTTAATGTGATAAAATTGATGGAATCATTTTTTAAGTGATTTGAAGTTAGGAAGATAAATAAATTGGTTTGGACCTTAAATAGCCTAAAATAGGCTTTAAATTGTATTTGGGCTAAGCCCATGGATTAAGCCCATATTTAGGCCCAAATGAGAGGTATAAATAGAGGAAAAATCTGCAGAAATTTCCAGATTTAGCTGGCTTCCTCTCCCTCTCCTTAGTTGGCCGAACCATGGCTTTCTCTCCTCTCTCTTTGATTTCTTCTTCTTTCACTTCAAATCTCTCATAATTTCTAACATAGCAACTAAATTTCCATCTTTCTAGATCACCCTATTAGCCTCAATCAAGTGGTTTGAGCAAGGGAAGGCTAGAAATCAAGTGGGTAAAGAAAATAGGGTAAGTTGGATTTTAAGAAATTTATGGATTTAAATTAATTCTTTAGTGTTTTCCCATGGATTTTGATGTGTAGTTCATGATTTTGAGCTTGGATTTTTCATTTGAGATCAATAAGATAAAGAAAACTAAGGATTTATAGGTTGGTTATATTATGTGTGAAGAGTGGATGAAGGATTTCAAAGGATAAAGGCAAAGAGAAGGAAGACTGGGCACTCTTGATCAAGATATAGTGGTATGCGACTAATAAATCTAAGTATTTCCTATTTATTTGAATAAATTTTCCTTTATGTATTTGGGAAAAAATTACTAAATGGTTTAATTACAGAAATTGAGATAGGGTAAATGAAATTGGCACATAATTGATCATATATGCATGATTAGAATGAAGAGAAATAATTTTTAAGGTGACTTTAGCATGATGGTCGAATTTTTCATTGAGTGAAAAATGATGATTTTTGCATAAAAATGATAATTAGTAGTCTAAATTAATTGTAAATGACATATTTAACTTCCATGAATTTTTATATGATTTATGGAATTTTATGGAAACTTTTAAAGTTTTGGATTAGTGTATGCAAGTAATGAAATTGGTGATTTATAAAGAAATAAATCATAAATTAAGTATATGTGGGTAGTAAATATGAGATAATGTGTATATAAATTTTTAGGAAATTTATATACATTACATGAATAAATGAGAAATAAAATAGTAATTATGTACAATAAAAAATATTGAATTATGGGAAAATAATTCAATAAAATGAAGGAAAAGTGATAAGAAATGTGAAAAGTGTGCATATGAATTTTTAAGGAATTTATATGCAATAATAAGGTATTCCCGAAAATAAATTATGAAATATGTATAGGTAAAAATTATTGAATTATGAAGGAATAATTCAATAAAGTGTAAAAAGTGGTAAATTAATATGAATTAATTTACTATATTTGAAAAGTCAGTAAAAAGTCAATTGATGAAAATTCTGAAAATGAAAAAGTTTACGAAGACTTCGAATTAAGTGAAATTGAATAAAAATATGTACAATAATGCCCTTAGAAATAACCAAGCAGTAAAACCTAGCTTAAGATATAATTGGCTGGCCATAGGGATATCTCTATACTGCGGTGCAAGTCATGACGACTTGCTATGCTATGGATTGGATCTCTGATCACCATGGCTACTCTGTCTCTGTTCTCTGCTCTGAGAGAATTGGCCCTCTGGGGGTCATTTCTCTATCTCTGTTGTGGTCCTGTGGGGTCCACGTTTCGTGTATTCGGTTTGAAGTTTTCTATCAGGCCAGAACTAGGGGCATAATAAAAATTAAATGAGAAAATATGAAAGAGAAGTGAAAAATGTTAATTAAAAGTGAAAAAGGACTAATTTGAAAGAAAAAGAAAGTTTCGGGGCAAAATCATAATTTTTTCCAAAAGAGTAAAAATTAAGCAAATTAATTAAGAATTGCTTAATTAAGGATAAAACAGTCAATTAATGGTTAAAATGTATTAAAATGAATTTTTATGGTCAACAAGGACAAAAATGTAATTTTGTACAATAATGTGTAACTAAGTGTAAAATTAAGGTTAAATACCTTAATTAATAGCTTAAATGTTAAAAAGAAGCATAAAAAGGCTAAATTCGTAATTTAGCGATAAAAGGGACTAATTTGATAAAAAGGTAAAACTTTGAATTAAATGTATAATTTGACAATAAACGAGTATTTTGATGAATAAAGTGTATTAGAAATATAAACTGTTAATTAAAAGGAAAAATGTTAATTAAGCTACTTGAAAGATTAGAGTGGAGAATTTTTGCATAATGAGACTTTTTAGGTGGAGTTTTGGAAATATTTAGATTGTTAGTCACCACTGGGCATGTCCATTGCTCAGTGCGTAGTTATGACTGCGTGCAGGTTCACAGGAGTGGGAGCAAGTGTTGTCACTGAAGGAGTTCTTTTGATTTGTGGAGTTTTAAATTTTGTGGCATGTATATATAAGTATTATACTTATGGGTTTGTATGTTGTAATTAAATACATTGGAGTTGATATTTTGGGACTGTAAAATGTTATACTTGGTGATGGATAGTGAGACTTTTTGGTATATTTGTATGTATGTGATATATCTGGATAAATGATTAAGAGATTAAATGCTTGAGATGACGATATATGAATGTTGTGCCTCTGAAAGGCAGTGTGAAATTGTCTGCGTTTCAGGGGGCTAGTACTATATACAACTGTTATATTGCCAAATTTTATTAAATGCATAGTAAATTGGATAGTTACAGGTCATCGGCAATTTGGGATTAAGATAACTAAGTATAGGTTGTGTAGTTAAAAGAGAATAAGTTGGAAAAAAAATTTCCGGCCTGTAGTGTATCGGAACAGTGTTGGGTATAATAAGGGTGTTACATTTTATGGTATCAGAGCAAAGGTTTAGACGGTTATAAGATCGGAGTAGGTGCAATGTTTGATTTAAATTGATTATATACATGCCAATTGTTATTTTGAGAAGTTGTTTAATTAATGTATTCTTGCTCCCTTCTATTTTATAGTGAAAAGATGTCTGGAGAGCCGACTCGCGAGCCTGGAGATAATAGGAGTGAGGCTTCAAGTAATATGGGGCAGCATGAGGTCCCACAATAGCAGGAACCTCCACCAGTAACGCCTCCTCCACCTCCTCCTCCTCAATTGTATTTTCTTAATTTGATGTCAGATTATATCCAGCAGCGCCTCCAGGCTGCACAGGCTCAGGCACCATCGCCAATGATACAGGTTCAGCCACCTGCTCTACCCAAAAGGAAGCCTATATTGGAGCAGTTGAAAACGTTAGAAGCTGAGGTTTTTTCAGGTCAGGATCCTTTGACGCCAGCAGCTGTTGAGGCGTGGTTGTTTAAAATAAAGAGGTTATTTAAAATCACCCACAGTCCCTTAAAAGAGAAGTTCGAGGGTATCATTGCTCTACTTCAGGGACCAGCATTCATCTGGTGGGATTCTGTCAGGAGGCATACACCTGTAGATCATCTGAACTGAAAGTTCTTTATTGACCAATTTAAGAAGAAATACATTGGAGCTGAGTACAAGATTTCTATGCAGGATGCCTTTTAGAGGCTAAGACAAGAAAATCGTACAATGGCTAAGTATGATAGAGAGTTTGAGAGCTTATTTGGATGAGGGCCTGGCTATAGAAAAGAAGTTATGTCAACGTTTTGAGAGAGGACTGCATACTGAGCTGAAGCAGATTATTGGGGCCCAGCATTACCTTAATCTGCAGTCCATGATTGATGCAGCTCTTAAATTAGAAGCTACTCAAGTTGAGCAAGCAGAAAGGCAGTCTTAATTTCAGCAGAAGAGGAAGCAGAGACAAAGCAGTGGCAAGCCTGGACAAAGTAAAAAGCAGAAGGGTCAGTAGGCACCTTAGGGTCACTCGCCAGCAGGTAGGGGTCAGGGTAGTGTTTCTCATCATAAATCTACAGCCACTACAGCTTCTAGTGCACCCAGAGGCAGTGATAGAGGGACATCAGTTCTGTGTGAGCATTATAGGAAGACTCATTCTGAAGAGTGCAGATTGCTGACTCCAGCCACCTCAACAACATCTGGTACAGGGTCATTAGCTCTAAGAGGACGTGGTAAGGGAGCAGCCCCTAATACTTCGGCTTCTAGACCAGTTGGCCAGTCTTTGCAGGGACAGAGGCGGTCAAGGGGATAGACCTATGCTGTCAGAGCCCGAGCAGAGGAGGATGCTCTTGATGTGATTGTGGGTAAGTTTATTCTGCTATCTAATTCAGTATATGCTTTGATTGATCCTGGCTCCACACATTCTTACATTAGCACAGAACTGGCACGGGGTAAAGGGATAAAAGAGGCCTACTTGGACCAGGATATCTTGGTGAGTAATCCTCTGGGGCATAGCGTGGTAGTGAATAAGATTTATAGACAGTGTCCTATAGGTGTCCAGAGGCATGTATTCCTGGGAAATCTCATTGAACTGCCCTTTCGAGAGTTCAACTTGATTTTGGGGATGGATTGGCTATCCGCCCACCAAGCGACTGTTGACTGCAGAAAGAAGAGGGTCACCCTATAGCTTCAGAATGGTGATGACATCATTGTTGTGGGGGTGAGATCTGATTTTCTATCTGATGTGATATCCGCTACTACAACAAAAAGATTGATCAAAAAAAGCTATGAAGCATATTTGTGTTATGCAGTTGAGGCAAAGAAAGACTGTTTACAGGTGTCAGATGTGCCTACTATTAGGGAGTTCCAGGATGTGTTCCCTAATGAGCTTCCAGGCTTACTACCTGACAGAGAGGTGAAATTTTCCATTGATGTCACTCCTGGTACTGCTCCAATTTCTATTGCTCCTTATAGAATGGCACCTGTAGAATTGAAAGAATTAAAGATTAAACTTCAGGAGTTGTTTGATAAGGGGTTTATCCGACCCAGTACTTCTCCTTGGGGAGCACCTGTCCTATTTGTCAAGAAAAAGGATGGGACTCTCTGATTGTGCATTGATTATCGACAGCTGAATAAAGTAACTATAAAGAACAAATATCCTCTTCCTCGTATTGAAGACTTGTTTGATCAGCTTAAAGGAGCGGGTGTTTTCTCCAAAATTGATCTAAGATTGGGTTATTACCAGATGGGGATTAAGGAAGCAGATGTGTCTAATACTACTTTTAGGACCAAGTATGGCCAGTTTGAGTTTTTGGTCATACCATTTGGACTTACAAATGCACTAGCAGCCTTCATAGACTTGATGAACAGAGTTTTCCACCTTTACTTGGATCAGTTTATGGTGGTCTTCATCGACGACATTCTGGTGTATTCAAAGACACCAAAAGATAATGATAAGCACTTGAGGACTGTGCTACAGACTCTAAGAGAGAAGCAGTTGTATGCTAAATTCAGCAAATATGCTTTTTGGCCGAATAAGGTATCATTTCTAGGCCATGTTATATCTGCAGAGGGCATCAAAGTGGATCCTTCAAAGATTGAAGCAATCCTTCAATGGAAGCCACCCAAGAATGCGACTGAAATGCGGAGTTTTCTAGGTTTGGCTGGGTACTATAGGAGATTCATCAAGGGCTTCTCCACCATTGCAGTCCCCTTGACTCGACTACTATATAATAATGCTAAATTTATGTGGACTGACAAGTGCCAAGAATGCTTTGAGAAGCTAAAGACTATGTTAACAGAAGCTCCTATTCTTACTCAACCTGAGTTAGGCAAGGATTTTGTGATTTATAGTGATGCTTCCAGGACTGGTTTAGGCTGCGTTTTGATGCAGGAAGGCAAGGTGATTGCTTATGCCTCCCGGCAACTCAAAACTCATGAGAAAAACTATCCTACTCATGATTTAGAGTTAGTAGCCATTGTTTTTGCATTGAAGATTTGGAGGCATTACTTGTATAGAGAGAAATGCTACATTTATTCTGATCACAAGAGTTTAAAATATCTGCTTACCTAGAAAGAACTCAACCTCAGACAAAGACGTTGGTTGGAGTTGATTAAAGATTATGATTGCTATATTGACTACCATCTAGGGAAAGCAAATGTAGTAGCTGATGCGCTTAGCAGAAAGTTTATGTCAGGTAATGTTAGTGCTTTTGAATGAACTTGTATAAGGCATTGATAACTGTAAATGATTAATAGTGATCTTTACAGCTCTTTGGGCAATGAACATCAGCTTAAGTTTAGCAACAGATGGAGCTCTAGTAGCTGAACTACGAGTTAAACCAGACTTTATGCATAAAGTGAAAGTGGCTCAGAAGGAAGCTAACCGACTAATGGCTATTGTAAACAAGCTTCAGCATAGTAGTGAAAGAGACTATTCATTGTCTGGTGATAAAAGCCTTTATTATAAAGAAAGACTCTATGTGCCAGCTCAAGAAGATTTGAAGAAAGAGATTCTGACAGAAGCACACCATAGTAGCTATGCCTGCACCCTGGAAGTAACAAGATGTACTAGTATTTAAAACCCTACTATTGGTGGTCAGGTATGAAACGTGATGTGATTGATTTTTTGAGTAAATGTTTGACATGTCAACAGGTAAAGGCAGAGCATCAGGTTCCTTCTAGACTTCTTCAACCACTTGTTATTCCGAAATAGAAATGAGATCAGGTGACTATGGATTTCGTGACTGGCCTACCTGTAACTCAAAGAAAACATGATGCCATCTGGATAATTGTTGATCGGCTCACTAAATTGACTCATTTCTTGCTAGTACGAATGGACTATTCCTTGACTAGGCTGGCAGAGATTTATATCAGTGAAGTGGTTAGGTTGCATGGAGTGCCTATATCGATTATCTCTGACAGGGATCCTAGGTTTACATCTCATTTCTGAAAGAGCTTTCAGGATGCTCTGGGTACCAAACTTCACCTCAGCACAACATTTCACCCTCAGACTGATGGCTAGTTCGAGCGGGTGATTCGGGTATTAGAGGATATGCTTAGATGTTGTGTTCTTGATTTTGGCACTAACTGGGAAAAACATTTGCCCCTGGCTGAGTTTGCATACAAAAATAGCTACCAGTCCAGTTTGAAAATGGCACCTTTTGAAGCGTTATATGGTAGGAAGTATAGAACTCCATTATACTGGACAGAACTAAGTGAAAAGAAGCTATTGGGCTCAAACTTGATCTGCGATTTGGAAGAGAAAGTTTAGATTATCAGAAGCCGCTTAAAAGAAGCAATGGATCGTCAAAAATCATATGCAAATCTGAAGAGAAAGGATATTGAGTTTCAGGTTAGAGACAAGGTTTTTCTAAATGTATCTCCATGGAAGAAAGTTCTGAGATTTGGAAAGAAGGGCAAGCTAAGCCCTATATTTATTAGTCCATACGAGTTACTACAGCGAGTGGGTCCTGTGGCCTACAGGTTGAAACTGCCATCTAATTTGGAGAAGATACATGACGTCTTCCATGTGTCTATGCTCTGCATATACAGGTCTGATCCGAGTCATGTGATAGCACCAGGAGATATATAGGTTCAGACTGACATAGCTATGAGGAAAGACCAGTAAAGATTTTGGCTAGAGAAGTCTGACAACTCAAGAACAAATAGATTCCGTTGGTAAAGGTCCTTTGGCATCACCACAATGTAGAGGAAGCTACATGGGAACCTGAGTCGACCATGAGATAGCAGTATCCTCTACTCTTCAGTTCAGGTAAATTTTGAGGGCGAAATTTCTTTTAGTAGGGGAGAATTGTAATGGCCTCAACACCGGGTCAGCCGTGAAACAGTACTTCCTGATGGTGAATAGTGCTTTTTGAGCCCGAAAGGACACCCAAAAGTCAAAAATATTTTATTGAAACATTGGAAAGTATTAGTCATGGGAGTCTGGGGTTGAAATTTGAAGTGAAATTGAGGTCAAATAGGCCTCCAAAGGTCAAAAATACTAAAAAGGTAGCGAGTCAATTTCCCTGGTAGGGAATATGACTTAATTTTGCGTAAATAATTAAAAATAGTAAACGAACTCCAAAAATTATCAGATTTTGTATACCTACATGAATTTTTGTGTAGAATATTTTAGTGATGAGAATGGAATTTTTCGATGACACCAGCAGTTGTCGAATCTGACAGATAAGTTTGAATCGGACCTATAACAGACTCCGAATGAGCCAAAAATTTGTGTGCTAGCTATTTTTGATGTGATAAAATTGATGGAATTATTTTTAAAGTGATTTGAAATGAGTAAGATAAATAAATTGGTTTGGGCCTTAAATAGCCTAAAATGGTCTTTAAATTGTATTTGGGCTAAGCCCATGGATTAAGCCCATATTTAGGCCCAAATGAGAGGTATAAATAGAGAAAAAATCTGCATAAATTTTTAAATTTAGTTGGCTTCCTCTCCCTCTCCTTATTTGGTCGAACCATAGCTCTCTCTCTTCTCTCTTTGATTTCTTCTTTTTTTTACTTCAAATCTCTCATAATTTCAAACATAGCAACTAAATTTTCATCTCTCTAGATCACCCTAGTAGCCTCAATCAATTAGTTTGAGCAAGGGAAGGCTAGAAATCAAGTGGGTAAAGAAAATAGGGTAAGTTAAATTTTAAGAAATTTATGGATTTAAATTAATTTTTTAGTATTTTTCCATGGATTTTGAGATGTAGTTTATGATTTTGAGCTTGGATTTTGCATTTGAGATCAATAAGATGAAGAAAACTAAGGTTTTATAGGCTGGTTATATTAGGTGTGGAGAGTGAAGGAAGGATTTCAAAGGATAAAGGCAAAGAGAAGGAAGGCTAGGCACTTTTAATCAAGATATAGTGGTATGCGGCTAATAAATCTAAGTATTTCATATTTATTTGAATAAAGTTTCCTTTATGTGTTTGGGAAAAAATTGCTAAATGGTTTAATTAAAGAAATTGAGATAGGGTAAATGAAATTAGCACATAAAATTTTTAAGGTGACTTTAGCATGATGGCCGAATTTGTCATTAAGTAAAAAATGATGATTTTTGTATGAAAATGATAATTAGTAGTCTAAATTAATTGTAAATGACATATTTAACTTCCATGAATTTTTATATGATTTATGAAATTTTATGGAAACTTTTAAAGTTTTGGATTAGTGTATGTAAGTAATGAAATTGGTGATTTATAAAGAAATAAATCATAAATTAAGTATATGTGGGTAGTAAATATGAGATAATGTGTATATAAATTTTTAGAGAATTTATATAGATTACATGAATAAATGAGAAATAAAATAGTAATTATGTACAATGAAAAATATTGAATTATGTGAAAATAATTCAATAAAATGAAGGAAAAATGATAAGAAATGTGAAAAGTGTGCATATGAATTTTAAAGAAATTTATATGCAATAATAAGGTATTCCCGAAAATAAATTATGAAATATGTATAGGTAAAAATTATTGAATTATGAATGAATAATTCAATAAAGGGTAAAAAGTGGTAAATTAATACGAATTAATTTACTATATTTGAAAAGTCAGTAAAAGGTCAATTGATGAAAATTCTGAAAATGAAAAAGCTTACGAAGACTTCGAATTAAGTGAAATTGAATAAAAGTATGTATAGTAATGCCTTTAAAAATAACCAGGCAGTAAAAACTAGCTCAGGATATAATTGGCTGGCCATAGGGATATCTCTGTACCGTGGTGCAAGTCATGACAACTTGCTATACTATGGATTGGATCTCTGATCACCATGGCTACTCTGTCTCTATTCTCTGCTCTAGGAGAATTTGCCCTCTGGGGGTCATTTCTCTATCTCTATTATGGCCCTGTGGGATTCACGTTTCGTGTATCCGGTTTGGAGTTTTCTGTCGGATCAGAACTAGGGGCATAATGAAAATTATATGAGAAAATATGAAAAAGAAGTGAAAAATGTTAATTAAAAGTGAAAAAGGACTAATTTGAAAGAAAAAGAAAGTTTAGGGGTAAAATCATAATTTTCCCCAAAAGGGTAAAAATTAAGAAAATTAAATAAGAATTGCTTAATTAAGGATAAAACAGTCAATTAATGGTTAAAAGTGTATTATAAATATAAACTGTTAATTAAAAGGAAGAATGTTAATTAAGTTGCTTGAAAGATTAAAATGGAGAATTTTTGCATAATGAGACTTTTTAGGTGGAGTTTTGGAAATATTTTGATTGTTAGTCACAACTAGGTATGTCAATTGCTCAGCACGTACTTATGATTGCATGCAGGTTCACAGGAGCGGGAGCAAGAGTTGTCACTGAAGGACTTCTTTTGATTTGTGGAGTTTTAAATTTTGTGGTATGTATATATAAGTATTATACTTATGGGTTTTTATGTTGTAATTAAATACATTGGAGTTGATATTTTGGGACTGTAAAATGTTATACTTGGTGATGGATTGTGAGACTTTTTGGTATATTTGTATGTATGTGATATATCTGGATAAATGGTTAAGAGATTAAATGCTTGAGATGACGATATATGAATGTTGTGCCTCTGAGAGATAGTGTGAAATTGTCTGCATTCCAGGGATCTAGTACTATTTACAGCTATTATATTGCCAAAATTTTATTAAATGCATAGTATTGGACAGTTGCAGGTCATCGGCAATTTGGGATTAAGATAGCTAATTATTGGTTATGTAGTTAAAAGAGAATAAGTTGGAAAAAAAATTTCTAGCCTGTAGTGTATCGGAATAGTGTTAGGTATAATAAGGGTGTTACAATACGGGTATTTGGTCTAGACCAATATCATCTCTACCTCGAAAAACCATTCATAATTTTGTATTACCCAGAAAAGACTAAACCTAGGCTCTGATACCACTAAATGTAACACCCTAATCCACTAACCATGCATAAACATCAATCACCATCATAACCTAGCAAGATAAGGCATAGATAATAATAAATAGCACAGGCCATAATAATTACATGCCACAATAACTTAAAACAAACTTATAATTAAAAGGCCTAACATATTGCCAAAGAAAATACATAATGAAATCCTCAAGCAACTGCACTCAGTCAGATCTTCTCTTCAAAGGCTGACTAGCCACCAGCTATCGATCCACTAGAGCTTAATCAGTACCTACATGGATAACAAACCCATATTAAGCTATAAAGCTTAATGGGGAACCCAACTCCAAGGATAAACTCTAATAAAATATCGTAAAATCATTACACCCTTTAAATTTATGTGAACATATAAGTCTACAATATTAAACGATCTCACCCTTGCTATACCAAATGAATTTGCCATCCTAAACATGAATATTATTCTTACGATAATCTAGACCTCATAGTAATTGATAGTACAGCTTTCATCGTAAGCATTTAATCACATTTATTATGTACGAGATGCCTTCAATGTTCAACCAAAGCATAAGGGAGTATATATATCATGCATCATCTATACGAGTTATTTTAGGCATCAATACTTCACATATGTCATGCAATCTTGGTTATATAATACAGAGCAGAGAACTACATTTCATTGAAATCATTCTAGCCAAAAAGAAATTTAAACCAAGCAATGTAGTAGGCCATTATCATTTTCACATTATATAGGTGAAGAAAAAAAAAATATATATATATATATTTCTTCATTTCGAGTAAATTGCTGAGTCTTTTAAACTTTTAATAGCCTACCAAGTACTAGTTCAAAGGATGGATAAGGGGAACAATGGATACCGAAGGTATCAAACGATGCACCCAAAGTGCCGAACTATGGTTCCATAAAGGAACAAAACACTAGACCCAAATGGGGTCATCAATGGTTCCAGCAAGGAACAAACAATAGACTCAAAAGGGCCAAACGATGGTTACATAAAGGAACAAGACCCAAACGGGGTCAACTATGGCAGCTGTAGAATCCCTTTAGGCATGCCTATCTAATCCACAACCGAACTAAGACCCACAGGCTTTATCACTTTAAGAACATCTTTCATTCATCATATTCTTTCTTATTTAATATAACATTTACTTAAACCCATTTTTCACAATTGAACACATATTATTCATTTCCGTAGTAATACTGGCTTAAAGCCTGGATATTCAATGATACATATTACCTGTTCATATACTTGCATAGTTACCAAATAACTTATATCATGCACTAGGATGTTTTAGCATAATGGTAACTGAGTATTATGCAATACTAGCTCAAAACAATGTTTTAAGAACCTAATGCAATATACATTATTGAACATAAGATCATGAAGTAATGACATGATTCGAATCTCAAGGTTAACTCTGGTAATACCCGATGATAGTTCATGAAAATGAAACCATACAATAGTCATATAAGCCATGATCACATAACTCCATACGTAAAACACATTCACTAAAGAAGAACGTACTTGAATGGTTCTTCAAAACCATTTCCTTTGCTTCATTATACTTATAATTTAATCTTCGCACATTTAGTTCATCCCATATATATTATATACATACATTTGGTGTCTCGCAAATAGTGAAAGTACTCACATTTGAGATTAACATCTACCTATGTCATTCATAATGCCTTAAAAAGACTTCACAACTCAATTATTTCATTTAGAAATCACAAGGTTTATTAACTGATAATGGTGATTTATATAGTGTTTTTAGTATGTTTTTAGGTGTTTAATTAGGTTAATTTTGTGTTAATTAGGTTAGATTTGAGTTTAATTGGTTAATTTTATATTTTTGGAGTTAATTGTTAATTTTGGTGTTTTTCAGGGTTATTTTGCAAGAAAAAGGACTTAATTGTAAAAAGGCAAGAAGATTTGGGCCAAAACTGTGAATTTAGAAAATTCATGTTAATTAGTGATCGTGAGGTCCAGAAGTTCGATGCATGGCCACGTGAAAATGAATGAAGAAGAAGATGTGGCCACTTGAAAGAACAAATGAAGAAAACCAAGTAAACACGTGACCACGTGTGAGGAAGTGTTAATCCACACGTGGCCACGTGTGAAGAAAGGCTTGTGGAATACATGGCCACGTGTGGATTTACATTAGAAAACACATGGCCACGTGCAAGGACTCCCATGAAGCAATGGATTCCCGATCTTCTCTAATTCAAGAAGGATTCTTTTCCTACTCCAATTTATGAAGTTTGGAAGGCCTCTACAACATCTTTTGCCTATAAATAGACAACTCTAACACCAAAGAAGGAATCAATTCGGGAGATCAATTAGGGAATTAGAGAATCAATTAGAAGAATGCTTTAGTTTTAGTTTTACTTTGTTTTTCTAGTTTTTTCTATTTTTATTTTTTCTTTCAATTTTGTTTCAATCTTTCAACTTTGTTTTAGTTTTTAATTATGTTTAGGAAATAGTTTTTCTTCTTTTGCTAATGGAACTTTGAAAACTTATATTTTCATTGTTATGACTTTATTTTGAGCTTAATTTCAATATTGGTTGATTATTTCTTGATTTTAAGCATATTCTAATCTTTGATTAAGTTGAGATTGATTGTTGGTTTATTGAATAAATAACTAAAAATTTGTTTAGACATAGTTAATGATTTGCATGTTCTTGGGTTAACTCTTTGATGTTTATGCATGATTATTATCCGAAATATGAGATGATTATGTGTTAATTTTATTGGTTAATACTAAGAGAGGAGAAACTAAGAATAAATTAGAGTTGAATCACTTGAGAAAGGCTTCAATGAAAGTTTATAAAGTTGAAACTAGATTTTCATGCTAAGTATTAGATTTGTCTATGAGTTTAATACTAAGAATGATAGACTTGAATAAAGATATCTTGCTTTATTACTAGTTTTTCCATAATCACTGGTGTTTCTATTGAACTTAAGTCATTACAATGAAAGTTAAGTTGGATAGTTTCTTTAGCAAGAGAATTTCAATTATTGTTTTGTTTTTAATTCATGCTTTTATTTTGTTTAATTTTTGCTTCTAAATCAAAAACATTTGGAAAACTATCTCGGATTGATTTAATTCATACATAGATATTATCCTTAGCAATCCATGTTTCCTTCGGTACGATATTTGGGGTCTTAATCTATATTTCCCTATATTACTAGCCGATCTAGTACACTTGCTAGACACCGGTCATTAACTACCACCTTAATTAATTTAATCATCATGTACCTTACTTATGGTCCATTTAATTCTCTCTAATTATATTATATAATATGGAATTCATGATTCATAAAGAATTTACAGTTTAGAGTGTGATGTAGAACCATAAAAAGGAAACATACGAGTGGTCATGCCTAAGAAAGAAGAGAAGGCATACACGGCCATGCAAGGAGAACAAAGGCCAAGCGCGTGGCCAAGCAAGAGGAGAATGGAGCCATTCACGTGGCCACGCAAGGAGAAAGGCAGCCATTCACGTGACCAAGCAAAGAGAAAGGGCAATGCAGTGCGCGGCCACGCAAGAAGAAACCCAAGCTATCACGTGGCCATGCATGAAGAACCAAAGAAAACCCATGGCCACGCCTGGAAAACCAAAGGAAATCACATGGCCACGCAAGAAGAACCAAAGGAAACACACGGCCATGCATGGAAAACCAAAGAAAATCACGTGGCCACTCAAAGAAACAGCTAAAGGGGTAACAAAGGCATGCGTGGCCACACAGAGGGAGAAGGGACAAGCTGTACGGCAACACATAGGGACTCGGCAGCAAGGGTTCAAAACCCCAATTTCCCAATTATGCAAACATGAAATTAAGTCACAACCCTCACCTTCACTTACTTAAATGATCATTCAAGTCTCAATTCATCTTATACTCATCAAAACTCTCTAGATTAAGCCTTTAATCTTACTAACAATACCCATACACAAAAGAGGAAAATTGTATATAGTAATAGATGAAACCAATTCCCGTACCTCATACCAGCTTCATCTCCTTAAAAAATCCACAGATCTAGCTCTTTTTTCCTTCTCCTAGTCTTGATCTATCTGCTTTTCCTCTCTCCTTATACACAGGAAAAATAACATGATCTTACAATCCCTCATGACCAAAATCATAAATGAAGAAAAGAAGAGGAAGAAGAGATTTTCAAAGAAAGACATTACCTTTAATCTTAACTTACAAATCCTAGCTCCCCTTCTCTAACCCGTAACCAGCAGAGAGAGAGAGAGAGAGAGAGCTATCCCTCAAAATGCCAATCCCTCCTCTCAAAACCCTTGCTTTCCTTCTCCAAGAAGCTATTGAAATATCTCATTGTGAAATTCCAAAATTGCCCTTATTCAACTTAACCCCAACAACATATTTTCTTAACATCTAACACTCAAAATTCTTATTTGCTTCAACTATATCCCTCTTTTATCTTAATTTTAACCATATTCAATTTACATATATGTTGAAATTACCAAAATATCCCTAATGGGACTTAACCTTAACAATGCAAAATAATTCAATATTTGCCTTAATTAACCATAATTCTCGTCACTTTACTATAAACCGATTATGGCTATGATTGGGTCCTTACAATAACAAAAACTAATTTTTGTAGTGTGAACTGTTTTCTAGTTTCAATGAATAGGTTGTAGTATTTTTGTTATAACGCATGATAGAAAAGTCAAAATTCTATGGGATAAAATTTTGGTTTATCTAGACTAATAGGAGTACAACTTCCATGAATAAATTTTAGTTTAATTCTATACCTATTTTACTCCACGAATTTTTCAAAGTGGTTACACAAATGATTTTTGAAAAAAAAAGTGTACTGTTGGACAGTCTGTAATGATTGGGTTATAACTCCTAATTTAATTGCCTTAATTGATTGGTATTTGAAGCATGCGAAACTAAAGACATAAACTATTGTTTGTTTAGATGATTAATTTGGTTAATTTATCCATTAATTTTGCAAAATTGAGATGCAAAACAGAGTTAAAAATCTACCTACCCAAATTTCTATAACCTAATTCTTTAATGTATAAATGTACTACAAGTATTAATATGATTTTTACAGTAACTTGATCAGAAAACGAGGATGTTGCTTATTGTATAATTATAGGTAAGAATAATGGTGTTATTAATTTATACATGACTATGGAAGAATAATGGTGTTATTAATTTATACATGACTATGGTGTTGCATGATATATGTTTATAACTAAAAGGTATGATAATACCATAAAGTAAAGCTATATGTATATGTGAATTAAGGAAACATACTATGCAACAAGCCCATAAACAAGCATATGGATTATTACTTATTTGAATGGATATGAATATGCTTACATGTTTATGTTTATAGGTTAACATGTGAAGGTAAATATTATAGTATTATGTGATTACAGTTACTTGTTTTGATACCTAAGATTGATTATATATGCATATATATATATATATATGAGATTGTGTATCTTCATATATGATAATATATGTGTAAGACTACACAATAAAGCCCAACCATGAAAGCATAATTGAAATGTATATGAACACTGTTAATGCCTGCAAATAGAGTTTAGTCATGGATAGATAGGCGCCTATAGGGATTAAGTCACAACTACTACTGTCTAGCAATATTTGGGTCTATCGTTGTTCCCATTTGGAACTACTGTTAGATCCCATTTGGATCTACCGAATATAATATTTATGGGTATATATATGAATGATACCTATGGGTATCCACCCTTCCCTGTTTTCCACTTTTAAAACTTAGGCAGGCTAATTCCAATTATAATTATAATTATAGTATTTGAATCAAAGCATGAATACTCAGATGTTATTGATGGATTACACAATTAGTTCTAATTACAGAAATTGTATCAAAAGTATAAATGCTTAAAGTATATTAATCAACCATATGAATTATTTATGTTGAGATACTTGTTTATCATTGTTGTCTTATTGGTTATATACTTGATATGTTGCTAGAATTTATAATTTATTTTCATTGATATCCATTGTTACAAATGATGCATGTTGGGTGTGTTTGTTCATAACCGCTGTGAGTGGTTGTCCATCATGAATTGTTCTCCCACTAAATTTATAGCTTAGCATGGGTTATTTTATCTATTTAGATTTTGCAGTTAAGACTTTTACACATGAACATATCCCTACATCAGGAAAGGCTAACACAAGTCAGGAAAGAAGTTGATGTAAGGATTCTTGATGAATATTTTGTATAATTTTGTATTAAGATTCATATCTGTGTAATGATGTATCTAGTATGAGTACATTGAGTTCTATAAGCTCACTTTTGTGAGAGAACAATAAATAAATGCCAGTATGATCTAAAGCAACTAACATACAATGATATGTATGCACATATAATCTAAAGTAACCTTGTATAGTGCTAGTATGTATATTTGGATAAAAGAGATAAAGTATGTGAACAACTATAGTAATATCAAAAAATATTTATGATAACCAATATGTGGATGCGATAGTGTGATCAAAGTATGCTTGATGGTATAATAACATAGATAAATTGATTAGTGGTGCATGACACAATATTATAATTAGGTTGAAATAATCAGGGTGTTGCAGTATCTTTGTTGAATCTTTTTATGTCTTTTAAGTTTTGGCACCTAATTGGGGTCTTCGATTTCTTATTTTAGATGATTTTTCACGAAATTTGGTTTTTGAGGCTTAGTGTTGGTTCTGTTGTACTTTGGTTTGTAATAGACTTTATTTTTTTGGGATAGTGTTGCTACAATTCGATGGGTTAGGCAGGTTAGATAGGATCTTCGATTTTGTTATGCCCCTAAGTTTGTTTGTTTGTTCTAAGGGTTACTAGCTAGTACAGTTTTGTTGCTTTTTTCTTTAATTTGTAATAGGTTATATTCCTCTGGGATAACATTGTTGCATGTCTTGTATTCTTTTTGTCCTCCCTATTTTTTGGTGAAGCTAGTTTGGCTCCTAGCTTATAATTATTAATAACATTTGCAGCTTATAAAAAAAATAATCCTAAAACTCTATTTTTTTCTGTAAATTCATTTACGGAGTATTTTTATGATTTGTTAGAATTTATATATGGTAAACTACATACCTAGATCAATATAATTTTGTTCTAATGCATGGTAATAAAAATGTTGATTTTATTATGTGGTATATAACATGATGTTTTTTTGGATGACATAAGCAGAAGACAAAAAGTAAAGAGTTTAAATCGAAACTTTATTCTAAAAAGTTAATTTTCTCAATTTTCCTATCTTTTTGTCTTTTGTTGGAACTCACTTTTTTTATGATAAAACTCTTTTCTATTTGTAAATGTTTTTCAAAATGGTCAGACAGTTAGACATCTCCTCTCACTAACCCTTCACTTTCCATTGTTACCTTCCTATGAAACCATTGTAACCATAGACTCTATAATCCTATAAAATAAAGCTTAAAACACAATGACCAAAAAGAAATGGACTCTACCCTAGTTGGAACTTGACCGTGAAGATAATACCATTATGTCATCATCTCTATCCATCAAAAATTCTTCTTTAAAAACTCTTAACAAGTTCGATGAATCTCTAAGTTTTTAATTCACAAAAGAAGAGAAAGAAAAAAGGCAACAAAAAGGAAACTTTTCATGACTTCTACTCTTTATTAGAATATTGCATTCAACCAAAAACAATTTATGTAGACTATTAGACTACTGCATAAAGATATAACCCAAGACTATTGCATTTAACTTAAAACTATCCACACCTTGAAATAAAAAACACCACAAAGAAGAAACCAAAAAACTTTACTCAACATTGGTTTCAAATGGGAAATTACAGTAGGCTTTAGCTGTATGCTATAACTTATTTCTATGGATTTAGGAAAATAATTTTAATAGTTTTGATTGTTAGCTATTTTGAATTGATAGTGATTCGAGTTTTTTACTAGTGTTTGAGTGTTAGTATTTGAAATTAGAATTGATTGGGATTTATTACTTAAAAGAAATGGGTTTGTCTACTTTGAGTTTTTTATGGTTGTTGAGCCATTTTTGTCATTGATATAGATGCTAGATATGTGCTCTATATAGCAATTAGAACATGGATATGATTACTTTGCATTTTTATGAATGTTTATCCTTGTTTTACTATATCTATGTTTTCCTATTGTTTGCTTACATTTTTTTGCTCTAAGAACATAATTATTTAGAATGGGGAGTAAGTTCTCTTTAGTCCATAGGATGGCCTAAAACCAATATAGGTCGGAGTACATACCGGCAACCATGCAGTTATGGAGATGCTTATTGACTTGACTTCGAAAGTTGACATTATCCTAGATTGGAATGTTGATGGAATTCTACAATATATGCAATCTAAAACTAACAAACAGGTACTTAGGTCTTTAAAGAATGTTTTTGGTTATTGTTCTCCATCTATTATCACAATGCAATAACTAGTTGATTCACTTTTAAGAGTATGTTAGTCCTTTCTTTTGGTTCTACATTTTCCTCCTTTAAAGAATGGAATCATTTAATACTAATAGTTTTACATTAAGATTGTGAGTGAGTGCAGTGACTTATATAGGATTTTAAATTAGCAAAGTCAATATGTAGGTTATGTCTTTATAGTTATGTGTGGTTATTTTCTGCATTGGCATTCAAAGATTCGCTTATTTTTCACTTTGTGAATTGCTTATACAGTTGGATGAAAAAGAAATTGAACTGGTGTCATTAAAGAAATATAATTTGCTCAGGAGCATAGTTATTAGGTTAGGAGTATATCCCACTTTTTCTTTTTCCTTTTAGAACCACTTTTTATTTCTAATTTTTTCACTCTTTACCTCTTTTTCGATGTTTGATTTTCTTTTCCCATTTTTTATTATATCTTTTTGATGTTCCAATTTGTTTCAGCCTGTGATTAACTTTTTTTTTTTTTGGTTGAGCTGCTTGTGAAATCATAGCTATATAGGAGCTTGCACTAATATGTCTTAAGTTTAACCAATGAGCATTTAGGTGAGACATTGTGGCATTAGTTTTGGACATTACTTTAACTATATGTTATATATCAAACTAAATTCTTTCATTTTTGGGTATCACCATCTGGGCTTCATAAAGAAATAGTGAAAAATGTTAATACATTTTGTTGATTATGAATTAATGTGGTCCATTATGATTATGTCAAAGTGATAATACATCACAATAAATTAGGCTATAATTCCAAAAAATGGAGGATTATAGATAATAATAGTACTACAGTATGACTGAAGATGTGTGCCATTTATTTATTATACATCTTGATGCTAAATTTTGTATAAATATCATTTTGTAAGACTAACTTTTTATCACTTTAGCATATGATATAAGTTTTGTTTAATTAAGATCAATAATTGCAATTAGTAGAGCCAAATGAGATGCCCAATTAATTATTGGACACTAAACCAAAAAATAAAAAATTACATTAATTAGATGCATTGAAGATTGCTTAATTATACTATATATCTTATTATACAACTATTGTTAAGAGAATAATTTGGTAGCCTAGATTCATCTATCTTCATCTATCATCTCCAGCTCTGGTTATCCATTGGTGGCTGATTTTAGTCATACACAACAAATATAATTGTGGATTCTATTTTTTGCATCAACTCTCACATGGGATTGAAACTTAAGTGTTTGTTGTTTTTATACATCAACTATCATATTTAAATATTAACATAAAAACATGAAGATTTTGTAAGTGTATATATTTTATATTTATTGAATTCAAGTGTGTGCTTTTTAATTTGCCTTAAATGCTAAAAAAGAGCATCTGATTGATCTACATCAAGAATGTCAAAAAACTTTTGTGCTATGGCATTTGGATTTTCCTCCATTTGGTCTTTCATCATTAAAGTTGGACCTATCATTGCAATATCAAATACCATTTGACGATATGGATTCCTATCTTCACCCTTATCTTCCTTATAATGTTAGGATTCAATAAGAACACTTGTTGAGCCCTATCTAACTTCTTTATAGTACCATTATTATTCGTAATTTTCCATAAATCGCTATATTAGAAGATGCAACCTAACTTCTTCAACTGTGAGGTAAACTGAATTTTTACAACTATGACATGGATATTGAATCCTTAAGCCATCCACGAATCTTAATTAATTAGATGTGAAATTTAAGAACATGGTCACCCCGACACAAAATCTAGATTAATATGACCATGATTATCTTTCCTTGCATACATCCATTTTCGGTTATTCGCCACCATCATGACATGTAACTAAGAACTAAGAATAACTAAGTAGTTTTAAATATTTAAGGATATGCCATGGAAAAGTATGCATTTAAGATATGCATTAATTTTATTTAAAATATCATGAAAAGATATAGCAATGAACAAATGTAAGTATGATAGACATTGAATTTTTAACAATGATACATCTCATTTATTTACATTAAAAAAAAGAAAAAGAAAACCAATCTAAATGCAACAATTCGACAACCTAAATAATTTCTACAATCAATAACAAATATAAGTTAGTATGAATAATGTCAAGATCTTATAAGAAGCTAAGATTTGTTTTGCAAACTAAATCCACCTTTTCTAGCTCTTAACCTTTTCTTGGCCCTTCTCCTCTTAACCTTATAAAGCAAAACACATTATTGTTATTAAACAAGTTTAATAAATATTACTAAACTAAGAAAATGTAATAAACTCTTGAATTATGAAAATAACATTGGAAATGGAGAGCTAGTTATATACATTAATTTTTTCAATTTTTCTTTCTCTTATTGAATTTCTATTTAAATTTAAGATTGTATGTTTGACAAGTTATAAATAGTCATTCTTTTTTGGATAATATATTCATGGTATATAGATGCAGACAATGTGAAAGTAAAAAAGTATAATTGAAAGATTCTCAATATTCAATAAATTGAATAAAATAATTTTCAATATTCAATAAATTTTAGATCAAAGTCAAAATATACTATTGTTTAGTTTGATATATATATATATATATATATATATATATATGTTAGTTACATATATCTCTATGCAACTATGTGTGTCCAATGCATTTTACAACAAAAATAAATAAATAAAAAAGTATGGAAATGAAATTACTCCAACCATGTAGCTATTCATTCAATTATTTTTTGTTCATGCATGTGATTGAGTTGTTTATAAATATTCAATTATTTTTCTTTGATATATTATTACTGAATTAAATTGATTTAGACCTAATATATATATTTATATAGTATAATAGAACCTCAATTATCATAATATAAAAAGCGAAAAGATACTAAAATGCCCTTCATATTATTTAGGAGGAGCTAAAATGCCCCTAATGTTTTTTTTTTCTGGAGCAAAAATGTCCCTCAACTTCTTAAAAGGGTACTAAAATACCCCTTCCATCCAAATTTCATTAGTTTATGTATAATGGTGCTTACGTGGCACGTTACATAGATAGGTGACTGGATGACGTGGCTACATGCAAGGAGCAAGTTGCCAACTCAATGCCATGGGACCCATATACAAAAAAAAATTACCATGATTTCCCTTTTTTCCCTCTCTTTCTCGCCCTCTCTTTTGTTTCACAAAGCACGATTTGTGCTTCTAGTTGATCTATACCTTTTAAGTCATTTTTATCATCCCGCTCATGATTACTTCCATAATATTCAATGAACAACCTGAATTTTTCCTCCAAGTATGACATTGGCTATTGATGAATGCCTCCGATTCGATTTATAAGGTTAGTAAGATTGGGATTTCATATGAATTCTGAAAGTGAAATTGTAAGCTTTAAAACCCGATTTACAGCATTAAAAATTGATAGATCGTCGCCTTCTAGGGTTAATTTTATCAATGGTTACTGAACTTACACCTAATCGTCCAAAAGTAACTGATAGATTTTTCGTGACTTAAATGTCACTAAACTTATCAACTTTTTGCGAAAAAAGTTATCTTGATCAATTTTTGTCAATGATCTTTGCCAAAATGTTAATGTGGCATGCCATGCCATATGCTTGGTCACACGTGGTATGACGCGTAAGTAGTCAAACACCGAAAGAGGCCACGTATACCTCTTCTGATGATGTGGCTACTAACATGTCATGCCATGTGTGTCCAGGCATATGAAAAATCATCATCAAAAACTAGTCAATATGACTTTTTTGCAAAAAGATGATAAGTTCAGTGACATTTAAGTCATAAAAAATAAATCAGTTACTTTTGGGCAATTAGGCGTAAGTCTAGTGACAATAGATGAAATTGACTCTAACCTTTTATTTTTTAGTTCCATTTCCCTTTCTCATCACTGGATTTGTATTTCTCAATCTTCTCATTGATAAGATCTAAAAACTTGTCAACAAATTCAGGAATCCTCTCATCATTTGAAAGTTAAAGAATTATTTCTTTTCGTTCTGAAAAAGATGAAATAAACTGATCGATGTTTGGGAAAAGAGATTCAAGCATAAAATTTATTTTAGCAGAAGGCTCTTCGATGTTCTCAAGGTTGTCAGGCTGTAGTTGTTTAGTTGTTTTTTCTAATTAGGTAAAAGGTTAGAAGTTCTCCCTAAATTCTTTCCTTTTTCCCTTGTTTTGATATTAAATAAGAGTTAGAGTTAGTAGAATCGTACATGTTTCCTTCTCTACTGCAATTTTTTTCCAAATTTATCTCTCTCATAGTCTTTTAACTTCAACCCCAAAATTCAATCAAGCATCAAAAACTACAACTGTTCACCCTCTGCATATTACCAGTGACCCATAAAGCTTAAGCCTTTTATTCTTTTTCCATTTTTTCTCTCTTCTTCATCCTCAAAGCTAAGAACCTTCTCCATTTCTATTTAAATATTCCAATAAAAAAGCACTTATCCAACAAAGTTTTTGTATAAAATAAATGTATTTCATCCTGATAATGCCCTATTAGTGGCTTGTAGTTTTGCTTATGAATCATTCTGTCAATTAACAAATTTCTTTTTTCATTTTTCTTTATTTAATGTGAGAAATTATGGACATTTGGTGACTTTGAAGATTTCTATAGCTTTGAATACTTCTATCTTTTTTTTATTTTTTTGAATTGGTTCAATTTTTGGCCGTTTAGCTCCTTTTATCATTTTTGGTAAGTAATAAATAGAGGGATTTTTCTCATCTTTAATGTGCTATATTATTTTCAAATGAACCTAGAAGATTGTGTTTTTGGAGAGAGGTAGAGAGATGAAGGGGAGAGGGAAGAGGGAGAGAGAAGAAAGGGAAAGAGAAAAAATTAAAAAAAAAATTGTAGCACCTATGGTGATGTGGCGCTAAACTCATTCCATGTCCATCACATCATCAATTTTTAGACCCACACATGTGACATTTTAGTGTTGTTATGCTTGATACATATGAAATTTGGATGTGGGGATATTTTAGTACTCTTTTTAGACGTTAAGGGGTATTTTTAGGGTTAATTTCACTGGTAATCACTAAAGTTTGTCAATTGTAACGATGTAGTTACATAACTTTGATTTGTAATAAAAAAAATCACTTAATTTTTATTTTGTAACACTCACTTACATCGAAATTGCAAAAATCAGACATCGGCATATGTAATACACGCGTAATATCAATACACGTCAGCAAAAAGTGACACATCAACCACTAACTTATTGCCTACGTGGCATAACACTAAAAAAATTACAATAGGTAAAAAGTGACACATCTGCACCTTAACAAATCCTGTCCCTCCTTTCTCCATTCCCCCTTTCTTTCCTCGATCTTCGCTCTATCCTTTCCTTCGATACTCTATCCTCTGCTCACCCCTCCCATCTTTGATGCTCTATCCTCTCCTTACCCCCTTTCCATCTTTAATGCTCTCTCCCTATCTCTATCTTAAAGCTTACAAAGCTGTCAACCTCTTCCCTTCTATATTCTCGCCCTTTCTTAATCTCTAGTGCCTCAATCTATCCTCTCCCTATCTCTTTCTCAAATCTAACAAAGCCATCGATCTCTCGCCATCTCTATCTCAAATATAACAAAGCCGTCGATCCTCCCCATCTCTCACTCTTTCTCTGATCTAGATGGTGTCTCACTCTAATTCAGATCTACCCTTTTTCGATCTCAGTCCTTCTCTATTCACTCTCTTTCTTCGATCTATTTCTCTTAGATATTTATCTCTTTGATAATCTCTATTTGGCATGTCTTTCTCACTCTCTCATTTTTATATTGTGTTTGAAATGGTATAAATATTAAGTAGGGAGTTGGAGTGAGAATTTCCCGCTTAACATTTTGGTATACTTTGTGTGAACAAAACCCAAAAAAAATAGTAACATCAGCAGAAAAGAAGTAGCAATCGTGATGGAAAGCTTAGGAATTTTTTGCAACAAAAAAATGAAAAGTTGAAAGAATTAATGGGTGTGGATGAAATTCTAGAGCTATTTGATGAAAATGAGCATAGCTTAGATGAAGTAAATGAAGCTTTTAATGTTTTTGATGTGAATAGGGATGGGTTTATTCATGCAAAGGAGTTGCGGAGAGTTGTTAGGTCATTGTGATTAAAGGGACCCTCTAGAGCTTGAAAACTACAAGAGAATGATTAGAAATTTTGATGAAAATGAAGATGGAAGAATTGATTTTAATGAGTTTGTAAAATTCATGGGAGAATAGCCTTTCTTGATTTTTTTTGCAACTCCAGAACTCTTCATCTTACAACACCAGGAGCATCTTACAATTTTCAAGCACTTTAGTACCACCATATGCATATATACTAACAAGCGACATATAACCATGCAAATAAAATGAAATAATAGTAATGACTATGAAGAATTTAAAATTCTAAAAAATGAAACTCATTTTGCATGATGTTTGTAAAATTGAAAAACTAGCAAACTTCATATGAGAAATTTTAAGCTATTTGCACCATTAATAAAATTCACTTTTCAGAAGCAAAAATGATTGTCTCACTAACTTGAAAAATTGGTTTCTATCTCATAAAATCCTATCAAGTTCTAACAAAAGCTGGATATCTATACTTGACTTCTTTTCATTCATTTTCTACCTACACTTTCAAAATATTTAACTACTAGTCTCTTCTTGGCAATTTCAGCAACAATGTCCTATAAATAGTACAAAGCACATTACTCATTGGTGCCCAAACATTAGTATATCCCACAAGTACAAACACGCAATCATTAGAAAATGAAGATAAAATACCTTCTTATGTTGCTTTCGATAAATAGTTGTTTCACGTTAGCTTTGATGGGTTTGGTTTGTTATAGAAGTATATCTTGCACTTAGACTTGGCAAAGATGAAGAATGTAATTGATCAAACAAAGTTTATTCAGTTTCACAATTTACTATATGAAGGATTTGTAGGAAAAGTAATTCAGCATTGATAAAATAGTAGGACTTACTTGGGAATCTAAGCGAACAAATCTAATGCTTGTACAAGGGTATATCTTTGCTCCACTAAAGCGATGGAGTTCAATCATGATATTTTCAAAATTGATAAGTATCACATGATTCCCATTCGAAGTGCATTCACAATGTAAACAAAATGACTATCCTACTTCATCCAAAAAGTTTGCAATGTATAATCCAAGAACTAAACGACATCAACAAAATAACATGATATTTTTAAAAAAGGATATCCCAAATCCAAAATAAAACTAATTGACAAGTATTTAAAGCATGATGATTGAGATACTGCTATACCATTTCATATGAAAAATATTAACTTTAGCACATTTAACACAGGCAATTAAGGAACCAACAGATATATATTTGTTTTAGCACTATCTAAAATAAAATTGATAAGAAAATCTTAGCATAATTATCCAATTGAAAAAAGAAATTTAAGTATCACGTGAAAAACTAAATGACAGTTAATTTATTCCTCTAAAAATGAAGAAATGTCTATCAGTTTATATCTCTAAATAAAACTTAGGAATTCTTTATGCTAAAGAATAAACACAAGATATTTTTTTCAAACAATAACTCTCGTGTGTCCTAAAAGCAAGTGCCAAATGAAAACCAAAAAAATATCTATTAGAGGGCAAGTGGAGTGGGACAGTACCCATGTGCCAACACAATCCATATTAAAGGCATGACTACATTTTGGTAACAATCTAAACTTATCCTCAGGCTTGAATTCACACAAACAAACAACTAAAAAAACAAATGTAAAATTCTAATCATCGAAAAAACATAGAGAGAAAGAAATCTCCTTTCCATAAAATACAATACCAATTTCATAAAAATTATAACTTTTTATCTGTATAAATCTAGCTTTAATCAAACCGATGAAGTCTATAACTTGTTCTGAGACATTTACTTAATAACTTAATAATGATAGCATCATTAAGTAACAGAAATTCCTAAATCAAAATGCATCTTAAATTATTGAATGGGAAAGAAAACATAGACTGTGACACGCACCGGAGCCACTGCTCGCTTCCGATTAGATTTTTAAAAGCCAGCTTTTAGGGTCTAAGATCGGAGTAGGCTTATTTTTAATCATGAATTGGCCACTTTACCATAGAAAGGGATCAAACCCCACTTATGGTTGGTAGTCAACCTATGAAGACATTTACTAATGGGCCCAAAAGAGGTAGGTGTCATAGAGTCATCATCCAACAGAACATCAAAAAATGAATCTCGATCTTTTGATGTCCAAATAGAGATTAGTATTTGGAACATCACTCTTATTAGGCATCTTGGTTAGGAGTTGTTTTACAAATAATTTTAAAATTAATCCACTCTCCTCTCTCACACAATCCAAATGATAGAATTAAATAAACATACTAATCATAAAAGATAAAGCAATGAATAAAAAATTAAATAAAGTTTTATTTAAATTATTAAATGAGCAAATCATCTAGTAAGAAAAATAAATTACATACATAAATCGAAGCATTCATTTAAGTTGAGAACATTGATTTCCTCATGCATATTTACACAAATCAGTTTATTTCTTTTGTTTGGCTCTAGATGAGCAATTGGACATTTTTCCAATTTTTAAAGGAAAATCCAGTTTATTTAATAAAAATTCTTTTTAATGCCTTTTCCTTTTAAACGTGCTCAAAAACTCTTTTTTACTACATATTACATCCCTAAAATAAAAAATACATCCAAAATATCAAATAAATAAATAAATATAAATATAATTAAAATAACCAACAAAACTCAAATAATAAATAAAAGAAATGACAAGATGAGTTAACCAAGGATGAATGGGGACCATTAATTTATTAGGGAACGAATTCCAATGCAAGATGCCTCGCAAAACCCTCCCAAGACAAAAATATACACTCACAAAACAACATGCATGAAAAGGGAAATGAATTAATATCACAGAAATAAATACCACAAAATTATTAAAGGAAGTCATAAATTTAAATGTGCAGTAAAGAATAAAAATGTGGGCAAAATCATACAAAACAATGTATAAACATTACAAAAGTCAAATAAATCACAAATGTTATAAAATACACAAAATATGTAAGAAAAATACCCAAAAAATAGCCATGAATGTCCATAAACAAATGAAGGATGCCCTCTACTATGCAAAGGATAGGACGAGTGGAAGCAGGCCTTCTTCCCATCCGTCACCACTAGCCAGAATAGAATGCGGATTTTTTTATGGAAAATTACACACAAACACATCTTAGCTCTATACATGTGATTACTAGGTCCCAAAACATGGCAAGTCATACCACAACATTTCTCTAACAACAAATCATGCATAAAATGCTATAAAAACATATCAAACTATGAATTTAAAGAGTAAAGGAAAAAAAGACCACAAAGTTACTACAATGGAGGAACGTTAGTTCTAATCATGCATTTACATGTTTTTAATTTGATCCAGATTTATATCTCAATGAATTTTAGGCATGCTAATCACACAAACACAGCATTTAATCATGTTTATTTACAACAAATAATCACATAATCAAGCATGGCAATTCTAAAGAGAGAAAGTAAATAAAGGTAGAGAGAGCCTAAAATATTACCCTCAGGAGATATTCTAACTTTGAAATCCTTGTAGTCTAGATCTCCACTCCAATTTGATTTTTTTGTTTTTAGAAAAATTAAAAAAATTACTATGCATTTGTGTGTTTGGAACAAAGAAATTGTTAGAGCAATTTAATTTTAGAGAGAGAAAGAAATCAATTTTCTTCTTCCTTAAAAATTTTCTCTGCAAAAGTAAATCCTCCCCCCATCTTAAAACCTTAGGATTTTAGATTTTATACTTAGGTTAGAGTTGGAGTTGGATTCCAACTCTAACTTCCCAAATCTAAAGAAAAATCCCCCCTAAATTCTGATTAAATCCTTTTTGAACCTTTATCTCCTTTTCTTAATTCTAAAAATGTAAAAATTCTAGAAAATAAGCTATAAACAGGCACTTCTTGTTGAGAGACAACCGCCCTTCAAGCAAAAAATTCTAAAAATCCTAAAATACCCTTAATTTGGCCTATACAGGAGAGAAAGAGCTACAGACGGGTGTCTGACACCACTGAAGGCCCAAATCAAGATTTTTATGCATCTTTTATTAAAATACTTGAAAATATTTGGACAACCATAAAAATATTTGAGAAAGTGTGAGAAATTCACAATTGAAGCTTTGAGATTCGAACCTATTATTAATAATATACTATTTCTTCATCATCAGGTAACTCTAACCTAGACTGCCTCGAGTTATGGTGTCTACAGTTGCCTCTAATTTTGAAACCCTGGTGCATTAATGCTAAAGTAAGCAAAAATTCAGAGTAAAAGTAAAAGGATGCGTACCTAAGGCAGCAAATCTCTTATTTGATTAAAAACACATACCTTCTGAGATTATGAGTCTCTTAGCTGGGCAGTTAGCATCAGCTTATCGATACGTTTACCCTAGTTTGGATAGTTAACATTAGTTTATCGATGTGTTAACCTTGGTTTGGAAAGTTAATATCAGTTTATCGATCCGTTAACCCTGGATTTACTATCCGATTAGTACCGGGGCCATGCGAAATTTGGATAATTTGATTAAATCTTATTAGTGCTTAAGGCATGCAAAATCAAGTTATTTGAATGCATCTTATTAGCATCTAAGTGTGACGTATGCTGAACCCCATTGGCATCCGATTTACTTTTGAAAGCCCATATTTAGGACTCAAGACCGAATCAAGGTTTATTTAACTCGTAAAGGCCTATCGCTTTGTAATGGATAGGGATTCAATCAAATTTGTAATAACTTGGGCCACAAAAAAGGCATGAGATAGTAGTTTAGGGTATCCCCACTCATTTGCTAATAATCGACCTACGAGGGCATCTATTGGGCACATAAGGTAGGTATCATGGAGTCGCTATCCAATAAAATATTGAAAGATGAGTTCTAACCTTATAAGGTAAAAAACAGAGATAGTTCATAACTTCATTCCTATTTATACCTTTGGTTAATGTTATATAAATGATTTTCAGTGATTTATTTTGTCTCCTCTAATTTCTCATGCAAGTTGTTATGAATAGAAATAAAAGTGAACTCAGTCATATTGGAAAGCAATAAAGCATGCAAATAGAAAGCCGTAAAAGCATTTAAGAATAAATATAAGAGTAAATTCATACATAAATCGGGAGTTAGTTCATGATGTTAATTTTGATGAGAGCGTTGGTCCTCGCATGAATATTTACAAAAAAGGCAAGCATTTTGAGTGTATTTTAGATAAAAATAAGATAATTGATCCATCACAATTTTGGAAAAAGGAATCACATTAGTCAATTTTAAATAGAAATTTTTTTATTTATAAATAAAAATTCTTAATTTGCATGTGATTTTGTAAGTGAAAATCGGGACATTTGTCCCTTTATTATAGAAAAATCTCACTTAAACTTGTATAAAACATTTAGTGAGTTTTTAACTTATAGTTCGAATAAAAATATTTATTTACAACATGTAAAGACATGAAAAATAATAACACAAGTAAAACATGCATAAATCGAACTATTGATTGATTTGGGAAAATCGGTTCCCTCATGCATATTTATGAAATTCTTTGTGTAATTTTTGGAATAAAATAAAACTTTGGTTCATTTTATGAGAAAATCTATTTTAATTAAACAAAAATAGTTTTGAGGGGTGAACACAAAAAACTAAAAATATGGTTAACCGTAAAATCGAACCAAAATTGGATCGATTTTTACGATTAACTAATTTGTTGGACTCGGCTATGATTTTTAATTTTTATATTTTTAGTTAATGGTTACAATTTAAGTTTTTAAGTACTGGTTAACCATTAGTCCATAGTTAATCAATTTATATATATATATATATATATATATATATATATATATATATATATATATATATATATATATATATATATATATATATATTTATTTATTTATTTTTATATCTTCAATTTTTTCTATTTTTCTTTAAAATTTACATAAAATAATACTTTATAATATATTTAATTTATATTTTTAATTTTATACCTAAATTTTTTATATTTTCATATAAAATTAATATAATACTTTAAACCAAATTTATATTATGTCATTCTTTTAATTATATAGTAATATTTATATATAGTATCCGATGAACTTTTATATAAGCTGTTTTTTATCATAAATTGGTGTTCATATTTTACTTAATTGCATTTAATTATATTTTCTTATATTTTAGAGTTTATGTTATAACATGTGATATTATCCAAAATTTTATTTGACTTAGAATCAAACACAATAATTTTCAATAAATATCAAATCTATTTTATAATATTAGCTATTAATTTATAGAACATGAATTTTGGCTAGTAAATTATGTTTATTTCTTAATTTTTATATTAAATTACTTTATACATTTGAAATTGAATTTAACTTTGTCTTATTTTTTATATAATTTTATGTTATAAATTTTATTGGTTAAAAGAAAAATATTGGTTAACCAAATCAAAAAATCAAAATCAATGAACTAATTAACCGAATGTAACGAACCGATTAATGGTTAGTGATTTAAAAAAATTGATATTAATGGACTGGTTAATTTTTTTTCTCATGAATTAATTAGCCGAACCATGCTTATCCCTAATAGTTTTGGTGTCATTTTTAGTTAAAGCGTATAAAAAAGTTAAAATGTATAAAAAAGTTAAAATGTATAAAAAGCTATTTTTACTAGCTATTACAGACAATTAAAGTCATAAAAAATATTAGAGGCCTAAAATAAATAAACAGGAAAATAAATCCTAAGCTACCCTACTTTATCATATTCCAGGCCCGACCCATGAGAGAAATTATACAAAAAAAATATGAAAAAAAATATAATAGTCAAGATATGAATAAAAGTAAAATAATAATATTAATGATAATATTAAATAATAATAGTTAAAAATATTATCATTAAACAATAAAAACATTAATAGTAATATTCACAATAATAAAATAACACAAATTAATAGAAACAACAACAATATTATTATAAAATCAACAATAAAAATATTAATGAAATTTAAAACAAAAACAACAACAACAACAACAACAATAACAATAATAATAATAATAATAATAATAATAATTCAAAAATGATAATAATAATAATTAAAATAATGAAATTGGCAAAAAGATAATTAAATATTAAATTAACAATAATTCATTTAAAATTAATAAAAAAATGTTAACAATTAAAATGATGAGAAATACAATAAATACAATGAAAAAATAATCTAATATACTAAACACATTATTTACAAATTAACAAACATAATTAATTTATTAAGCCAAAATAAGGAATTAATTCATAAAATTGGTTAGTAAATTTACAATTAGTTAACAATTAATTACACTACACATAAGAGAATTTAGCAATTTATCAGGGTAGATCTATTAAATTAACAAGAAAATAAACTAAAAAATATTATTTACATAATTAATTAAAATTTAAATATTTAATTTATGAATTTTAAAGGGCTCGAGAATATTACCTTCTGTGTTAATTCCATAAAAGAACAAGGATTTAATGCTCTATGGCTTTTTCCCCTTTTTTTGTATTTTTTGGAATTTTTGGAGTTAAAATTATGTAATTTTCATTGAAGAAGAGAAAGGAAAAAAAATAAGAGGAAGAAGATAAGGGAGGAGAGTCCCACGTGAGAGAGAGAGAGAGAGAGAGAGAGAGAATCAAAAAATGCTTAATGGATAAGTAAAGCCATTCCTAATCCCAAAGAATGGGATTAGGATTAAGTTAAGATATTTTTTACTATTTTTCCCTATTTTTAGTTGTAGATTGCACTCTAGACATAAGTCACAGACCGTGACTCATGGGCCTTGACTTACAGACCGTTGACTTTTCACCTTTTTCTCAATTAAATAACCTCTAAATTGAAATATATTGCCATTTTTAGGCCTGTAAAAGGCATGTTTTCGACAAGGTGTCTTCTAGACATTTGTTCCCCTATGTCTTAGCATTCCAAGGAATCAATAATCACTTAATTTGGATTTTTTAATTGGAATTTATGGCTATAATATTGACGACTACTCTTAAGAAATTTTAGGAACAGAATTGGTGTTCTGACTTTGACTAATTGTTGGTGCCTTCTGGACATTTGTTTCCCTGTGTCTTAGCATTCCAATGAATAAAAAATCACTTAATTTTGATTTTTCAATTGGGATTTATAGCACAATACTGATGTCTATTCCTAGGAAATTTTCAGAGATAGAATTGGTGATCTAACTTTGACAAATTGTTGGGAACAATGGGTTCAGAATTAAGTCATGATCTCTTCATCAAAGTTGTTTAAAATGAGCATATTTTCTATTAAAATTGGATTCACCTCAATATGAGCTCTACGGAGGGAGTTATGCCTCAAATACTATAAACTGATCATGGTGCAGGAATGGCTTCAGATCGTCTAGTTTTAAGCCTAATTTTGAGAATCTTAAGAATTGAATTTGGTTTAGGTGTCTCATCAAAGTTGCATATCTATATCTTAAGATTAAAATGGCTTTACAATCATCTAATTATGAGGTCTTTAAGCTAAGATAAATTCAAAATACTCCAAAATGCTCTAAATTTTGAAAAATAATTTTCTTGTTTTGCACTGTTAATAAAGGGAAAAGAAGGAAAAAACTCTAAAAATGATTTTCAAACATTTAAAACCTATAAGAGAGATCAAAAAGAATTTTAAAAATATAAAACCTAATGAGAAAGTCTAGTACCTCTGCTTTTTATCCATTTATGAGAAATTATTTTCTCATTAGGTAACTCTGATCAAGAGACTGCTTTAAGTTTTGAAAAATAATTTTCTTGTTTTGCACTGTTAACAAAGGAAAAAAGGAAAAAACTCCAAAAATGATTTTTAAACATTTAAAACCTATAAGAGAGATAAAAAGAATTTTAAAAATATAAAACCCAGGGAGAAAGTCTGGCACCTCTGCTCTTTCTTCATTTATGAGAAATCATTTTCTCATCAAGTGACTCTGATTAGGAACCACCTCAGGATCCAATTTCTATAGTTACCCCTAATTTTGGAAAACTTAGTGCACTAGTGCCTAAGTGAGCTAAAATTCAGAGTAAGAGAGTTAGAGATACGTACCTGAGGTGGTGAACTCTTTGACTAGGAAGATTTAGTGATGAGGGGTAATCCATATAACCTTGCCACCAAAAGCCACATCACATAATCTTCACTTAAAGCTCGTAATCTGGTTATCTGTAGAAAATGCCTTTCAATGAGGACTTCGGATTTATTTGCTCCAAAAAGACTTTGAACACCTCTCGAGGAGGTTTTTGAGTTTATTGGTAGCCATTTGCAGCAATGTTTGGATTTGGATTTTAAAATTTTAACATCTCTTAAAGAGGACTTCAAATTTTAAGGCGAACCCTACTATCTGTGGTAGTGTTAGGAGAACTTCAAAGTTTACGACAGTGTTTGAATTTGTGTTTTTTCTTTTCTTTTTCTTCTTTTTTTTATTTTTGATCTCCTCTCAAAGAGGACTTTGAATGCATAGGTGAACCTCACTATCTATGGCAGTGCTTGAATTGTATTTTTAAATTTTAGCGCCTCTTAAAAAGGACTTTGGAGGCATAGGCGAACCCCACTATGTGTAACAATGCCTGAATTTGAGTTTTTGATGTTTGCCAATAGGCAGATACATTTTTAGCTCTTTGAACACCTTTCATGGTGGATTTTGAGTTTTTTAAACTTCTAGAATTTCTAGAGGATTTGAGCCTTTCTTTTTCTTCTTTCTTTTTGGATTTTGAAGGTTTTTTGAGTTTTTGGCTTATTTTCTAAAGATTTTGGACCTATTGGTTATTGGCATATTTTAAGTCCAAGAATTTCATCTATTATGGTATTTTATTCTTTTGAATTTTTAAAGGTTCCTCCTAAGAGAACTTAAGGGCATTGAAAAACTTTGGAATTTGGAAGGGTTGTTGGAAGGATTTTAATTTTAGCACAATGAACTTTGCTGTTTGTAGCTGTAGCAAAGTTGTGCTAAACTCTACTATTTGTAGTTGTGCCATGATTCATAGGTGAACTTCATCGTTCATGGTAATGTTTGAATTCATAGGCAAACTTTAGAGTTTGCGATAGTGCCTAGGATTAGGATAAACTCCACTGTTTACGACAGTACCAAAGATTATGGCAAACTCTGCCATTAGTAGCTGTGTCGAGCCTTATCACAAACTTTGTTGTTTATGCTTGTGCCAAGGCTTATGGTAAACTTTGCTATTTATGGTTATGTCAAGGTTTATGGTGAACTCTACTATTTGCATGTGCTAGGCTTATAGCGAACTTCACAATTTAAAGTTGTACCAATGCTTATGGCTATAACTTTTAATATATTTGAGACTTATTTTTTAACTTTTTAGAATGTGCTCAAATTTATATGGATTTTAAATTTTTACTAGTTGGAAAATTTTGAGTTTGTGTGATTTAAGTGTATGTTGTGTTTTTTTTACATTTTGAATATCACTACAAGAAAAAAGGCCTATAAGGAGGGTAAATACGGTCACTAAAAATAGAAATACGGTCCCTAAAAGTCAATTGGGACCAAAAAATCCGGTCGTCATCCGGTCGCTATATGCTCCGCCGCTAATGACTAAAAAGGATTGGTGCCCAACCGGTCGTTAAAAGTTATAGCGACTGATCATAATCTGGTCCTTACTAATATGTAACGACCACACAGTATACTGTCCCTAAAAAGCTTTAGCGACCGACAAGTAACGGTCCCTAAAATGAATTAAAGACCGGACTTCCCTTCCTTAATAATATATGCTAGGCAGCCAATGAAGTTATTGATGACCAAAAATATGGTCCTTAAAATGTGCACTACGGTCGTTAAAAATTATAAGGATCGACCAAAATTCGCTCCCTAAACAAATGGAACATGGCTTGATTTAGAACCAATAGGATTGTTTTTTTTAAATGCCCCTTTTGAGCATAAAGATCTCAACCCTTGTCCTCGTCCCCGTCCTAAAGCACCAGGTGGAAGAAATGCATGTTTGGTAGCCTTTGAATTTGATGCCATCCCATTTCCAATCGTTGACTTCATATTCTATCTGAAAAAATAAGTAAAAAATATAAGGAAGAAAGTCATGATAAGTTAATAAGTATTGAGGGGGCAACTTGGATAAGGAATTAACATATTGTGTCAAATGATTAAGTATCTCAACACCAGAATGCATTTTTGGGGATAACCTTCGCTCAACAGTGCCATCAAATGACTTCTTATCATTCCTCCATTTGTGACTAAGAGGAAGGTAACGCCGATGGCCCAGATAACACTGCTTCTTACCATTGGCTAATCTAATTGAGCAAGTGTCTTTGTTGCAACATGGGCATGCCAATTTCCCTTTTGTACTCCATCCAGATAAATTTCCATAAGTTGGAAAGTCATTGATGGTCCATAACAATGATGCATGCAACTTAAAATTCTTTCTAGTTGATGCATCATATGTCTCAATACCAATTTCCCATAACTCCTTTAACTCCTCTATTAAGGGTTGAAGATAAACATCAATTGCATCTCCAGGACTATGTGGACCAGGAATAAGCATTGACAAAATGAAATTTTCTTGTTTCATGCACAACCAAGGAGGTAAGTTATAAGGAATAAGTACCACGGGCCAAATGCTATATGGGGACTTTGAGTTTCCAAATGGTTGAAATCCATCACTAGCAAGTCCAAGTCGAACATTACGAGGCTCGGAACCAAATGATGGGTGTAGTTCATCAAAAGACTTCCATGCCATTGAATCAGCTGGGTGCCTCATTAATCCATCATCAACTCTTTTATCTTGATGCCATCTCATTAGAGAAGAAGTCTTTGTAGACATAAATAACCTTTGAAGCCTAGGCTGTAGAGGGAAATATCGTAAAGTCTTTGAAGGTTTTTTCTTACCATTCTTACACTTAGGTTCTCCAATATCTTTTATCATTTTCCATCTAGATGCACCGCAAACTGTACAAGAGTCAAGAAATTTATCTTCTTTCCAATACAACATGCAATCATTTACACAAGCATCAATTTTATTGTAAGATAGCCCAAGATCTCGAATTATCCTTTTAGTCTCATAATATGAATCTGGCAAATTGGATCCATTAGGTAACAACTCTTCCTTCAACATTTTTAGTAACATTGTAAATGACTCATTACTCCAATGACCAAGACTTTTAATGTGAAGTAATTTAATCAAAGTAGAAAGCTTTGAACACTTTGAACTCTGATATAATGGCTCTTCGAAATCCCTCAAAAGCCTATAAAATTTTTTTGCTTCAACATTTGGTTCCTCGTCAAGTAACTCATCACTGCTACTATTCATTATGTCTACATCAAAATCTGGATATAGGTCTCTCAAAATCCCTTCAATTTCATCCTCACTACCGTCCTCTCTTAAATCATTATCATCTTTATCTTCGTAATCTGATTCTGTTTCACCTAACAATTCACCATGGTGATACCAAAAGGTATAATTTTGAATTATTCCATGAATGCTCAAATGTAACTCGACCGTCTCACGTGTTCCTAAAGTTGTGTTAAAACATTTTACACATGGACATCGTATTTCATTTTGTTCTCCTGTTCTTTTAAAAGCATAGTCTAAAAATTTTTGCACCCCAACCAAATATGCTTCATCAAGCCGAGCATTAACTAATTGCATCCACTGCTTGTTGGGTGCCATAACCTTATTGTAGAGAACAAGGAAGGTGAAGGTGGATCTAAAGATAAAAGAAAAGGAAAAGAAGGTTAAAACAAAATTCAAGGTTAGTAAATGCATTAATCCAAAATTTTTCAAACAGCTTGTTATTGAACAATAAACGAAAACAATAACATCAGCTCATTATCATTTCAGGACATGGCAATTTCATTGTTTTATGAACAGCACAAAAAACACAGATATGAAAAAGTGTCCATCGAAATTATAGCTAAATTACACCAACATAACAATTTTCCAAAACTAAAATTTAGGCTTATTAAGTTTCTAAAATTGAAACAAATAAGTTATAATCACTTTCAAGATAAACAAAAGATAGATCAATTAACAATAACAGGAGCCAAAAAGCAATAACAGAACCTGCAAAATCTCCTACCCAGCCAATGCACAAACAAGCCAAACAAAGCAAACAGCTCAAAGGTCAAATCCCCTGACATGAACCAGAAAAGAAAGAGAAATTTAGAAATACCGAAAAGTGCAAAAAGTAGAATAATATAATAGGGTAGAAGAAAACACAGAGTCCATAAATGTCTAAATGTACACGGCAGGGGTGAAGCATTCATCTTTTTGCATTTCTACAAAGTTTGTCCATTTCTTCATAGTTTACACATAAAGACGATGTTAATATTCTATCTCCTGATTGGCTTTTCTAGCACAGCAGAGAAGAAAAGCTCATCCTCAAGTTTATTTGTCTTGGATACCACTTATAATATGAGTAGTTGGTTAAATTTCTAAATAAAATAACTAATGTTCCTTACTTTTTTGTGAATAAAAGTGTATATATATTAATATCAGTTTACACATAAAGACACATAAAGATAGGAGAAGGTTAATATTAATATCAGTTTACACATATTAATATTAATATTAATAGTAATATCAGTTTGGCTCATCCTGATTTGGCTTTTCATAGTTTACACATAAAGACAATGTTAATATTAATGTCTATTTTTTAATGTCATCATCTCTCAATTAAAATATGAGTAGTTGGTTAAATTTCTAACTAAAATAACTAATGTTGCTTACTTTTTTGTGAATAAAAGTGTGTATATATTAATATTAGTTTGGGATGGAAGAAGTAATTTTCTTTACTTCACCATTAAATATATTTCTACCACCTAAAAACTGCAGCTAAAGACATTAGCTCTTGGGTACCACCTCAATTACATATATATTAATATCAGTTTGGTATAACTCTACCTTAGTCATTTCATATTAATAAAAGTGCAGATATAGATATTTATAAAAATCAATTCATTTATTAAAATAAAATTTTAGAATTGTAATTAAAGCTTCTAATTCCGTCATCTGTGTTGTATGCAGACAATAGGGTTTTGAGTTAAAACTGGGAACTGACCTTACTATGAATTAGAATCCAACCTCTGTCCTTGTGCTTTACAAAATCTTCAAAATCAAAGATTTGGGGGTTTGAAGCCATCTCTCACTTTTGTAACTGAATCAAATGTCAACAGGAATATAAGAAATGGATTCAAAATGGAGCATTTGAAACGGCAACTATTTGGAACAAAAGTTAGCAGCCGGCAACTAATTGGAAAAATTTACCAAATACTTTTATACTCTGTGGAAAAATTCAATTCGGATTTCAGCAAAAATGTCAAGAACATAAGAAAAATATTGCAATCTCAACTGACTCTGTTTCTCGGGTACCACTCTCCACAAAACAGAGTTAAAAAAAATTTAAAAACAAGCCAAATCTGTTTCTTACTGCAGTATAGAATAGCATTAAAGAGGAGGAGGATACTCGAAATACATCGTATTTCAAGTTAATGAAGATTAAAAACCAAAGAAATTACATAAAAGAAATGGAAATTAAAACAAAAAGTAAGATCAGTGATTTATACCTTGTTTGAGCATCGAAGTAAGTTTCTTCAACTGTGTAGTAAAGCTAAAAGAGAATTGGGGCATCGGAGTTAGTTGAGAGAGACTTGGGGCGTCGGAGTCGGTTGAGAGAGACTTGGGGCGTCGGAGATTGGTAGACTGATCTGAGTTGAGAGCGTCGGAGTCAGGGGCATCGGAGTCGGTTGAGAGAGACTTGGGGCGTCGGAGATTGGTAGACTGATCTGAGTTGAGAGCGTCGGAGTCAGGGGCGTCGGTCAGTTGAGAGAGACTTGGGGCGTTTTTAGGGTTTTTACGATACGGGTATAAAGGCAAAATGATTTTTAAGGGATTTTACAGAATGGGTCTAAAGGGTAAAATAAAAAGCGGGATATATTCCCGCGTGTAGCTTGGCAATTAGGGACCGGATTATTAATTTTCAGGGACCGTAAATTTTTACCTTCCCTATTTTCAATGGAAAAAATGATATTGGGTGAAGGGGAAAAATTCCGGTCTCTATTATTATATTTTCAGGGACCGAAAATTTTTACCTTCGTTAATTTTGGTCACTAATATCCCCTTTTCTTGTAGTGTATGTATTAAATTTATACAGTAAATTGTTACACTTTGGAAGTGTTTCAAAACCTTAAAACTTTATTTGTGTTAAGGAATTTGCAAAATTTGTATTCTTTGTACATTTGAAGAATTTTGATTTTTCTTGCACATTCAAATGTTAAGGATAAAGAGTCTTACCTGGTTACCCCCAGCGAAGATGTACGTTGGTATCCTAACTCTAAAAATAGATCTCTTTTTTATGGGTTTGCATGATCCTCACCTCTTGGGGATTTTATCTTTGAGCGTGATAGTCATCTCATTGAAATTGCTTCCAACAGGGCATGCATAAATGACCTTGTTTTTTAAGATGCTCCTCTTGCATGATTTTCCTCTAGGAAACTTTATTCTTATCTGTTTAGCAGTTGTTTAAAGTTACCCTATGATCAACTTAGATATGCAAAGCCCCTTTGTGCTTTTCTTGTAAGAAATTACTCATATGAGTATATACAAGAGATTATATATGTGCAACATATGTGCCAAATTCATATGTGTACACAATGTGCAACAAGTGTTATAGGTGGTGTGTGCAAAAAGTGACCTACCAAGAAGTGTCTCAAGTTTGAAGTGATTGCAACTTATTAGCTGATTTGAACTTGAATTTTGCTCATCGTTGAGTAAGCTGAATGGACTACATTCTCAACTACTTTAATCTCAGCAAGAGAAATTAAGGCATCATTCTCAATAAGGGATATGGGAATAAGCGTGATGATACCAAGGCCTATCGAACCTACAAATAAGCACAATACATACTAAGCAATATCTGTGTATGTGTGTTGAAGACTAAAACAAAATTTTATTTTTGAAAAGCAAATTATGGATGCAAATGTGGGGACAAAGTTCAACTCAAATACATAAATGCAATCATGACTTCCCACTTGAAGCTCAAGAAATATCATATGCCTCTTCTTACACACCAAACCTTACTAGAAGGTCATCTATGCTAGGTTCGATGAGACCAAACCCGGAATTAAAAGGTCTTATATTGATTGTAATGTTAGGCTTTGGGTGAATGGCTAATAATGAAGTTTCAAGTTGCTAGAGAAACACGACAATTATGTTTTCCCAACTGGTGGGAAGATTATTTTTTACTCATTTTTCCATTATCTAAGGGATTTTTTTTAATTTGGCTGTAATGATTAACTCACTGGGGGTTATTTGTGAAATAATAGCTCAAGGTCTCCCTTTCTTTTGGTTTTTGTTTCATATTCTCATTGTTGTGATGTTAATGTTAGAGAGTATGCCCTAGAGCCCATGTAATAGGGATGTTTTTCATATGTATGAAATTTATATTCTTAATAAAAGGCATCATTCATTTATTAATGCTGTGTTTGAATACATGAGTTTGTAAATCTTAAATTAATAAATGAAGTCCTAGATATTATAAACACAGTGCAAAGGCAATCATGAAGGTGTTCATGATGTGAGATGTCTATCGCATGCAAATGTGTTAATATCTAAATATCCCTAGTTATAGAATTAATAAGATAGGACATTGTTAATTCGGACAGACTAGCACATGTTATGCTTCTTGAATGGTTCAAGCAATGGTTCTCATAGTTGTGATTATGGATGATAATCAAAGCTAACATGTGGATGCTTGTTAGAGGAACAAGTTCATTGGAGACCTGCAAAGAGAATCCTCATATGGATATTAAATCTATGTCAGTGAGGAATCTCTTCATAGCGGTTGTGCAAGTATCCTTAGACTTGAGATCACCAAAGTTATCTTAAGTAGCAAGTGGTATACTTTGACTCCATAACTGATTACTTCCAACTGGGAGTGAACATAGTTAGGAGATTGGGTATATCATGACCTACTTGAAGATAGTTGAGTGATTGACAAAGGATTCACCATCCCAGATTTAACAAGGGAAGTTATCTCGCATGATTCTATAATTGCCTTGTTCGGAGAATCTCTGGCCAGAGTAATATGCCGAGATGGATGGAGATCCATGAAGGGCATTTAGGAACAATGGTTAAATTAATAGAACATACATAATTAGATTTATATGAGTTGACAGAAATCCATACTCATAATCTAATTGAGATAAGAGTGGTGAAAGGAGTAATTGCACGGTAACTGTTTCTATGAAAGGGTACAGTCAAACCACATGACTTTCCTGACATTTGGGTAGTCATGATGCCTAGCTAGAGGCCAATCATGACTTGTATAATGATTTATCAAAATATCAATAGAGATTGATAAAATGATTTAAAGGAGTTTAAATCATGTGAGTTTTGAATAGAACTCACAATTACATATTATACTGCCAACATGGACAGGAACCCAATAGGTCACACACATATAGAGAAAAGGGTAAAATGGTAAAATGACAAGGATAATAATATTTGATATTATTATAAAGGTAGAGAGGAGAATATGATAATAATTAATTAAAGAGTTTAATTAATTATGATCAAATAAAATTGTCCGCGGAACTTTTGAGAAATGTTCTGTAAATTGGACCTAAATGAAATAATGTATTTCATGATTAATTATTATTGTCTTATAAGTGTTATAAGACTACTATAAGTGTTATAGGACTGATATAATAATTAATAGGACCATTGGAGAAATTATAAAGGGCCAAAAGAATGAAGAAGCTGGAGGAAGCCCTCCAGAAGAGGGCTACACGCCAACTCCAAACAGAAGGGCTTGGAGGGCTTTTTCTTGGACCAAATTAATTTATATATGTTACATAAGTGTTATGGAACTCACATATTTAATTTGGTTGGATTTGGAATCCATTTGGGTATTTAAATCCAATTAGATGCACAAAGGGCCTAGTTTGTGAATTTTGTGCATGGTCTTTTATGAAAAGATTTAATTTGGATTTAATTAAGCCCAAATGATTATAATTAATTCCAGAGGCCCAATTAATAATTCTCCAGCAATTTTAAAGAGCCCAATCTCATTAAGGAGTTGGAATTTTAACCTAACTATAAAAGGCCAACTAATGAGAATTAGGGTTAAGTGATTAAAACAAAAAGGAAAGTCCTTTCTCTAAAACTCTCTCCCTTTTGCGCCACTTCCCAAGCTAGCTCTTGGGAATTTCGGCCAGCCCTAGTTAAACACCAATTTTTTGGTTCAATTTACCCCTCTCTAGTGTGGATTACTCATTGGAGGTGTTCGATTTTGGACACTGTGGTTTGCGACAACCCGGTGCGAAGTAAAATCAACTGTTCAACAAAATCAAAGGTTATTTTTCTTATTCTCATATAGTTATATTGTGTATTCATGGCAAGATCAGATCTAATGGTTAAAAATTTTAAAATTCCGCTCATGTATGTGATGCATGTAACCGTTAAATTACAACATGGTATCAGAGCCACGGTTTTGCCATGGATATACAATTCTATATTTTTCTGTGGAATAAGTTTTGTTTTGTTTTGAGTTATTTATTTCATGAACTTTAAAATATTAGATTTGATTGTTCATGAATGAGAAATATTGATTTCTGGTTGTATGTGTGATCAAATAAATTTGGTGGAAACAAAAACGAATTTTTTGAAGCATTTTGATTTGGGTTTGGCGTGAAACCCTATGTAATGTAGGGGCTGTTCTAATTTAATTTCTTATGGATCCATTTAAAAATCATTTAGATGATATTTTATGTGTTTAATATGTGATATTAAGCCGTAGGATCGAACGGAATTAAAATCGAACAAGTTTTGCATGAAAACTAGTTTTGTCGAAAAGTTCGATAAATTGGTGTTCTTCGTGTGTTCTTGATGTGTTCATGGTTAGAACGACTTTTGATCTTCTAAATCTTATATATATGATATATTAAAGTGTTTTTAATTAATTGGATTAATTAAAATGGGCCTTAAATTAATTTGATTAATTTTAATTCATTAAAACCACTTAATGGGCTTAATTATGTTTACGGACTTGGTTTAAATTAGTGGATGACTTGGTGGGCCCAAGGAGCTGATTTAAATTAACTATTATAAACATTAATTAAGTTTATTAATGGGTTTTAAGGACTGGAGTGGGCTTGGCTCATTCCAAAAGGCCCAAATGGTCCAAATGACACAAAACTAGTTTGTGTGTGAACACACTTAGGGTTTTTCTTCTGTGGGTTTCGGCCTACACTTGTTTTAAGCCCAAAATTGATTCTTTTAATTATTTAATATGATTAATTAATTAAATAATCAATTTATAATTAATTAATAATCAATTTGATTGATTATTAAGACAAGAACACATTCATGCAAAAAGGTTTCCTAAAATGAAAGTTTCCAAAATGGAAAAAGTTTCCTAATTTGATCACATCATTAAAATAACTCAAAATATTGTTTCAAAAGTTGAAACAAAGTTAGTAATCCATTTCTTTATGCATTAGAGAGGCATATAAGGGTGAATGATTGGCATGATGGTTAGTTATGGACAAAGCCCAATGTGATTGAGCATAATGCATGTTTTGGCCCAATGAGGACTTTCATGTCCCGGCCACTTGTTTTTTGGTTTGTATTTCATTTCAAATTGTAATATGTAATTAGATTACTTAGATTAGAATTAGAAATAGAGATGGAGATCAATATCAAGGAGCAAGATGGGCCGGATGGAGATCCAACAAGCTTGAAGATAATGTAATTATTTTCTTGTTTGAATCATGCATACTACCTAGGTGTGACCTTTTGATTTCTCTCTTGGCTCGGGGAAATCAATGTAGTGAAGTCCATAACTATACCATATTTGTATGCTTATATTTATGTGATAGATATAGGATTCATACCAATGTATGCCAACCATGTATGATGAGACTTAATTAACTAAAACCCTCAAACAAATACTAAGGTATATAAGCCTTCCATTAATTTGAGGAGAACCAGAGTTCTTTATAGTGTGGGTTGTTGACCACAGTCAAGCTCACATTATATCGAATATGTTCAAATCTAATTAAATGGGTCATCTTAGCTAGCCCATTAGTTTGTTGACCACAGTCAAGGCTAATGGTTCTAGAGGCAAGATTAGGGAATGCATATATGATGTGCATGCATCAAGAGTTGATAACCTAATGATCCAATAGTTGTGTAGAGACACAATTGGTATAGAGATACCTACCTTTCAAGGGTATGGAATTTGGCTTGTTGACCACAGTCAAGGTCAAATTACATATCAAGGATTGGATATTGGCCCACTAAGAAAACCATCGGGTTTTCTCGGATTAAATAGTGAGGGCTATTAATTCGCAATAAAATAGTGGGAGTAAATGTATTAATTAAAGACCTTATTAATGCATACATATATATGAACATACTCTCATATCTTTTCTTTTTCACATCTAGGTCATCATCATGAGCACATCAAACATTAATATACGATCAATCTTGGATAACAAGCTGGTTGGCAACAACTATTCTGACTGGATCAGGCAAGTGAGAATTGTTCTCAGGGCTGAAAAGATCCATTATGTCTTGGATAAAGATCCACCACCACTTCCATCAGATGATGCCATTGATGAGATCAAAGGCATTTATCGAAAATACATGGAGGATAGTGAAGCAGCAGCATGTTTGATGCTGGGTGCTATGTCCTCGGAGCTTCAGAAGCAACATGAAATGATGGATGCTAAAACCATCATTTTGCATCTAGAGGAGCTTTATTCTTCTCAGGCTAGAACTGAGCAATATGAGATTGCTCGAGCTCTATTTAGCTGCAAAATGGTGGAAGGCACTTCAGCTGCTGCTCATGCATTGAAGATGTATGGGTATATTGAGCATTTGAGTAGACTTGGCTATGTTATGGATAATGATCTATACATAGATTTAATCTTGTACTCATTGGCTCCAAGTTATGCACCTTTTGTGCTTAACTTCAACATGAACAAGATCCAAGTATCCATTCCTGAGTTAATCAACATGCTCAAGACAGCTGATGGATCATTTAAGAAAGATCCAAAAAGTGTCATGGTTGTCACTTCTGCTAAAGGCAAGAAGCAGAAGAAGAAGATGATAACCAAGGCGCAGCCAAAGAATGGTGGGATCTCCAAGAAAAAGGTTGCCAAGGAAGAGAATCCCAAAGGAACTTGCTTCCATTGTGGAAAAGATGGTCATTGGAAGCGTAACTGCAAGGCCTATCTAGATTCTCTTAAGGAGAAGAAGCAAGCTGTTGCATCTACTTCAGGTATTCATATGATTGAAATTAATACTTATTCTATTGCTTCAAAACAATCTTGGGTATTAGATACCGGATGTGGATCTCATTTATGTAATGATCTACAGGGGCTTAGAAGCTTTAGAAGAGTTGGAAAGGCAGAGATTTGTTTGCAGTCAGCTACTGGACAAAACATCTCTACAACTGTTGTGGGGACTTATCATTTGCCTCTTCCGAGTGGATTAGTACTGGAATTAAATAATTGTTATTATGTTCCAGCTTTGTCCAAGAGTATTATTTCTTTCAGTTGTTTAATGAACGATTATGATATTTCTTTAAAGGACAAATGTTGTTACATTTTTAAGAACAATATATTTTATGCAAAAGCTATCATTGAGAATGGTATATTTGTTCTTGATTTAATTAAAGAAGTACATAATGTGGATACCAAGAGAATGAAACATGATAATCTAAATACCTCATACTTATGGCATTGTCGTTTAGGCCACATAAATGAAAAACGCATGACCAAATTGCACAAGTCAGGTGATTTGGGATCATTTGATTATGAATCATTTGATACATGCGAATCTTGTTTATTGGGAAAAATGACAAAAGCTCCCTTTATTGGTAAAGGAGAACGAGCTAAAATGGTTTTGGACTTAATACATTCGGATGTATGTGGTCCAATGACTACACATGCTAGAGGAGGTTACTCCTACTTCATTACTTTCATAGATGATTATTCCAGGTTTGGATACATCTATCTAATGAAATATAAGTCTGAAGCATTTGAAAAGTTCAAAGAATTCAGAAATGAAGTAGAGAAACAACTTGGCAAAAGTATTAAAATACTTAGATCAGATCGAGGTGGAGAATACTTAAGTCAAGAGTTTCAGGATTATCTTAGAGATAATGGGATTTTATCTCAATGGACTCCTCCATATACACCACAACACAATGGTGTATCCGAAAGGAGGAATCGAACACTATTAGATATGGTTCGATCAATGATGAGCCGAGCGGACTTGCCTAAGTCCTTTTGGGGATATGCACTAGAAACTGCTATTTATGTGTTAAATAGAGTTCCTAGTAAATCGGTTGATGTTACTCCATATGAGATGTGGAATAACAAGAAACCCACGCTTTCTCATATGAAGGTATGGGGTTGTCCTGCTTTTGTGAAGAGGACAATGTCAGACAAACTGGATGTTAAATCTGACAAATGTCTATTTGTGGGATATCCAAAAGAAACATTTGGATATTATTTCTATAATCCCTTAGAACAAAAAATGTTTGTTTCAAGGCATGCTGTCTTCTTGGAAAAAGAGTTTCTCCTACGAGAAGACAGTGGGAGTAAAATTAAACTTGGTGAAGTTCAGGACCCACAAATAGAAGTAGATCAATCGATTGAACCCGAAACTGAATTTCATAATGATGAGATTACAGTTGAACCTGATTATACACAAAATCCTAGAAGGTTTGCTAGGATGCGTTCTATCCCTGTGAGATATGGATTTCACATTGATTCGGATAGAGGCATAACTGTAGTCGAGGACAATGAGCCTACAAGCTATCAAGAAGTTTTGAACAGTTCAGAACGTGATTTATGGCTTAAGGCTATGCAGTCCGAAATGGACTCCATGTATGAGAATAAAGTATGGACTTTAACTCAACCACCTGAAGGGATAAAACCCATAGGGTGCAAATGGGTCTTCAAAAAGAAGACTGACATGGAAGGTAATATAGTTACCTATAAAGCTCGCTTAGTAGCAAAAGGTTATCGTCAAAAAGAAGGTATTGACTATGACGAAACTTTTTCTCCTGTAGCGATGCTTAAGTCTATAAGAATACTTTTAGCCATTGCAGCTCATTATGATTATGAGATTTGGCAGATGGATGTGAAGACAGCTTTCCTTAATGGAAATCTTACCGAGGATGTGTATATGACACAACCAGAAGGATTCACATCAAGAAATGGCGAAAAGGTATGCAAGCTTCAAAGATCCATTTATGGATTGAAGCAAGCCTCTAGGAGTTGGAACATACGATTCAATGAGACAATCAAAGAGTTTGGTTTCTCACAGAATGAAGATGAACCTTGTGTGTATAAAAGGGTCAGTGGGAGTGCAATTGTCTTCCTAGTTCTATATGTAGATGACATATTGATCATGGGAAATGACATTTCTCTTCTCCAATCTGTTAAAATATGGTTATCCAAGCAATTCTCCATGAAAGACCTTGGAGAAGCATCCTATATTCTGGGAATAAGGATCTATAGAGATAGATCCAATAGGTTCCTAGGTCTTTCTCAAAGTACATATATAGATAAAGTATTGAAGAGGTTCAATATGGATCTCTCTAAGAAAGGGTTTATACCCATGGTGCATGGGAAACACCTTTCTAAGTCTATGTGTCCACAGACACTGGAGGATAGAGAGAGCATGAATAGAATACCATATGCATCTGCAATTAGTTCTATCATGTATGCTATGTTATGTACACGTCCAGATGTAGCATTTGCTTTGAATGTCACAAGCAGATTCCAATCTAATTTTGGAGAGGAACATTGGGCAGCTGTCAAGAATATTCTTAAGTACTTGAGAAGGACTAAGGATGTATTCTTGGTATTTGGAGAGGGCAGTTTGGAAGTAAATGGGTATACGGATGCCAGCTTCCAATCTGACAAAGATGATTGTAAATCACAATCTGGTTATGTGTTCATAATGGGAGGAGGAGCAGTTAGTTGGAAAAGTTCCAAACAAGAAACAACTGCTGATTCCACGACAGAAGCTGAGTACATTGCTGCTTCAGAAGCAGCCAAAGAAGCAGTCTGGATCAAAAAGTTCATAACTGAACTAGGAGTGGTGCCTAACATTGTTGATCCGATTCCTTTATATTGTGACAACAATGGAGCCATTGCGCAAGCAAAGGAACCACGGTCGCATCAGCGATCCAAACATGTTCTCAGACGCTACCATCTCATAAGGGAAATAGTAGCTAGAAATGATGTAAAAATAGAAAGGGTTCCCACAGATGACAATGTGGCAGATCCCCTCACTAAAGCACTTTCCCAGATAAAGCATGATCACCATATAAATAGCATGGGTCTGAGACATATGAGTGATTGGCTCTAGTGTATGTGGGAGATTATTAGAGAGTATGCCCTAGAGCCCATGTAATAGGGATGTTTTTCATATGTATGAAATTTATATTCTTAATAAAAGGCATCATTCATTTATTAATGCTGTGTTTGAATACATGAGTTTGTAAATCTTAAATTAATAAATGAAGTCCTAGATATTATAAACACAGTGCAAAGGCAATCATGAAGGTGTTCATGTCTATCGCATGCAAATGTGTTAATATCTAAATATCCCTAGTCATAGAATTAACAAGATAGGATATTGTTAATTCGGACAGACTAGCACATGTTATGCTTCTTGAATGGTTCAAGCAATGGTTCTCATAGTTGTGATTATGGATGATAATCAAAGCTAACATGTGGATGCTTGTTAGAGGAACAAGTTCATTGGAGACCTGCAAAGAGAATCCTCATATGGATATTAAAATCTATGTCAGTGAGGAATCTCTTCATAGCGGTTGTGCAAGTATCCTTAGACTTGAGATCACCAAAGTTATCTTAAGTAGCAAGTGGTATACTTTGACTCCATAACTGATTACTTCCAACTGGGAGTGAACATAGTTAGGAGATTGGGTATATCATGACCTACTTGAAGATAGTTGAGTGATTGACAAAGGATTCACCATCCCAGATTTAACAAGGGAAGTTATCTCGCATGATTCTATAATTGCCTTGTTCGGAGAATCTCTGGCCAGAGTAATATGCCGAGATGGATGGAGATCCATGAAGGGCATTTAGGAACAATGGTTAAATTAATAGAACATACATAATTAGATTTATATGAGTTGACAGAAATCCATACTCATAATCTAATTGAGATAAGAGTGGTGAAAGGAGTAATTGCACGGTAACTGTTTCTATGGAAGGGTACAGTCAAACCACATGACTTTCCTGACATTTGGGTAGTCATGATGCCTAGCTAGAGGCCAATCATGACTTGTATAATGATGTATCAAAATATCAATAGAGATTGATAAAATGATTTAAAGGAGTTTAAATCATGTGAGTTTTGAATAGAACTCACAATTACATATTATACTGCCAACATGGACAGGAACCCAATAGGTCACACACATATAGAGAAAAGGGTAAAATGATAAAATGACAAGGATAATAATATTTGATATTATTATAAAGGTAGAGAGGAGAATATGATAATAATTAATTAAAGAGTTTAATTAATTATGATCAAATAAAATTGTCCGCGAAACTTTTGAGAAATGTTCTGTAAATTGGACCTAAATGAAATAATGTATTTCATGATTAATTATTATTGTCTTATAAGTGTTATAGGACTGATATAATAATTAATAGGACCATTGGAGAAATTATAAAGGGCCAAAAGAATGAAGAAGCTGGAGGAAGCCCTCCAGAAGAGGGCTACACGCCAACTCCAAACAGAAGGGCTTGGAGGGCTTTTTCTTGGACCAAATTAATTTATATATGTTACATAAGTGTTATGGAACTCACATATTTAATTTGGTTGGATTTGGAATCCATTTGGGTATTTAAATCCAATTAGATGCACAAAGGGCCCCCCCTCCCCAGTTTGTGAATTTTGTGCATGGTCTTTTATGAAAAGATTTAATTTGGATTTAATTAAGCCCAAATGATTATAATTAATTCCAGAGGCCCAATTAATAATTCCTCAGCAATTTTAAAGAGCCCAATCTCATTAAGGAGTTGGAATTTTAACCTAACTATAAAAGGCCAACTAATGAGAATTAGGGTTAAGTGATTAAAACAAAAAGGAAAGTCCTTTCTCTAAAACTCTCTCCCTTTTGCGCCACTTCCCAAGCTAGCTCTTGGAAATTTCGGCCAGCCCTAGTTGAACACCAATTTGTTGGTTCAATTTACCCCTCTCTAGTGTGGATTACTCATTGGAGGTGTTCGATTTTGGACACTGTGGTTTGCGACAACCCGGTGCGAAGTAAAATCAACTGTTCAACAAAAATCAAAGGTGATTTTTCTTATTCTCATATAGTTATATTGTGTATTCATGGCAAGATCAGATCTAATGGTTAAAAATTTTAAATTCCGCTCATGTATGTTGATGCATGTAACCGTTAAATTCCAACAGTTAATTTCAAGGATTTCCCATTCCCTTCTTCTTTTTTTCTTTATTTCTTTTTCTTCTTTATTTCTTTTTTTATTTTTATATATTTTTCATTATTTTTTACAAGCTTTTTCTTCTTTTTTGTATATTTTTTTCTTTTTTTCTTATTCATTTTTTCTGAAATTTATTTCATCTAAAAAAACCAAACTTCCTATGAATTGAGCTCATACAAAAGATTGGTAAAATTTTAGTTTTCCTATTTTTGATATGAGAAACTAGCCTTATCACAGTGGCCATCTTCCCAAGGGAAAGCCAAAATTATTTTGAGCTAATAGGGCTATTTTAATATGTGTAACAATAAAATGAGCATGCCATTAGCATGCTTGAAATAAAGGCTCAAGAGGCTAGCAAATGGCTACAAATTTTGTATAGAAGAAAGTCATTTAGGAAGTTGTACAAAGAAGGGCTACCTAAATTATTTTCTAGATTCTATCTCACCCTAGGGTCACTTTAACGGGTAATTAGAAAGGTTCTAGTGCTTTTAGTGAGTTTTACCCATTCCCCCTTATTTGCCAAAAATATTTTTTTAAAACTGGTCGAAGTGCTTAAGATTTAGAAACTGCATGGTATAGCAAGGGCTTTTATATGATTCAACAAGTTGAGATAAAATATACTTACCTCCCTATTTAGCTTATGTTCGAATGAAACACAAAATTTCTAAAGTTGAGGTTAAACCCATTCACAGTTGAAAATCACTAGAATGAGGTAAGATTTCAAATTGAAAGTAAATTAACAAGAAGTAATTATGCTAAAACTTTGAACACATCTTGAAAAAATAAATTAAGCTTAAGGTACAAGTTGTGTTAATTGTAAATACTCTCTATATTTGAGAAAAGGGATAGTGCCATGGTAGTCACAATCATTTTAAATGCATTAGGGAGATAGTGGTCCTCGAGCCTACGTTCAGGGAAGAGGGGCGATCCTAAAATTTGAAACTAACAAAAATGATTATGTCAAAATCTTTGGGTATAACCTGATGAAGTAAATTAGGTTAGAGGTGCAAGATATTTTAATAAGGGTACTCCCTGAGATTGGCAAAAGTTTGCCACTGTAAAAATCGCCCTAAATGCATTGGGAGATGGCGACCTTCAAATCGTTCTGAAAAAAAGGATGAAGCCATGGCTATTTTTAAGTGCATCAAGGAAGCAATGATCCTCGAACCTATAAATTAAAAAAAAATTATTCCTAAAATAAATTGAGTTAGAAATACTCCCTAAAATTGGGAAAAGAATGATATCGTGGTCATCTTGTATGCACCAGGAAGGTAATAATCCTCAGAGCTATAAAAGAAAATTGTGTCAAATATTGGCAGGATAAACTAAGCTAGGAATACTTCCTGAATTTGGTAGAATAATGGCACTGCAATGGCCATTGCATTGATGTGAGAAATTCTTAAGTTTTTCGACTGTCATAAAGGCCTGAGTGAATCTTAAGGCATGAATAGTGGAGTTGGCTTTCACATTACCTACAAGGTTATGCACATGGCAACATGCATGAAAGATGCATGTAATGTGTATAAGAATGCATGTAAGCATGCAAAAATGTATACATGAAATGCATGGCCTACACCATGGGTGGTTAGAGGACTCCATCTTAGATGCAATCTAGCACATGACTCATGCACATCTTTCTTAATGGTCCTGGTCTTTAAGCAAGATTTTTCTAGTTATCTCCTTTATTTTTTTTTTACTTTGTCTTCTTTTTGAACTCTCTCATTATCTTAGGAAAATTGTCCATCTTATCCTGGCTAAGGATAATCTGCCCTTATTACAAACTGCATATGGCATCTAATGCTCTAAAAACTTGGAAATGGAGAAAGAAGTTTTTGCCATGTAAGGGGTTTCCATCACTGCCCTGGAATTAAGCCTGCTTCAACATGTGTCTTTACGTATGCTATAGGTTTCTCTTAATGGGTTAACCATATACTTCTACCTAACTTACACATGCATTCTTATTTACATGTATCATATTGCAATAATAATAGGTATGACAAGACATTTAATACAACAACGTAGACTTTGATTCAATCTCAGAAGATGACATCTTATGTGCATGCAACTTCTATTGTAAGTCAACCCCTACAGGTTCACTTGATGTTTAGGCTCACTTTTTGGTTAAGTAATGCTCTTGTCATCCCATGGGGTGACTTTGCAGGTTTAGGCAAAATTTTAATTACTTTTATTTTATCTATGTAAGACTCACCTCAGGAGCTAAAAAATGCACTCAAAATGTCTTTGTGCCTAAGATTGAATAAAGATTCATATTTATTGAATCAATGTCTTAGAGACAAGCCATAATTACTGTTATGTATGATGCAATAAAATAAGACATTTCATCCATAAGAAAATCTCATATTATTAACACAATTGGAGAAGTATATACATTGTTTAAAGACACATTTCACATTATTAAAAAGATGGCCTATATTACATCTCCTCTACTGTAGGCATATATAGAAAAAAGAAAAATCTTTCAAATCTCAAGTTCTCCCTTATCTAGACGATGCCCTCAAGATTGGTAATATTTACATCCTATAAACTCTCATTACTAGAACTGAGTGGGTAATGGCTAAATATTTACATGCCATATACATCTCGGAGCATATACCATTCCAGTGAACCTAAGTCAAAACCCAACATGGATAGTTACACATTATTGTAGCCTTTCCTCCTTTTGTTTTCCCTTTTTAGATATGGTATATGATGGGTGTCAATTAGGTCCTGGATACAATCCCTCAAAGATCGACAATAATTAGTCTTATGTCTTATATCCTGATGATAATTACAAACCAATCAGTCCTATACCCAGGCTTCCCCAGATTCTTAGCAGGCATTAGTGGTAGTGATTGCAACTTTCCCTCATTTATAACACTGCAAGAAAATCATCAAAATAGCAATGGAAATTAGCAATGGAAAAATCGGTTGCTAATTTGATAGTTGCTATTTTTTAGCAACGAAATTCATTTCTGTTGCTGTTGCTAAATTTAGCAATTGAATTCAAAATCCATTGCAAAATCCACCAAATATATCATCCTGTGAATTGATCAAAATAGCAATGGAAATTCGATTTCATTGCTATTTTTAGCAATGAAAAATACAATTACCATTGTTAAATTCTCCCAACAATAAAAAAATTACTATGGTAACTTTTGTCGCTAATAATTATTTTATTAATTATTTTAACCCACATAATTAAATTTGCTATAATTTTAATAGACAAAAAAAGACCATATATATATATATATATATATATATATATATATATAGGCAATTGTATAACTAACCAAACTAAAATTTTAATAATAAGCTAGAATAGAAATACAAGTTCCAGAGCCAAGACCAAAATACAATAAAAGTATTGAACATGCAAAGAAACAATGAATAATTAGTTAATTATTGACTTAGCAGCACATAGTTCCTTAGCCTTTTCAACAACTGTAGCAACAATTCTCTTCAAATTGACTTCCTTTAATGAATTACCAATACTAGATCCATTGCACAAGTACACATGGCCACATAAATCAAATGTGTAATATCCTAAAAAAAGGAATCGATAAATCATTTTTGCACTTTTGGCTTTTGATATAGAGACTAACATCTAGATATTAAAGAAAAATAGACTTTTAGTATGAAATTGTTATGTCAAAACTAGTTAATTCTTGTTGATACCTATTATTGTTGTTAAAGTATATGAAAGAAAATCATCTTACTCATCATGTATATTTAGAAGACCCTGGCGATCGGAGGGCATCCATGAAGTATAACAGATAAATCAGATACATACCTTTGAATACCCTGGCAATCGGAAGGCATTTATGTCTTTCTCAAGGACTCTCTATGGTCGAAGAAGCCAAACCCAGTTTAAATGCTAACAAAGCCCATAACTTTATGTCTCTTCATAGAACCCTTTTTATTATCATTTGATTTAGTCTTCTAGAGGACCCACACGGATCGAGGCTTAGCAAATGAGATAGAGCAGAGATAACCAAATGGGGTAGTAGCCCAAAGATGAAATCAAAGATGCCAATAAAGAGGCAAAAGAGAAGCAAAAATAATGATTTTTGGGAAGTCGATGGTGAAGAAAGGCAGGAATGAGAGAATTTAGGAGAGAACAGCATGGCTGTTAGGGTTTGATTTTGGTAATCAAGTATGGATCATTTTTTATGTGTGAAAATAAGAGAAAGTATAGAGAGAAAACAACAACAATAAATTAGAAAATCTCCAATTCCAAACAACAAGAAAATGAGTAAGGGAAAAAGAAAAAAGTGAAAAAAACATAATACCAAAATAAATATTAAAAAACACACAAACTTACAAGATAGAGATAGATAACCTAAAATATGAGAGAGAAATGATGGAGGTAAGAGGAAGGAAGGGAAAGGAAATCTCAAAATAGAGAAGGCACACAACGAGAGAGAGAGAGTATCTAAGGTAAGATGGCGAGATAAGAGGAATAAACAGAACAAGTTATACCTAAGTTATGCTTGAGTTATGCATAAACTTGTCTAATGAATGTAAAATAAGAGTAACAACAAGCTTAGGCAAATTCTAGATGAGTGGTACCCGATATATAAATCTAGTAATTGGTTGTGCAATAGTAAGAAGCATCTATATGGCTTTATTTGCTTGGGAGTATGTAAAGGAGGAGGGATGTGAATTTAGCCAATAATACGATTAGGTATTAAATAGGAGAAAATGAATGAACACAGTCCATGTCATTTTCAAATACAACTACCTCATTTCCTTCTTTCTAACCAAACATAGCCTACTATTAATCTAATTGATTAATCAGTTTTCAAAATGTAGCTAGATGCAGTAGAGATAAAAAAAAATAGTGAAATGATTGAATAAGAAAGCAATGTAGGGAAACAATAATCAAAGTAGAGATAAAGGGGCTTACCTCAGAGATAGAAATAGAAACAATAAAGGCCCCTCCAATCTCTTTTATATTACACTCAAAATCGCAACTGTACATTGAACAACAAAATCAAAAGCTTTAAGCAGCAGAAACTATGGCAACTACCACATAAAAAATTAATCTGTAGAAATGTCAAATAATATATCAAAAGTATAATCCTCATGCAATATAATAACAATTAGTTGTTATAATTATAAAGCTTAATTTAAAACAACAATTATACCTTCAGATTAATACATATATAAATTAGTATATTTCTATGACTAAAAGATGATGACCCAACTAAAGATGGTGAACTGATCTCTTTCAAGCAAGAAAGTCGAAGCTTTTGTGCTAAGGATTATAACTTTTTATTGCTTTCTTTGTCTTGAGAAATGATGTCCTCTGCATCGTAACAAGCATAGATGATTATATCCTCTATAGGTTAAGTATAGATACAAAATGGCTGAAATCAAAGTAGATGTGGATTAAAACAAATATATATATATATATAAATACATCAATCTAGGAATGCAGCAATAGCTTCATCACTGTCAAGAAGAAAGCAAAATGAAAATACAATTTTGAGCTACTAATTCTTGTTTTAATGGTTGAAAATAGTTATATTAATCATGTTTAAGTAAGTAATTATTGAGCTCATTGTACCAAGAAAATGTTAGATTATAGAACTAATAACCATATGGTAAAACAATAGTAACAATAGCATGCAAAATAGATAACAGAACCAATAATAATAACTATGGAAACTAGCATTTACCCAACATAATGCTATCACAATCTACTTTAATGAAACAAATAAATAAATATCTTCCAAAAAAATATTATATAAAAAGTGGTGCTGCTCATGAAAAGGTAAAGGATTGGTAAATACAAAAAAATGTAAGTGCATATTAGTACCTGAATCTCATAAAAACAAAATACCATAGATTGAGAACTTAAAAAGACTAAAGTGGGATGTAATTAAATGAGAGATAGCATATTACAAAGTAGAGAGTACAATCTTAATGATGTCAAGCAATGCAATCTTGATGCTCAACAGTTTGGGGAGCATCAGGATATTATCAGGTAATGGTTAGGCTTTTGAAGAGGCAAACATGTCCATGTTTTCTTGTTAGAGTACTATCAGAGGATTTGGACCTGGCTTTCTATGAGAACTACCATCCTTGAGATTGGCACTTATGACTTCACTACTTTTGCCTCTTACAAGTAGTGGGTCACCAGTCTAGTAGTTGATAACGTGTTATCTCATCTTAGACACCTAGAAGGAAAGAGAGATATGATACAGATAACCTATTCCTTAACCCCATTACAACCTAATAAAGAGCTAAGTGATTTTATGCTTTCCTTTGAGTTGTTTAGCAGATATGACCTTTGGGTTCCGGTGCTAAAGGAGAGGCCTATGATATTTCTAGAGTTTCAAGTGCGAAGCCACATATATGCTTAGCATACATCATATCTAGAGCTTGATTATGAAGTGTATTGGTGTTTTGATTTTGAAAATTGCCTAAAACTATTTTGGACTTGCACACACATATGGAAACTTATTTTTATTTTCTTGTTTGATTTTATTCTAGCTAGGATTTTATTGAGTGCTCTTATTAATTGCTGAGCTTAGTTTTAAATTGTATGATTTTGAGTTAAACTTTGATTATCTTGAGAAGTTGGTTTGTTCAGATTTGCTCAGGGGCGAGCAAAGGCTAAGTGTGGGGTATTTGATAAGTGTGAATTATACTATATTATTAATGTATGTTTAGTGTATTATTGTGTAATTTAGTGTTAGTTTTATTAATTTAGTGGTTAATTTCTAAGTTAGTATTTTATGAGCTTAATTGTTTAATTTGGTATTTTTAGGTGTTTAATAGAAGAAAAATAAAAAAAATTGAAAGATTAAAGTGAAATTTCAGCATTGACATATTTTTAAGGAATTAAGAGTTTTCATCATGAGTTCTAGAGGCAAGTTACTCCTTGGAGTGAGTTATAAGAGAAAGTACACGGTAGAGTGAAATATCACTCTACCGAGTGGTCCAAGCCAAGAATAGCAATCAGTGGATTAAAATCACACTCTACCGAGTCAAACAATCTGGTTTACTATTAGAATTATCTTCTCCGCTGAAAAGAAAGTTGTTTGTTGAAATTGAAAGTCTTGTGCAAAATAGGAAGTCTGAAGCCACCAAAGTTCCTTCTTTTCAAGCTATAAAAGCACACTTAAATACCAGAATTAAAGAGGAAAGGACAAAATTAAGTAAAGTAATTATGTAGGGATTTTCTTTAGTTAGTTTTAAGGTTTTCATTATTTTTCTTAATTTATGTAAGGTAGTTTAGGTTTAATTTTTCTTAGTTTATTTTTCAATTCTCTTAAAGATTCAAGCTTTTTAATGGTGTACTGAGAAGTCATCAAGAACAAGTTTGAAGCTTTATGAGTATTGTATCTCTTTATTTTTATTTTTTTCTTTTATTTCAATCATGTCTGATAAGTAGTTTTTTTTTCTTTTGTAGAGGGATTTTGAACCCTCATATTTCTTTATGTAATGACTTAGTCTATTCTTTAATCGAATACAGTGTGGTTATTTCTTAATTCCTTATTAGAATTCCTTATCTTGAGTTATATTTATTTTGATTATTGATTTGTTGAGAAATGTTTAATAATCAAATGTAATATTGACTTAAGGTATGTATTTTCATAGTTTAACTCATTTCATTTGATGCATTGTTATTTTCTGAAAAATGTGGTAACTGTGTATTAACTTTAGGTGAATTAAGGCTATAAAGAGGTGAATTATGAATGAATTGAAGTGAGATTTCTAGAGAAAGGGTCTGACAGATATTTAGGAGTTCATGAATTGGATTTTTATGCTGAGTATTAAATTATTCTAAGTAAGGGAATTTGATGCTTAGAAAGATATTCTAAAAAGTTATTTGAATTTATTGCCAGTTTTCTATAATCAATTGCATTATTTTTAACTAAGTTATATGCATTAGAAATTGAGGTGAATAGTCCTTTGGAAGAAGTATTTTAGTTATTGCTCTGTGTTTAATACATGTTAGTCTAATTTTTGTTTTTGTTTTGTATTATTGTTAATTTAGTTTAATTCTTGTCTTTAAAATCAAAAACTTGGGGAATAATCTTAGATTAATTTAACTCACTTAATGATATTTGGCTTAGCAATCCATATTCCCTTGGGTACAATATTTAGGACCTTAATCTATATTTCTCTATATTACTAGCCGATCCGGTACACTTGTTTGACACCGGCCAAGTTTTTGGCACTGCTGTCGGAAAACAACGATGTTGGTTGTTTGATATCCTTGATTGAGTTAGTTTGAGATTTTTATTTTTTTATTTTTGATTTGGTGATTGTTCTTTGTAGAAAAATTTAAGACATTCTTCATGATGAAACAAGATGAAGTCCAAAACTATGAATTGTTCCTTTTGAAACAGCAAATGAATGATTTAATAAGAGAAAGGGAGGAATTAAAGCTCTTGCGTGCACATTGACCAAGTCCTTATTCATCGCCATCCTTTGTTGAAGAGTATGATTCTTTATAGATTTTGAGAGTATAAATGGAAGAATTAAAGAAAGAGAATCAAGAATTGCAATATTCAAAAGAGCCTTGTAACTCTAAAAATAAGTTCTTCTTGACTTTTTTTGAGTAAGGATACTAAATTTTAGGCTGAAAGAGAAGAATGGGAGATTATATTTAGAAGTCAAGAGCAAAAATTTAGAGTGCAAGAAGAGAAGTTAAGGATTTAAGAGAAAAAGTTTATAATTTAAGAAGAAAAGTTAAAGACTAAAGAAGAGATAATAAAAAATCAAGAGAGTTTATTGAGGGATAAAGAAGAAGAAATTGAAATATTAGAATCTAAACTAAAACTCTTTAGTGTTATAGTGTAAGTTCAAGGTAATGGTGGTAAGAAGAAGGATACAAACAAATCATTAATGGTGGATAAAGAAATATGTAGTTTTGAGGTGCACAAAGAAGAAAAGGAATAATTCATATTTAAAGACAAGTCATGTGATCATTTAGAAGGTGTATTTGAACTTCTTATGGAGAACTTATCACCAAAGGAGCAAGAAGTGTTCAATTCTTAAGTGGAAGCACTGAATTCAGTCCATTTGAAGAATTTATAAAGTCTAGAAGAGTTGGTAGATTTCGTATTGGAAGAGCCAAAGGAGGAATCATACTTTATTGAAGATATGAAATTTTCAACTTTAGTGAACTATGACAAGTTTCTTCTACTGAAGGGAGAAAATGAGGAGCACAGTCCAAATAGACCAATATTTGGATCATAAGCTCGGCCTGCAGAGAGTAACATGAATTAAGCTAGAATTTGATAAACCAGAACTCTTATATCCCTTCTCTTTAAATTTTCGTAAATTTTTTTTATTGAGTTGTGTTTTGTTTGTTATTTTTTTCTCTTATCTTTAGTTTAATTTCATAGGCTTCTATAGTTCAATGCATGTTTTTTGTATTTTCTTGATTTTACTGTGGTTGTGTCTTTCAATTCATGAGTTTAAGATTAAGAGGGTGAAGACGAAGCCATTCCTAATGAAATTTGTGCTTAAGGATCATATTTAAATTAGCATGTGCTTCTAGGATCATTTAATCTTAGGATGTCAATAAAAGGGAAATACAATTTACTTGAACCTGTTTTATAAGTGTTGTATAATGCTTAAGTGTTTCATGCAAGTAAAGTAGGAGAAAAATTGGACTTAAAGTTGTAAACAAGCTCCACCGTGTTATATCTGTAAACTATATTCATGCTGATAAGGCAATTTAATTGTTAGCAGAAATTAAAGATTAGTTTGCATGAGGTGGAATTTAGTTTAATTTACTTTGAGCAATTGGTAGAGTTAGTTCAGAGAGATTTTAATTTTAATTTCCAAAAAAATTTATTGGCCTTTTAGTGTTAATTAGGTGAATTTTTGAGTTGACTGTTCAATCTTTGTAGTGAGGGAATTGTTAGTAGTGTTGTTTTTGATCTAAAGGCTCATCACTCTGTGGAATAAAAATCCACTCCACCAAGTGGAATCCCAACTAGTGGAGTGATTTTTCGCTCCACCATGTGTCGTTTGAATAAAAAAAAAAGAACAAGCTAAATTAATTAAGTTGTTTTTTATGAAATTGTGGCATACAGGGAGCATCACTCGGTAGAGTGATGGATCACTCCACCGAGTGATGCCTCTTTAAATGCCCAATTTTGCTTGCTTAATGCCTCACACACTCCTTCACACACTCTATTGTGCCTTTTTATTTAACCTATTTTTATGCTTTCATTCCTTATTTTGTGCAATCACTCACTGAGCACTCTAATTACCTATTGAAAAATTCATTGTGCATCATTAATTTGAGCAAGTAAGTTTAATTTAGCTTTAATGTCTCTTTCATTTACTTGAAGATTACATTGTTCCTTTTGAAAAGTGTTCTTAATGCAGATACTCAAGCTTAATTTTTTGCTTTGTATATATTTATTTTTGTGTTTTCTATGGTCTTAGTTGCTTTAAGTGTTTGTAATAAAACGTGTATGTATCAATTTGGGTTTTAGATGATTAAAATTACATGATTTGTAACTTAGTAAATTTGTGCACACAACATGTTCGATAAATTGCCTAAGTGACTAAGTTTAACTATGTGCCTAGCTTTTCTTCATCGTACCAATTTTCATTCATCCACTAAGCCTCACTCAATATTCAACCAAATTTGCGCACTTTCACCTAAGCACGCACCACTTTCACTTCACTTTCCTCTCCCTAAAGGCACTTATATCCATAGTTAATTATTTTTAGGGATTAAGAATATGGTTTTGAGTAGAACATCTCACTGCTTTACAGTTTGAGGGGCACCGGAACCCAGTAAAGGGCATCAGCCCTTAACTCTACCTGCTAACCGGCTAATGAACTGCCATATTATCTAATAATAGTGCCTTAATTCTAGCTCACTCACTCACCCTTACCCAAAGACACACAACTTCCCACCTAAGGCACTCACATCTAGCTTGAGTTTTCACCAAATTCATTCTTCATTACATCAAGTAAGCATGCCCATAACTTGTTTGATCTTTTCTTTTAAATGCTTATATTGCATGGATTGAATTGGTATAAGGTTGTATTCATGAGTTCAAGTTATGTTTCTCTTACATCCTATTATTGTGTAAGAACGACCATTAATTTCACTTGTTAGACAACTATTGGTTGAGATTACTTTTCACAATGCCTTAGTTATTTTGTGCACATAATAGGTTCAATAATTAGCCTCAATGACTAAGTTTAACTCTTTTGCTGCATCTTTCCTAGTCTCAACCATCTTGCACCAATCTCATATGTCATTTTACACTTGTTATCTACTTTTGCTCACTTGATATAGTGCAATTGAAATTGATGACCTTGAACTTCATTTGCCTTATTTCTCTTGGGCCGAATTTTTGAACTTGAACTTTTAAAACATTTATTTTTTATAATGTGACTTACATAGAGGCCCTTACAAAAATAAGGAATGTTGTTGCTCCTAGTTCTTCCAAGTTATGCATTCTAATTTCTATTGATCTGAACACTTTTGGAGAGCATTTTTGATCCAGAGCATACATTTTACTGCCACCACCTCTGCTACCACATAAATTCAAGCTTTACTTTACTGAGGACATCAAAATTTTAAAGAGGGGGACAAAGGTTATCTGAATTTGGTTTTAAACTAAAAAAATTTCAGGGAAGTTATTTATCTTACTTATGAATTGTTTTAGTTACTTTATGTTAGTTGTTTTATTTTTCTTTTAGTTATTTAAATGGTTTATAGTTTGCATGCTAGTGCTATAGTAAGTTAACTTTGTCACTTAACTTACATAAAGCTTAGTTTGCCCTAGTTATTTTCAGAAATTAAATAAATTAAACTCAAACTTTGAATGTGCATAAGTCAAGACTTTAGTTTAGCAGTAAGACAAGTAGGTTGTTCAATGAATATTTGCGCTAGTTTATTACTCAACTTGATTTACAATTATTAGTTTCCATATTGTGAGCACTAAAAACCCAATTTTAAATAGAAGAAAAACCAATAAATTGCAATAGTTGAGTAAGGAATTTTAGGACACTACAACCTTCCTCATCACCATTCGAAGTAGAAAAGCAAATCAAACAACTTAGAAATGATCTAGGTAAATTTTTCTTGTTAAGCTAATAAAAAGACTGTTTTCTTACCTTTTTGATATAATTAACCTTTGTTAACCAAATTTGAGCTTAATGAGGTGTGCTTAAAGAATATCATATTTTTTGTTCTTGTTACACTCATTTGTTAACCATATAGCCTAAAAGCCTTTATCTACCCTCTAGAATTGGCCACTCTAGATTTGGATGGATTTACATTTATTGGGCATTTCAATTAAGTGTACTGAGAAAAGTTATATCATTTAGGGCAAGAATTATGAGAAAAAGTCACATTGTTATGTAATGTATTTGTTTACCAACATTATTGTTAATTACCAAAAAAAAAAGCTAGTCTTAAAAAAAGGAAAAAATGAAAAAAAAGGAGAAAAAATTCAAAGCTAACATATATGGCAAAATCTTAAGCGTGGGGTATTTACAAAAGAAAGAAATTGTGACTTCTCAAAAGTGAGAAATTAATTAAAATAAGAGGAATTTCAGTCTTATTACTTCTATCTGGGTTTTTTCAATGTTAAAAAGGGGTTGAGTAAGCAAGCATGAAAAAGGAATTATGCCTAATAGTTTGAAATTTTTATATATGAGATTTATTCAAGTATAGAGTGGCTATTTCTCTTTGATTATCTGTTGACCATTCTTTGATAGCCAATTTCTTAGCCCCATTACAACCCAATAAAGCCCTAAGTGATTTTATGCTTTGCTTTGAGTTGTTTAGTGAAGATGACCTTTGGGGTTCCGATGTTAAAGAAGAGGCCTATGGTATTTCTAGAGTTTCAAGTGTGAAACCACATATATACTTAGCATACATCAATTCTAGAGCTTGATTATAAAGTACATTGGTGTTTTAATTTTGAAAATTGCCTAAAACTATTTTGGACTTGCACACACACATGGAAACTGATTTTTATTTCCTTGTTTGAGTTTATTCCAGCTAGGATATTATTGAGTGCTCTTGTTAATTGTTGAAGTTAGTTTTGAATTGCATGATTTTGAGTTAAAGTTTGATTATCTTGAGAAGTTAGTTCGTTTAGATTTGCTTAGGGGTGGGATATTTCATAAGTGTGAATAATACTATATTATTAATGTGTGTTTAGTGTATTTATTATGTAATTTAGTGTTAGTTTTGTTAATTTAGTGGTTAATTTCTTAATTTAGTATTTTACGAGCTCAATTGTTTAATTTGGTATTTTTAGGTGTTTAATTGAAGAAAAAGAAGAAAATCGAAAGATTAAAGTGAAACTTCTGCATTGGCATATTTTTAAGGAATTAAGAGTTTTGATAATGAGTTCCAAAGGCAAGTCACTCTATGTAGTGACCTTTCACTCTATGGAGTTAGTTATAAGAGAGAGTACACAGTAGAGTGAAATATCACTCTACCAAGTAGTCCAAGCCAGCAACAACAATCGATGGATTAAAATCACTCTATCGAGTCAAACAATCCAATTTGAGATTGGAATTATCTTCTCTGCTGAAAAGGAAGTTGTTTGCTAAAATTGAAAGTCTTGTGTGGAATAGAAAGTCTGAAGCCACCAAAGTTCCTTCTTTTCAAGCTATAAAAGCACACCTAAATAATAGAATTTAGAAGGGAAGGATAAAATTAAGTAGAGTAATTATGTAGGGATATTCATTAGTTAGTTTTAGGGTTTTTATTATTATTTTTAATTTCTGTAAGGTAGTTTAGGTTTAATTTTTCTTAGTTTAGTTTTCAATTCTCTAAAAAGATTCAAGCTTTTTACTAGTGTGTTGAGAAGTCATCAAGAGCAAGTTTGAAGCTTCATAAGTATTGTATCTCTTTATTTTTTTCCTTTTTTTCTTTTATTTCAATCCTGTTTGGTAAGTATTTCTTTTTCTTTTGCTGAGGGAATTTGAACTCTCATATTTCTTAATGTAATGACTTAGTCTGTTCTTTAATCGAATGCAGTTTGGTTATTTCTTAATTCCTGAGTAGAAATCCTTATCTTGAGTTATATTTTGATTGTTGATTTGTTGAGAAATGGTTAATAATCAAATGTAATATTGACTTAAGGTGTGCATGTTCATAGTTTAACTTGTCTAATTTGATGCATGGTTATTTTCTAAAAAATGTGGTAATACTATATTGACTTTAGGTGAATTAAGGCTATGAAGAGGTGAATTAAGAATGAATTGAATTGAGATTTCTTGAGTAAAGGTCTGACAGATATTAAGAAGTTAATGAACTGGATTTTTATGTTAAGTATTAAATTTTTCTGAGTAAGGGAATTTGATGTTTAGAAAGATATTATGAGAAGTTATCTAAATTTATTGCCAGTTTTTCATAATCAATTATATTATTTTTAACTAAGTTATATGCATTAGAAATTGAGATGGAAAGTCCTTTGGTAGAAGTATTTTAATTATTGCTCTATGTTTAATGCATGTTAGTCTAATATTTATTTTTGTTTTGTGTTATTGTTAATTTAGTTTAATTCTTGTCTTTAAAATCAAAAACTTGGGGAATAATCTCATATTAATTTAACTCACTTAACAATATTTGTTTTAACAATTCATGTTCCCTTGAGTACGATATTTGATGTCTTAATCTATAGTTTTCTATATTACTAGCCAATCTAGTATGCTTGCTAGACACCAATCATTATCCCAGATCAAGACTAAGGTGGTCGAAGCATCTGATAATTGGTTTTCCCCTCTAGGCACATATCTAAAAGTGCAGACTTCGAATTGGTTACTCAGAGTCTTCAGGCATTTGAGATAAGGCAATAATCGTTCTTCTTTAATCGACCATTCACCCTTCACTTGATAAATTACCAAAGATGAGTCCCCAAACACTTCTACAAACTTTACCCCTATAGCTAACAAGGGTTCCAATCCAAAAATGCAAGCTTCATATTTAGCTTCATTATTTGTGGCTTTCTACCTTAGTTTCTTGGCTATTGCCATCTTCTCACCTTCTAAGGTCACCAAAATCACTCTTACTCTTGCTTTTTTTATTGTTTATAGCCCCTTCAACCGTTATAGCCATAATGTGCTCATTAGGGAATTCATAAGTTACCTTTTCTCCTTCTAAAGGTTAATTAGCTAGGAACTTCGCTAGCATTCTCCCTTTAATGGTTTTTCTAGTGACGTACTCTATGTTGAACTCTTGTAAGAGGATTAACCATCTTTCCTAAGAGTGAAGGTGCTTACTGTAGGTACCTAAAAGGGTTCTCTTTAGCCATTACCTATATCCTATAAGAGTGACAGTAGTGTCTCAGCTTCTTTGATGCCTATATGACCACAAGAAAATTCTTCTCGACTTCTATGTATTTCTTTTCATAAGGGAGAAACTTCTTGCTAAGGTAGTACACTGTATACTCTATCCCAAAGTCATCTTTTTAAGCCATCATTACTCCTACAAAACTATCCTCTATAGTCAAATACAAGATCATAGACTTACCTGCCTGAAGTAGTCTTAACACTAGTGGGTGGAGTAGGTACTACCCAATGGTATTGAATTTCTTTTGGAAATCCTCATTCCAAACCACTGGCCGGTCCTTCTTAAGCAGTTTGAAAATTAATTTGCATATCAAAATTAATTTGGCTATAAACCTGCTGATGTACTGAATTCTCCTTAATAATCCTCTAACTTTCTTCTCCTTTTAAGGTATTGGTATCTCTTGGATAGCTCTCACTTTATCAGGATCTACCTATATACCTTTCTGGCTCACTATATGCTCTAAAAACTTACATAAGGTAATTCTAAAGATGCACTTCTTTAGGTTAAGGCAGAGATTGAACTTGTCGATCAAGAATTTTTCTAATGCCTCAAAGTGACCTTCGAGGGTAACTGACTTGATCATCATATCATCCATATATACCTCCACTTCCTTATAAATTAATTCATCAAGTATCCTAGTTGCCATCCTTTGATAGGTAGCACCTACATTTTTAAGTCTGAAGGGTATAACTCGATAGGCATATGTACCCCACTCCATTCTAAAAGATGTCTTAATTCGATTTACTATCTTATTCAGAATTTGATTATACCCTACATATCTATCCATAAAGTTATACATGGCACAGGTGACTGCAATATCAACCAGGACATCTATGTAAGGTAGGGGAAAATTATCTTTTGGATAAGCCTTGTTCAAATCCCTATAATCCATACAAACCCTGACTCTTCCATCCTTTTTAACCACAAGAACTACATTCGCTAGCCATATAGGGTATTAAACTTCCACTGGGAACTTAGCCTCTAACTTATGTTATAAATTTTAATTGTTAATCAAAAAATATTGGTTAATCAAATCGAAAAATCGAAATCGATGGACTGGTTAACTAAATGTAATGGACTGGTTAATGGTTAGTAATTTTCAAAAATCGATATTAATGAATTGGTTAATTTTTTTGCTCATGGATTGGTTAAACAATCTATGCTCATCCCTATCAAAAATTAGCGACAACAAGATATAGTTATCACTAAATTGATGCAATATTTGTTTTTCCACAAGTCCTTACCAATAATTTGTGACAGAAATTATGTTTATTGCAATGTTAGTGCACTTAGCAACGAATTTCATTGTACTCATTAATTTTCATCACTATTTTGCATTTTTGTAGTGTTATATAGATCCTTCCATTTTTTGGTGACATTTTCCTTACAATATCACTCGCCATAACTTTTGGAGCTAAGTATGTTTATATCATCTATCATATGAAATTAATAATAAATAAATATTATATTAAAAATAAATTTGTATATTTTTTATTTATCATGTTATATTATCATATTATTTTATGAAATTAAAATTTATCGTATTATTTTTTCTTTAAAAATTACAATATATGGAGCAACCACATATACCAAACTTATAAATATCAATATAAAAATATACAAAAATAAAATTGTGAATTATTGATTTCAGATGTAAACTATTAGAAGATACTTTTTCAATAATCCTAAATTGACCTAATTCGTCTTACAATTATAATTTATATATAATTAAAAATAAAATTTATAATATATTGCTAGATATAATATTGTATAAATAAATTATAGGTTATATAATACATACATAGATACTTATTTACACATATTATTTAATTAGAAAATTCTTTAATTTTTTTTCTTCGAAACTCACCCCTTCATTTAAAAAAAAATTAAATTGAAATTCCTATTATATTAATTGTGGTCACTGGATATCACTGGTAGGGTTGATCACGGGCCAGGGGCGAGGAATGCATCCCTACCCATTGCCTCGCTAGGGGTGGGAATGCCCGTCCTTGCCCCCAATTGAATAGCGGGGAAAAGATTTTTCCCTTTCCCGCCCCCCGGGGATCCCCACCCCCAGCAAGGATCCCCGTCCCTATGAAAAATAATTTTTTTTAATTTTAAAATACAATATTTCATCATTAAATATAATTAAAATATAATATTTAATAAATATAAAATATATTGATAGATGAAATTAATTTCCATTACCTAAAAATTAAGGTATATCTATACAAAGGGCATAAGTGTAAATAACAAAAAAAATTAAGGTGTGTGTGTGTGTATATATATATATATATATATATATATATATATATATATATATATATATATATATATATATATATATATTATATATATATATATATATATATATATATATATATATATATATATATATATATATATATATATATATATAAAATACCAGGGTAGGGATCCCTGCGGGGTGGATATTCCATTCCCCGCTCCCGCCTTGAAATTAAAGTTGGGGATTTTTTATCCCCATCCCTATTTTCGTGGGAGAAAAATTCGAGGATTTCCTGCCCCATTCGAGTCGGGTTCCCTTTGAGATCTGGGGTTTTTCGCCCCATGATCATCCCTAATCACTAGGTCCCTCTACCTCAACCACCAACATTGGCACCGCCTCCCTCCAACTAGGCATTAGCAAAAAAAAATAAAAATAAAAAATTTGATTACTTGCAAAATCGGTCAAAATCAATATGAAATTTTTTATTAATTGGTCTGATAAACATGATTTCCATTTTTATTTTTAATATTTTCAATTATTGATTTTGATTTTTGAATATAGATCTATTAATTCATAGTTTATCATTTATATTTATATTATATTTTAATTTTTATTCCCTAATTTTTTTAAATTTTCCTCTAAACTTATATAATTGGTATTTATGTTTTAATTGACAGCATTTAATGACATTTTCTTATATTTTAAATTGTATGTAATTAGTTCACTTTTGTCCAAAAATTTTTCTTTGACCTAGCATTAAGTATAATAATTTTCAATAAATATCAAATTCGCTTTGATAAATATGGCTAATGCTTTGTTGAAATAATTAACAATAAAAGGTCGAGTACGGTGAAAGTTGGACATAAATTTTACCTAGTATAATTTTAGGTTCGTAACTTTTATTTTGAATTATTTTGAACATTTGATATGTAAATAAATTTTAATTTTTAATGATTACATGTTAAAAATTTTAGAGATCAATCGAAAAATATTGACAAATCAAACTACAAAAATCAAAATCAAAATAGTATTAACTTCCATCTATATTTTCTTTTTCTTGATTTGTAGATAATGTCGGTACATTCTTCTTTATTGTTGGGTTCTTTATTTTCTTTAAAATTTGTGAAGGATGTCTCGTGTGTGAAGATGAAAAAGACATAAAACTTATTTCACCATTAAAAAAAACCTTAATAACAACATGATAAGTGGTCAAAGTTACACATTTATACTTGACTTTTTTGCATTTTTTTATATTCTGATTTTAACCAAATTTGGGAAATTCTCACTTATTTTGTAATTTTGACCATTGTAATGTTTTATTAACAAAAAGGAAGCATTTAATGCCCATTGGAATTAATTTGGAGTAGCAAAAAAAATAGTCTGGACATATTGAAATTAAAGAAGAGAGATATGGACAAATTTGGATCTTAGCTTATCCAAGACTAAGAGACAATAAGATGTCTTAACCTTACCAAAAGCTAATAAAATGTTGACGGGCATTATTTGAGCAGATCTGTTGTACGAGGCAAGTTTTCCTAGTTGCAAAAGAGCTCTAATTGACTTTTAAGGATTATTAAGCTATAATTTATGGTTTAAATATAGTAGTTTTAGGAAATTTAGATTTCATTAAATATTTTATTTTATTTTTCTTATTTGAGTAAGATTAAACTACCTTCTTTTATTTTAGGATTTTTATTAGAAAAAAATAGGGGATCGGATCTGATTCTTCCTCATTCTCCGTTTTAGCTTTGTAATAGGAAGTAGCTTTTAATATATATATATAGTGATTTTGTTCATAGCCATGAGTGGCTTAACACTTTTATTTCAATTAAAAGTTAAGTCAAGCACAAGATTCAACCAATTACAATCATTTATACTTTAAATTCTCTTTAATTTTTCTATGGTGTTCATATTATTTATTGTCATTTAGAGAAATTCTATCTCCATTATTATTTATTATTTGCACATAAAAGTTTGTTGTTCATTTAATTAAATAACATATAGCTAATTGAAGATATCAAATCCATAATTATTTGATAGAATCAATAACAAGTGATAATCGGTATATTAACATTGAGAAGGGTTGTTGTATTAAGTAAATGCGTAACTTGATTTGAATCAATTTTTCTTATAGGTTGGTTGGTTTAGGTCAAATCTTTCTAATTCATAAAACTATCAATAAATTGAATTTTTTTGCTTTTAAAGGATTTTTTATTGGTTAGGGATTAGTTATAGTCTTACTTAATTAGTCTATTAATATAGAAAGATTGATCAAGTGACTCAGGCAACTGGCGTTTGAAAATTTATGATTCGCAATGTTTCGATTTATCAAAGATCGAAGGAAAGGGAACTTAGGGAACTAGTACTTGGAAATTTACGACTTGCAATGTTTCGATTTGTCAAAGATCAAAAGAAAGGAACTTAAGTGGCTAGCACTCCAAAATTAGCAATCCGCACTGTTCTAATCTGTTAAAGATCGAAGAAAAGGGAACTTAGGTGACTAGTGCCTAGAAATTTATGATCTTCAACTTTTCAATCTGTCAAAGATCAAATGAGAGGGAACTTAGGCAACTGGCACTTGGAATACTCATTTCTAATTCTAATTGTTTTGAAAATGGCAGTGTTTTCAAAATTTTATTACCTGCAATGTTCTTATTGTGATGTGCCTCGAACCCTAAAGGCATCCAATTTGCTCTCAAAAGTTCACTTTTAGGGTTCGAGATCGGATAGAGGTTCATTTAACTCGTGAAGATTGGTTGCTTTGCAATAGATAATGTTTTAACCCCATCTATTATTGATGATCAACCTACAAGGGCATATGCTGGGCACCACAAAGCAGGTATCACAGAGTCATCACCTAATAAAATATTGTAAAGGCACCACAAAGCAGGTATCATGGAGTTATCACCTAATAAAATATTGTAAAAGTGAGTTCTAACCTTATGAGGTCAAAACCAAAGACAGTTCAAGACCTCACTTCTATTTATACCTTTGACTAGCATTATATAAATGAGTTTGAATAATTATTTTATTTTATTTCTCACATGAGATATCATACTAGAAAAGTAAAGCACGATCAAGCAAGTTGGAAAGTTGTAAAGCATGCATATTGTAAGCTATAAAAGCATGGCATAGAAAGTATTAGAGAATATAAGAATAAATATAAATATAAATGAAAAGATAAAATTATACATAAATTGGAGAATTAATTTAGAATACCCATTTTGATGAGGACTTAGATCCTCATATGCATATTTTACAAAAAGGTTGAGTTTTGAGTTTATTTTGGATAAAAATGAGAGACAATTGATCCCTCACGACCTTAAAAGAGAATTGCATTTAATTAATTTTAAACAAAAAATCTCTTATTTTAACAAAGAAAAAAAAAACATAATTTTTACATATTATTTTATGGGTGAAAATTAGGACATTGGTCCTTTTTATTATAGAAAAATTCCTCTATCGCCTTTAAAAGATCAAAATGCATTTTTTTCTGCATGTCCCATGCATTGCACTTATAAAAACTATTGCATTTTCTTTTATTTTCATTTTTGTAAGGGATCCAAAAAACCCATAAGCATGATAGATGACTTCAAAAAATTTTGGACATGAAACATTAGGAAATTCAAGAAACACAATAAATTTTAGCAAGTATTTTCAATTTCTAGTAAATATGTACAGATAAATAAAGCTTGTAAATAAAATAGTTGGGTATGCAAATAATGTAAATAAAAACTAATTGTGTAACACATGTAATGGTTGGATAAGTATGTAAATAGTAGTAAATAAAGGGGTTTTTTTGTAAATAATGTAAGTAAAAATTAGAAATAAAGGATTAAAAATTTAAAAAAGAAAAGAAAAGAAAAGGGAAAAATGGTTAAAAAGCTGTGAGGGGCAAGAAGCACAATAAATTTTAGCAAGTATTTTCAATTTCCAGTAAATATGTACAGATAAATAAAGCTCGTAAATAAAATAATTGGGTATGCAAATAATGTAAATAAAAACTAATTGTGTAACACATGTAATGGTTGGATAAGTATGTAAATAGCAGTAAATAAAGGGGTTTTTTTGTAAATAATGTAAGTAAAAATTAGAAATAAAGGATTAAAAATTAAAAAAAAAAAGAAAAGAAAAAGGCAAAATGGTTAAAAAGTTGTAAGGGGTAGGACATCCTTGGCGCCCGTCCATTGCTAGCAAAGGACAAGCCTCTCGTCCCTTGCTCAAAAATTTGAATAAAAAAGCCTTGTTCACCTTTTCTGTAACCACCATTTTTTTCATTCAAAGCTTCTTCCTCTCATTTTTCCTTCCATTTTTCCTCCATTCTTTATCAGTTGTTTGATCTATTTCCACTTAAACTCTCCCAGAAGAGATGCGCATTTCAAGGAGCGATCCATTTCTGTTTTGTTTTGCTTTGTCTTTCATCTTTTACTCATTCTGCAAGTAAGTATCATTTGACCTTCACTTGTATTTATTTACTTAGTTCACTAGTTTAAATTATGTTTAGACCTTTTATGCATGTTTTTAGGCTTTAGCAGTAGATTAATGTATATTAATATACTTAGAAATGAACAATGCCTTTAGGAACGCTAACTCAAGTTACAAAACCTTTTTACATGGCACTATAGTTAGGGAAAAACCTTGTATATAAGCACTTAAATCTATAAAAAAAAAACTTCATATATAAGTATGTAAATCTGTAAAAACCTTGTAAGCTTGTAAACCTTTTCTTTAGCAAACAATATATTTTGTTCCTTTAAATGCATATTGCGTTGGAAATTGTAATCGCACCAAAATAATCCCATTCAAATTTAATTTTCTCTGTTAATAATATAAAATGTACTTCTTGGTAACCATGATGGCCTGTGAATTTGTTAAATTATTTTTTTATACAAGAGGCAGTCACATTCCTAGTCAGAATGCTGCCGAAATTTTGTTAGGATTTTCGTAAAACATAAAATAAGTATTATGTCTCATTTGTCATGCGTGTTTACTAGAACACCTGATAATGGGCTTAGGATGTTGTATATTATTTGATGGCACCTAGTGTGCATTTCTATGCAGGTTGGCTATCTGCCTTTTAGCAAACCTGCTACAAGAAATTCCTCAGATGGAATATTGTCTCAAGGGGGGCAATCGCATTCACATCTCAGTAACTCCTTACATATGTATATTTGCTAGAAATTTCTCAAATAGAATATTGTCTCAAGGGGGCAACTACATCCACATCTCGGTGATTCCTCACAGATACATATCTACCAAAAATTCCCCAGATGGAATATTATCTCAAAGGGATAAAGGTTCCTAGCATCTCAGTGACTCCTCACATATGCATATTTGCCAACAAAATTCCCAGTGCAATGTTGCTTCAAGAAGGGATAATGAATCCACTATAAGCTATATAATTGGGTGCTAATCAGATCCAATCAAGTCATCTCAAATCTACATGCCTTGAAAGATAATTAAATGCATTTAAACAACCTGATTCTATATACCCCAAGCGTTAATCAAATCCATAAATTTATCTCGATTCTGCATACCCTAGAAGCTAATCAATGCATTCAAATAATCTGATTTTGTATACCCTAGGTGCTAATTAGATTTGATCAATTTATCCCGATTTTGCATGCTTCAGGCGCGAATCGGATAGTCAATTTAGGGTTAACACATCAATAAACTAATATTAACTATCTGTATTAAGGTTAACACATCGATAAACTGATGTTAACTATCCAAACCAGGGTTAATGGATTGATAAGCTAACGATAACTACCCAGCTAAGAGACTCATTGCCTCAGAAGGTATGTGTTTTTAATCAACTAAGAGTTTCGCTGCCTCAGGTACGTATCTTTTTACTTTTACTCTGAATTTTGGCTCACTTCGGCACTAGTGCACTAGCTCTACAAAATTGGAGGCAACTGTAGATACCACCACCTGAGATAACCTTGATCAGGGTTATCTGATGATGAGGAAATAGTATATTACTAACAACAGATTTGGATCTCGAAGATCTAATTGTGAATTTCTCATAATTTCTCCAAGATTCTTATGGTTTTCCAAGTATTTTCAAGTATTTTGATAAAAGATGCATAAAAACCTTGTTTTGGGCCTTCAGTGGTGTCAAACGCCCATCTATCATCTTAGGAGCACCGATATGTGGCTCCTTCTCACCTACAAAGGTCGAATTAGGGGTATTTGAAGGATTTTTAAGATTTTTGCCTAAAGGACGGCCATATCTCAATGAGAGGTGCCCTTCTGTGGCTCATTTTCTATAATTCCCATATTTCTAAAATTTAAAAATAGAGATAAAGGTTCAAAAGAAATTTAATCCAAATTTAGGTGGAATTTTTCTGCAATTTTAAGAAATTAGAGTTGGAATCCAACTCTAACTCTAACCTAAGTATAAAACCTAAAATTATGGGGTTTTAGAAAGAAAGAGGAATTACTTCTGTCGAAAAAATTTGTAGGAAAGAAGAAAATTGATTTCTTTCTCTCTCTAAAATTAAATTGCTCTAACAATTTTTTTAATCCAAACACACAAATACACACAAATTTCATTGATTTTTCTAAACATAAAGAATCAAATCAGAGGTGAGATCTTGACTATAAGAATTTCAAAGTCAGAATTGCCATGCTTAATTATCTGATAATTAAATATTGTGCTCATGTGATTAGCATGCTTAAAATTTGTTGAGATATAAATTTGGATCAAAAAAACATTTAAATGCATGATTAGAATTAAAGTTCCTACATTTTTGTAACTTTTGATCTTTTTTTTCTTTACTCTATAAATTCATAGTTTTATAGCATTATTATGGTATGATTTGGCATGATTTGGGACCTAATAATCACATGTATAGAAATAATATGTGTTTATGTGTATTTTTTGCAGAAAAATATTGCATTATGTTCTGCCCAGTGGTGACGAAATGGAAGAAGGCCTGATAGATACCCATCTATCAAAGCGACAAACGGGATGTCATGGGGCTTCCTTTCGTCCCATCCCTCATATAGTAGAGGGCATCCTTCATTTGTTTATGGGCATCTATGGCTATTTTTTGGGCATTTATGATATTTGTGCTTTATTTGACTTTTGTAATATTTATGCATTATTCTATATGATTTTGCCCATATTTTTATTCTGTGTTGATCATTTAAATTTATGATTTCCTTTACTATATTTGTGGTATTTATTTATGTGTTATTAATTCATTTGCCTTTTTGTGTTGTTTTGTGAGTATGTATATTTTTTACCTTATGAGTCTTTTGTGAGGCATCTTGCATCGAGATTCATGCCTTGATCAAATAATGGTCCCCGTTCATCCCTAGTTTACTCATTTAGTTATTTCTTTTATCATTTGTTTTATTATTTATTGAGTTTTGTTGGTTATTTTAATTATTTTTATGTTTGTTTATTTATTTGGTATTTTGGATGTATTTTTTATTTTAGGGATGTAATAAATAGTAAAAAAGGGTTTTTATGCAAGCAAAAGGAAAAGGCATTTAAAATGATTTCTATTAAATAAATTGGGTTTCTCTTTAAAACTTGGACCAATGTTTAATTATTCATCCAAAGCCAAACAAAAGAAATAAAAAGGGTTTTTATAAATGTGCATGAGGGAAACAATGTTCCCAACTTAAATGAATGGTCCAATTTATGTAGGTAATCTATTTATATTACTGGACTATTTGTTCATATAATAATTTAAGTAGGACTTTATTTTAATTTTTTATTTATTGCTTTCTCTTATATGATTGGGATATTTATTTAATTGTATCGTTTGCATCGTGTGAGAGAGGAGAATGGATTAATTTTAAAACTCACTTGTAAAAAACACCTAACCAAATTACCTAATAAGCGTAATGTCCTGAACACCAATCTCTGTTTGGGCTTCAAACGATCGAGATTTATTTTTCGATGTTCTATTGAATGGCGACTCCATGATACCTACCTCTATTGGGCCCATTAGTAGATTCATTCATGGGTTGACCACTAACCATAAAGTGGGCTTGATCCCTCTGTATGGTGAAGTGGCCAATTTATGTTTAAAAGTGAGCCTCCTCTAATCTTGGATCTTAAAAATGGACCACCGAAAATGTAATCAGAAGCAAGTGGTGGCTCCAACGCACGTCACACTTGGGCATAAGACTTAGAAGGAAAATTGATTGCTCAATCTTTTTAAATATCTCACATAAAGACTATAGGTATTTTCTCTGATGAAATGTTCACCATGAGCCTAATAAACTTTGCTTCAATGAGTCTTTAGACACTTTACTATCCTTATCCCTAAGGCTAATGGTACTTTTAGTCCATAAATACCGACTTCACATGTAACCTTATTGTTAATGGCTTTGGGTATTTTTCATCATCGAATGGGATAAGGATTACCCTAACTTCATTGAAGTATTACGGAGCACCATTGTCACTGTCTCAAAATTTAACTTGCCTCTGAAAAAATTATTCATCTTATGGAATGTTGTTATCCTTTTGAGAAATTCCCCCTTTAGTAATTTATTTTCATATGGACTTTAAGCAAGCTTTCTTTAGGTGCTTTCTCTTTAGTTTTTTTGCCTTGCCATCTTTTTGAGCTTTCATATTACTCCCAGGGTTGGCAATCTATCTCTGTCATGCTTTTACCAAAGATAACCTCTTCCTTAATAGACTGCACATACCATTCAATGCCCGTAAGGGCCTAGAAAGAAATTCCATCTTGGCCTTTGCACTCTATAGGTAGCTTTTCAAGAAGATTGATCTATTATACATCTTCTTTAGTAGCTATAAGGGCTCATAGTTCGACACTTTCACTTTATCCATTCAGAGTTGTACCCCCTACTCAAAGAACTTGTAGCCATCAAAGGAATACTTTCTTGACCATGACTCTGTTTTATGTCCTGAGTAGCTGATGTGGTGTATTTCTTTATACCCTAGTCTCTAAGACTTTTATAGGGTGAGAAGGGTGTCAAACTCTGGGAATCAATTTATATTTAAGTGTTATCTTGTATTAACCAGTTAGATACTAAGATGTTTAGGCGATGATGAATAAAATAGGGTTGGTTATACTAAATTCTTACTAATCTAATTATCTAATCTAAACTATTACTTCAAACAATGAATATAAGCATTAGAATTACAAGACATCGATTGATCTTATAAGAATGCAAACAAACATATATGCAAGCAATGAATGGAGAATAAGGCCTACTATCCCTAAATGCAACTTTCATTGTCAAATATGGGCATCCCATCTAGAGTCCATAAGCATTCTCATGTCATTATGGAGATAGGTGAGAATCATGAAATTCTATGCCTATTCTTAAACCCCTCAAAGTGAAACCTTTGATCCTAAGTGATTTCTAACTTTAAGTAAGTTTAATTACCTTTCCACCCAATTGTCCCAATTCTCATTGTGAAAAAATTGATTAATATATTACATATGGTGATCAAGCATACATAATAAATTAAGCTTCCATTCAAACTTAAATAATCCATACTCAAACAAGATATTTATATTAATGAAGATTAATTCATATTTGCAATCCTAACAAAATAAAGTTAGCCTAGATACATATTGGGAAAGCAAAATACACAAGGAAAAGAACTAATGTCAAGTAAATTCTAAAGAGAAAAGAGAAGGAATAATGGTATTAGACTCCTCAATGCTTCTTCAAAAAAATACTTGAATTGTGATTGACCTCTTCTCTTCCTTGCAATATTTTTCTTCCTCATAATCTTTTCTAAATTGATTTTGAAATTAAAAGGTAGTTTTTCGATATCTAAAATACGGTTATCTTCATTTTTTATAGGACCAATTGGTGTCTTTTCGGAAAGGGTTGCAAATCTAAAGAGGTATGAAAGATTGTAATTGTTGGCCTTTATGACGAGTCAGCACACTTGTGCTGAGTTAGACAAGTCAACATAGCCAGGCTTTGTAAGGAGTCATCACCAATGGAATGAGTCGGTACACCCTCAACTGCTTCATAACTTTGGTTCAACATGGCACGAGTCAACAGGCTAAGAACCTGTGATGAGTTGACACACTATGTTAATAGTTGGCACGGGCTTTTAAACTTCTTAAAGATCTTTTTCTTCTATACTTCAACAAAATTCCCTTCATTTATGCTTCATTTCACCTAATTAGGCACATTTATCCTACAAAACAAAGAAGACATAAAAAGTAACCTAAAACATAACAAAATACATACATGAAGTAAAGAAATAATGTAATAACATACAAAATGACTATGCTAAATTGCATGGCATCAAATTCACTCAAACTTAAACGTTACTTGCCCTCAAGCAAGAATACAAGAATCTTAAGTAAGACAACTAACAAAAAACATTTGCCTTTCACGTTAGAAAAGAGTTTTCCTACGAATCAACTTTAACATGAGAAAATGCTTGGAATAAAATAGCCAAACAACTAGTTCCTAATGCTCAACAATGATATAGTAGACAGGTTGCATAGTATAGGTAATAAATTTAATCTACTATCTTAAGCTATTAAAATCAAAATAAAAAATATAAAGTCAATAATCTAACCAAACTATTCAACTAGCATGGACAATTTTTAAACTTAGAAATTCAAAAACAACCATAGCCATTGGGACAAGGGAAGCTCACACATCAACTCACAATTCTCATGGCATTTTTAGATATTTATAAAGTTTCTAATAATTTAGCAATTTTATGGGTACATTTTATGCTCTATCCCACTTTATTTATTTGATCAATCTCAATGAGTGCATTTTATACTCCATCCTATAAGATGACTTGATTTTTCTTGCTATAGTTTCCCTAAGACTATAAAGGCTCTTAAACACTTAACTTGAATCATGCCTTCCTAATTTTCAAGTATAGCTAGAAAATTGACTAAACATCCTAAGACTTTGAAAATAACAACAAAAGATGGTAAGAAAAACTTAAAAACTATACTACATGAAACTTAAGATTCTACCAATTGAACATCAAAAATAAGCTATTGATATGACATTAAATTGCACTTAATCATGCTAAGATAAACTTAGAAAAAACTACTTAAAAATAAAAATAAAAAAGACAAATGATGGGTGTATATTGCTATAATGTATATTAATATATACATGTAATGATGGGTGTAATTCCAATGTAATGGCAGATGTGTACATCTACACGCTGTAGTGTACGCTAATATGTGCATACCATGGCACATGTTAATATGTACATGTTATAATACATGATGGATATTTAAGTGTACACGCCATGACTCATGTATGTTAATTTGTACAAGTTATAATAGGTGATGAATATTTATACATTCAGGTCATGATGAATGTCAACATGTTCTTGTTATTATATATGTTTACATGTCACTATTTACGTGTTAGGATGTTTGTCTATATGCTCATGCTATACCAAATGTCAACATATACATACTAGATAGATATATATGGATGTCATAATGTATACTTTGACACTCGTCAATGTACACGTGTGATAGTGAATATTTACATGTACAAGCCAATTTGCATATGGTAGATGCTATAGGGAATGTCTGTGTGTACATTTCATAATGTATGTTAATACGCACATGCCATGACAATCATTATTATGTACGTACAGGATGGGCATATGTACGTGTCATTATGCATATTAATACATGTGTGCTACGACATGCATCAATATATACATACACACTGGATATATGTTTATGCCATGATGTATGAGAATTAATATATTAGGGATGCATGGGATCTATGGGTAATCATTACAATGATGACAATGATGTATGAGCATAATAGATATGATATGAGTCAATGCATGATGATGCCTATGATTGATACATATATTATGTGTGATGCATAATGAATGAACATGTTAGGCATACACATGATGCATCAAATGAGTAAGCATATTGTAATACCCTAAATCCAGTCAGTCAAAAGACCCAAATACCTGGTGTCACATTCGGGTTCAGGTTACTTTAATATGGGTCAAACAATTCTCCTATTTAAAAGCCTTATTATTCAACAAATTACTATTTATTTTAATAAAAAAATTTGGCAGAGTTTCCCCTTAAAATTTCTCTAAAACCTCCTACATAATAAACAATTTATACACCCAATAATTTCCTCCATCTTCCGAAACTCCATTCAAATCATACAATCACTTCTAAAATACATTCATCAATCAATCTCAACCATCACAAATATCTATAAAAATTCCATCACATGATATCCATAACTTCCTTAATTACACACTATTTAATATAAATCCTATATATACGTGCCAACGAAAATTACACTCTTTCATCAATACATGTAATGCCTACAAATGACCTAGGCATAACATAAAAATGCTACCAAACTTTTATAACCTTTACGTATAAATCCAATTAAAAATTTGATCATATACTACTGAATCTTAACTTTATAATTTTAATCATACATACTTAAATACTTCTCTACACATTTTGTAGCTCAATACATATACGCACACATAAGTTAACACCCTATACATGATTCGATAAACAAACCGGATATCGAGTGCTATCCCAATTTTATAATCCATTTATATATATATATATACACACACGTTTCCCATGTTATGCTCAAACCTTCATTTAATATGTATAGATATACAAATTTTAAATAATGCATTTCACAGAAAATAAGTAACTTATTATTTATTCATCTTGTCTCATTTAATTAATAAGTAACTCAATATGTATACACAAAGCATTTAAATTCCCATATGCATCCCATGAATCATTTAATGTCATACAGTATGCTATAATTAAATAACTAAAACATATGCACGTACATTACTCATTAATTTGCAAGAACACTTACTCTTACACTTGTTATTCAAATATAACATTTATTGTGCAAAGTAATTCGAAGGAGTTCACCGAATTGGATGTACGGGACTAAGGTCCTATAGACCTATTAGGATTGCAATGGTCGAAACCTGACACTGCACTCCATCCTTATATTTATTTGGATTGGAGTGGTTGAAACCTATCTCTATATTTATTTGGATTGGAATGGTCAAAATCTGATACTGCACTCCATCCAAGTGTAAAAAAAGCTTAAAACATGACACTGCTCTTTTTACACCAAATTATGAGGGGCCACAACCCAGCACTACCCTTATTTGTATAAATTTTTAAATTCTTATTAATTTTACATTTTTGGATTACATTTGGAAAGTCCTTTGGATTAGAGTGGTCAAAACCTGACACTGCACTCCATCCAAGTGTAAAAAGAGGTTGGATCCTGATACTGCTCTTTTTATACCAAATTATGAGGGGCCACAACCAAGCACTGCCCTTACTTGTATAAATTTTCAGATTATCATTAATTTTACACTTTTGGATTACATTTGGAAAGTCTTTTGGATTAGAGTGGTCGAAACCTGATACTGCACTCCATCCAAGTGTAAAAAGAGGTCAAAATATGACACTGTTCTTTTTACATCAAATTGTGAGTGGCCGATACCTGGCACTACACTCACTCCACATCTATAGGGTTTCTTTAATTTACTCTATGAATCATATTTAATCAAAAACTTAATCGAATTTTCATCCTTATGGCTAGCCAATTATATCCTATCCATGATTTCTACCGTTTATTATGGGCAACAGAGTCATTATTATTATTATTATTATTATTATTATTATTATTATTATTATTATTATTATTATTATTATTATTATTATTATTCTTAATCAATTACACAATTATCAAATATATTTTGTCGTAATTACATCGAAAGGAATTTCACTCTTACTTACATTTTAAACCTTAGTTTATACAATAAATAAGATAAGTAATTGAAACCAATTGATTTCATAAACACTAACATGATACGAATAAACATATATGCACATAAAGTATTTTAGTTACCAAAATTTCTAGTAATTGTAGCTATAGGTTTAGAATATAACTCAAAAACATGTTATCTCGACAAGCATACATTTACAAACTAGAAATTTCTGATCACCTTATTACAATTTGGTTTAGAATTGAGATGCCAATTCTCAAGCTTCCTACATATCCCATGAAGGGAATCAGAATCATGTGGTTCTAAAATTTCAAAGTTTAACATAGTACTTTAAATACGGTTCGGTATTAGCATGTTTCTTTTATAAATTTTTAATTACCATTTTATATTTACCTACCATTAAATGGGAAGCTATTTAATAAAATAAATAACACATTTATCATGCTTATCATATTATTTTCATAAAATCCTTAATCATTCATACCATTTTGCTTAATCTAACTTAAATGTCATGTTTAAAAATTGACTCTTTTACTCTCATAAATAAGTAATTCCAATTCACACAGTCATCATTAAGAGACCTTCAATTCAAACTTTACATAAATATATTTATTGGTTATAATCACAATTTGATCTTGGATTTAACATTATGTTGTTTTTTTAGTTAATTAGTTAACCAATCACTTTCACACATTTATACAGTTCAAAATAATAATAGTTTTACACACTGATTAAGCTATTAAACCATGCAATTAAAATTTATACCTTCTTAAATAGATGATTTTATCCTGATTTAATAGTTTACTTAAAATATCCTTTAATTACAATTCCACAAGTTATTTATATAAATTTTAGGAATTTAAATGAAAGTGCTCATACAATAAAATTAGGCAAACATGACTTCAAGGTAAAATTAGTTCTACCAGTTAATTAGATTAATCAACTTTGCTATTTAATTTATAACCTTTTAAATCTATGTTTTTTATTTCAATTTAACAATATAAAAGTATATTTCAAAATTTTTTTATTTTTTTTTGTAATACTACCATGCATATAAGTTCTAATAACTAAATTTAATGGAGCACTCACTGATCTTGGAGCCATCTCCGGTCATTGATCTCCAGAGGCTCATCGAAGAAGCACCATCATATGTGGATGAAGCTCAAACCATCATAAGCTTATTGGTGATGGTTACACGCCCTTAAGTAGTACAGTCTCATCGAAATCGAAGTCAAAATATCCTGTTCCACTATTGTCGATCTACTTGCTGTCAATGAGTGATGGCTAGAGGGAGGTTTCTACGAGCTCTCCTTAATGCCAGGAACACACACATAGTGCCCCTATCACCACTCATCACCAAAGATGGTTGGATTTCCATGAGAAAGTCATCGAGTTTAAAGAAGAAAAAGATGAAAGATAAAGGTATCGGGCTTATCGAAGAGAGAGAGAGAGAGCTGATCGATGCGGTGAAAGGTGGTGGAAAGATGGCGACGGTCTATTGCCTACGGCAAATGGTGCCAGTGAGGGAACCCGTTCCCTCTTTCCTCCTTCCTCTCCCCTTTTTCTTTTTTTATATGGTTCTAATATGTTCTTTTAGAAAAAGATGGTGCTCCCCCCTTAAAAAAATCTCTCTTTATATATATATATATATATATATATATATATATATATGTTACATTTATTTTCTTATTGGTTGAAGTGAGTGGTCTCCAAATTGAAATCTCCTTTAATCATCTAATCAAAACAAATCTTTCTTTACTATATTAATTCAATCTTTAATTTTAAATTTTTATTTTTACAATTAATATTAATCCAACTTAACCACCTTAATTAATTTCATTTATGGCTTAATTGTTTAGCTAAAAGTTATTATTAACTATTCTCAAATCTAAAATTTAATAGTTGATAAATTATTAAGCTATTACAGTACTATTCACAATTTTAAAATTATCAAGGCATTACACATAGAGTGTATACATATGATAATGCATGATGTATAAGATACACATGACATATGGATATGCTAGGCATACATATGGTGCACGGCATATGTGTGATGTATGATATATAAATATGTTATTTACATGATCCATGGTGAATATATATGCATCAATGCATGAGAGTGATACACATAAATGGTATACATATGATGTGTGACTCAAATATTAGCATAAAACATAATGGTGTGTAATATACAAGTGATGCACGAACACGAAATGTATATAATGTATAGGAAAATTTCTATACATAAAGCATAATGTGCAGGCTAGAAAAAATTTAATGTAGATGTGCATTTTTATGGCACAAAAAACAAAATGTATACATTTTTACAATAAAGAGAATTTACACATAGAATGAACGTGTTTCATATTATCATTTTGATTGTACACAAAATGGGATACATGCACATGCACATTTTTGTTTGGTAGAAAATTATGCACATAAGATTAACATATTTTAATTCTTATTACATGGGATGACTTATGAAAATAAAAACTATACACATGAAATGAAATCAATATACATTAAAAACTATGCACACAAAACATGCATATTTTATTATTTATTGTCATTACTATTATTTTTATCATTTTATTAGAAATGTATGCAGCATAGATAAACATATATGAAAAAAAAAATCCTCCCAACCTTATTGCTCTCATATAAGAGGTCGTACGATCTCTTTCCTAGCTAGGTTTAGCTCATGGATTAATAGGGAACCTAATGAATGTATATGAAACACAATAAAAATGGACAGCATAACCTCTTCCTATTGAAAGAGCAAGCAAATGAATTTTGGTAGTCGTGTATTTAAACAATCAAAGTAAATTGGAATGGTACCCATTAGGGTATGAAAGACTTTGATGAGTTGACATTTAAATTTATTAGGATTCATTTAATATATAGAGGCCTACATCATAAGCAATGTATTATGGCATATGCCCTTTAGTGGAAGTATTTATGCCATTACATGGGCTTTTGGTTCAGTAATATAGCTTTAGGGCTACCTAAGCATGATTCTTACCAATAAGTTTAGCTCATCATAAGTATGACGACCGATCAAATCACCATTTGATATACCAAAAGCTATGAGGCTTGGGCTGGTGATCCTCCCCAACACTTCCCTACATTGAGTGAATGTAGGGTCATGCTTTAGGATTGCACTGAGGATAAAATAGGGATGCCTAACTTAATTATAAAGTCCTAGGATGAATCCAATGCACTTTTTTAAAAAGAGATAATTTTTTTTAATCTCCAAACACATTTATTTTAAATTAACCAAAGGTAATTTTAAAGCAAAATCTCATAGGCCCTCAATGGAGTCGCCATTATGACACATGTCAAACCTCAAAGGCATCCGATTTGCTCTCGAAATCTCACTTTTAGGGTTCGAGATTGAATAGAGGTTCATTTAACTCGTGAAAGCTAGTTGTTTTACAACAGATAAGGTTTTATCCACATCTATTGTTAATGATCAACCTACAAAGGCATCTGCTAAATACCACAAGGCAGGTATCACGGAGTTGTCACCTAATAAAATATTAAAAAAAGTGAGTTCTAATCTTATGAGGCCAAAATCAGAGATAATTCAGGACCTCACTGTTATTTATATCTTTGGCTAGCATTATATAAATCAGTTTTAATGATTAATTTATTTTATTTCTTTTCTCACATGAGATATCATGCTAGAAAAGTAAGGCGCACTCAAGCATGTTGGCAAGTTGTAAAGCTTACATATTGTAAGCTGTAAAAGCATGGCATAGAAAGTATTAGAGAATATAAGACCAAATGTAAAGATAAAATCATACATAAATTGTAAAATTAATTTAGAATATCCATTTTCATGAGGACGTAGGTCCTCACATGCATATTTACAAAACGGTAGAGTTTTGAGTGTATTTTGGATAAAAATGAGGGACATTTAATCCCTCACAACTTTAAAAGAGAATTGCATTTAATTAATTTTAAATAAAATAATATCTTGTGTTTACAAAGAAAAATCATAATTTTTACATATTATTTTATGGGTGAAAATTGAAAAAATTGATCACTTTTATTATAGAAAAATTTCACTCAAACTTGTATAAGATCATTTAGTAAGTTTTTATATTAACGCTCGAAAAAATCATTTATTACATCGTTCATAATAAATAAAGAAAGAAAGAAAGAAAGAAAGGCATGAAAGAATAATAATATAAGAAAAAATAACATACATAAATCGAAATATTCATTGGATTGGGAATATTGGTTCCTCATTCATATTTATAAAAACTTTTTTAATGTGATTTTTGGAAAAATGAGTGGACATTGGTCCAGTTTATTAGGAACATCTTGGTTAATTAATAGGATTAGTTTTGATATTTTTTTAATTTAAATGTGTAAAAACATTTATTATTACAAGCTCTGCAAGAAATAAAGGGATAATTAAATACATACCCAAATAAAAATGGATAGCAAATAAAGTAAATCCTAGACTATTATGCTCCACCTCATTCTCCATCCCAACTCAGAATGTGTGGTGTGTATTAAAATATTGCATGAAAATAATATAGGTTAATAATTAATTAAACCAAATAATGAATGATGAATAATTAATTAAACAGAATAATTTACAAAAATAATTAATCACAAATAATATACAGGCAAAATAAATAGAATGCATGATGCATCCGAAATTTATGCAACATGCATTAACACATGTATGCTAGAACAATAATAATAATAATAATAATAATAATAATAATAATTATTATTATTATTATTATTATTATTATTATTATTATTATTATTATTATTATTATTATTATTATTATTAATGAAAGAAATTGATAAATAATAAATGATAAATAATTAGTTTAATTCAAATTAATCAAATAAATAATCAATTTAATATAATAGAAATAAAATACATAAAATACCTTATGCATCGAGAATTCATGCAGCATTTATTGGTACACTTATATTAAATCATTTAAATAAACACAATAAATAAGTACATGTATAATAAATTAATTAATAAATAAACTGGATATAAATAGTAATAATAATAATAATAATATGATTAAATTAAAATGAATTAAATATGGCACAAATATGTAAATAAATTATTTGATAATTAAATTATAAGTATTAATTAATTAGGATAATGAAATAGACACAAATAAAATAATATCAATAAAATAGGCAAAATATAGAAACATATATAAATTGATAGTAAAAGGGAAAATTAATATAATCAATTTATCACAAATATTAATTAGGCTAATAAAAGATAATATTAATAACAAATATATTTAACATAATATTAATAATATAATATTGATAAATTAAACAATGCTATATAAAAAAATATATAACATTAATAACAATACAAATAACCATAGAAGAATATAATATAATAAAATATGCAATAGTACAAAATATAATATTAATATATAAGTAATATATAAAATGTATTATAATTAAAAAAATAAATATGCAAAAATAATTAATTAACAAGTAAATAATAAATTAAAGTAATATATATATATATATATATATATATATATATTGAAAAGGCAAATGAAGAAACGTGATCCAGTTGTGAATTGAAAGAACAAGGAACAAAAAGCAAATGAATTAATTGTAGAAGTTGGGCCGAATTAATTGTAGAAGTTGGGCCAATCTACAATAGCATTAAAAGAATAAAATAAAGGAAAGAAAAGGAAGTGAGTAGTGGACGACGATGCAAGGCGCACGACCAGTGTGAATGACGCGCAAAGGAGAAACGAGGCAAGGGCAAGTCACGCCCCAGTCAACCAGGTCACAGGCCAAAGGCATAACTCTGCCCAGAAATGAATTTTAGTTCCTGTAACAACGTTGGAATTCATGAAAATCAACTAAAAATTACAAAAAACTCAATTTTGATTATTTTAATACGTAAAAAGGCTAAAAAAAACTCAATAAAATCCATGAAAAACATAATTTTCACTAGAAAAATCAAGATGAAAGCAATAAACATGAAATTCAAAAATTGGATAAAATGAAAAAGATGATGAATAGTAGAAATTTAAAATTCTATTTACTCAATTCTAACAAGTTTTAATCCGATTTTTACATTTTAATGAATGAAACAATCATAAAACTCAATTAATAACTGATAAACAAACAATAAATCAAACAAATTAAAAAATCAAAGAATAAAGAAAATCAATGGCTATTTAAGTAAATTGAATTTTAACATTGGATTCATTGACTTGGAAACTCAAAAATATTATCTTCAGTATTGATTCCATCAAAAAATATGAATTTCAAGTGTTTTGGCTTTTTTTTCCTGTTTTTCTTGCTCTTTGTGTGTGTTTTTTTGTATAAAACAATGTGCGTGTGTGATAAAGAGAGAAAATGTGAGAGAGCAAGAGAGAGGGAGAGAGAAACCCCCTCCCCCCCCCCCCTTAAAAATCCATCCCTTTTGATTAAATATCCTTGAACAAATACGATTTTGTATTAGGATCAAAGAAAGTAAAATCTTCTCCATTTTTCCTTATTTGCGGATGCAGAATGGGTTCCAGGAGTGAGGGTGTGAGTCATGGCCTTAACCCGTGAGTCAAGAGAGTGATTCACACTCTTTAACTTCGACTTTGACCACTGACTTTGAGTCTTTTTTTAAACCTCTGAAACCCATTTTGACCTTGCTGATAAAGAAGAAAATACCCAAAAAGCATTTTTAAACATTTAAAACCTACACGAGAGCTCAAAATCATTTTGAAACCATAAAATCCAGGAGAAAGCATAGCACTTTCATTTCTTGTCTATTTATAAGAAATTATTTTCTCATCAGGTAACCCTAATCAAGAGCCACCTCAGGGCCTAGTGTCTACACCTATCCATATAGAGGATCGAAGGAGAGTTAAGGGTCAAATTAGTCTTTTTGTATTTTAAGCACCTCAAAAGCAAAGACATTGTATTAAATGCAATGTCGCTTTTGTCAAACACCACTTCGTTAACTGGAATGCAATGATGTCTCAGCCACGTGGCATTTTATCATTAATCTCCATTTTGAATTTCAAAACCTATCAGTTGCTTATAAATAGGAGGATTTCCTTTTTCTGCTAGTTTCTTTGCACGTTTTTATAATTTTCTAGCAATTTGCTCTCAAATTTCTCTTGTTTTCCAAAACATTCTCTCTAAAATCCTTCAAAATTTAAACTTTTGTCCTTCTTGAGTTTTAGCTCGACCCTTTGCATTCTTCGAGTAAGCTTCTAGCATCAAATTCTTCTTATTTTCTTCAATTTTTGCATTTTTGAAGTAGAAATAGCTGAAATGGCTAAATCTAGGCCTCAGATTTATCATGTTATTGATATAAGTTTTTTGAGGGAGTATTGGGGAAAACTTGTAATTCCATATTGAACTAAGCTTACTGAGAAAAAACCTAAGTCACTTAGGAGGCAATTTTGCTTTTCTTCTGGGTATTAATCCTACCCCTATCCTCCTACAAAATCCTTTAAGGAAAGACCTTTTCGCTGATGGCTGATTTTTTATCCTTAATAGCATGAGCTTGGAGTGTGGGTTGAGGTTCCCTTTTAATAGATTTGATGGGGTTGTACTAAAAGCTTATAGGGTAGCACCTAATCAATTGAACCCCGGTGCCTGGAGGGCTATAGCTTGCTTCAAGGCATTATGCAGGAATTACCAGCCTAGCATAGCTTCAGCCCTCGAATTATTTAGCCAATATTTTTTTATTTCCACTAGAATAGATGCATAAGGCTTTTTCAATTTTACAATTATAATGGATAGGAAGCTTCTTCAATTTTCTACTTCTATGAAGGAATTTAAGGATAAATTTGTATTAGTTAGAGCAAAATATGGATTTGGGGTTAGCTTGGTCCAAGTTGACAAGCCAATCAGTGTAAGGGACCTGGCCATAAGAAAGACTAGGTAACAACACAACATAGCGAGCCTAAATGCTATGGTCATTGAAGGGTCGATGGACTCAGATGTTCTGTAAATGCTTTGCCCAATCCTTTACCATCGGGGAAAAGGGAGAGGGTGAGCAGTCCATGTTTTTTCTCTTTTTTCTCTTGTGGTAGATCACTTTTTTTGTTATTTTCCTTCTTTTTTGAATCTGATATAATCTTTCTTTGATTTTAACTGCAAAGGAGATAGATGATGAAGAAGTAAATAGGAGGTTGGCAAAGATAGTCGCCAGTAAATGCTAGGAGCTGAAAAAAAAAGATTGAGGTGAAGCAATTTCATCGCCTGAAGAGAAAGAATGAGATTGAGGGTAATGGATAGCCTTCTATTGCGAACTAAGGAGGTTGTCGCTTCGATTGGTGATAAGGCTAAAGGGAAGGATGAAAATTTTTCAGATGTTGCTGAGGAAGGTTCATTTTCAGCCATTTTGGAGCCATCCCCAATCATCATCATAAAAAATCAGCCTCCTGCTCCTACTGCTAGTACCTTAGCTGATTAGATGTAAGCCATAAATGTCTTACCTATCGATCTATCTCTAGCAATAAGAAGTTCGTTGCTAGTTAGCGATCTCACTTCAATGATAGATGCTTCTCAACCATCCTCCGATCCATCTGCCATAGCAAAAGCCTATCTGATATCCCTTCATGGTGAGGTTCCTCAAATTTCTCATTGGGAACCTTTTTTATAAGGGCAAATAGGCACCTTTGTAGATATCCTCTTAAACTAGATTCTTAATGATCATTATGGGGATCAGGCTACCTAGAGGAACCCGTACATGGTGGAGTACTTAATAGAGGGCCTTTTCTGGATAAGGATCTAATTGATGCCCAATTCCCTACTTCTCTAGAGCAGATGGGGATAGATCTATGCATGTTTTCATTGATGGTAAGTACTTATGCACTTTTCAAGTGAACTATATTGTCGCATTTAACAACTAGGTTTAATTCAAGTTATATGTTTTGAAATTTTAGGTTACTCCGAGGATTCGACATATGAATAATGAGCACCTACATCTGGAGCACACCAGGGATCGACTGCAATATGAGTTGCATCAGGCCAAACTCCTCTACAAAAAGAAAAATGTTAAAATGGAGCTTGAGTGTCAAGCTTTCTTTAATAAGCTAGTCAAAAAGCAAGAAAAGGCTTTACAAAGCCTTGATTTTGTGCACGAGTCTACTATCTCCTCCCTTTAATTAGAAATAGACAAGCTAAAAAAGGAGAATAATAGGCTGAAGGGTAAAGAAACCAAAGCCACTAAACTTAAAAGTGAGAATGCCAAACTAAAGGTTGATCTGAAAGCTACGAAGGCCAATCTGAAAGCTACGAAGGCTAATCTAGAGTCAACTAAGACCAATCTTATAGTAAATATCACTTCACTAGAGGCAACTCAAATTGAGCTTCAAAAAGAGAAAAAAGTGGCTTTAATCTGAGCACCTAAAGATAAATAAAGATGACAAGGCGCAGCTTTAAGAAGAGTTAGGTGGAGATCATTCCAAGGTGGTTGAGTGAATTCAGCTAGCCCACCAGGAGAACTTTCTCGAGTTTGATCTATCATTCTTGGATGATCTAAAGTCTCTACCCAAGCATTCTGATGATGAAATCGATAAAGAGGGGGTTGATTTAGAGTCTCTGCCCAAGCTTTCTGAGGATGACATTAGGTGCTCATTAATGCATATGCAACTCTTTTAAGCAATTCAGGGAATTGGCTTAGCTCCGATGAATAGGGATATTTCATCAATCTTTCCTTTGTAATTTGTGGATTTTAGAAATAATGGCTTTCTATGTAAACATTTAACATCAATTATTATATGCAATTTTAAATCTATATGTGCTTTTTATTTTATATTCTGATTTGGTAATTTGAAATTTGACTTTTGATCTGAGACGTATATGATTTGTAAAGAACTGTGTGTTCATAAAAATTCTTCATAAATCATAAGTACTCAGCTTTGTTCGATCAATAAGTACAAGCAATTAATAATTCAACTAATATGTGAGTTGAATAACTTATAAATTAGGAGAAAAACTTGCAATCATCAAAAGTTTTAGTTTCGATCAATAGAGGCATTTCATTAATTAAGCAAATAATAATCATTTAATCGATATGATAGTCATTGGCTGATCGAAGTCTATGGAATAATATTACAAATTATACCTCTTTAAGACTTCTGTGTTCTATATTCTCTGGACATCTTGTCCATCCATACTTTGTAGCTTGTAAGTGCCGGACCAATGATCTTTTCCACCTTAAACAAACCTTCCCAATTAGGCATTGGTTTGCCTACACTAGAGTTTCCTTTGTTAATCTTTGCCTTACAAAGTATAAGGTCCCCAACTCTGAAGGTTTTATGTTTAACTTTGGTGTTGAAGTATCTAGCAAACTTTTGCTTGTATGCTGCAATTTTAATGTTGGCATCTTCACACTTCTTTTCAATTAGATTGAGCTCCATCAGCCTTTCAGTAAGATTTTAATCTTTAATAAAAGACTCGATTTTGAGAAAAAGAAGATCGATCTCTACTGGAATGACAAGTTCTGCTTCATAGACTAAAGAGAAAATGGTATAGCAAGTACTAGCTTAAGGAGATGTTCTGTAAGACCAAAGTATGGTGTTAAGTTCCTCTATTTAACTCCCTTTTGCCTCTTTTAGCCTCTTTTTGAATCCTTTTATAATAATCCTCTTTGAGACTTCAATCATTCCATTAGTCTGCAGGTGCACCACTAAAGTAAATCTTAAGCTCATCTTCAGATCTGAATAGATGCCTTTAAACACAACATTGTCAAATTACTTGTTATTACTGATGATGAAAACTCTCAGCAGGTCAAATCTACAGATGATTTATTTCCAAGAAAATTTTTTTATCTTCACAACAGTGATGGTAGACATAAGCTTAGCTTCAATCCACTTAGATAAGTGATTGATTGCGACAACAAGGAATTTAATTTGTCATTTCCTATATAGAAAGGGTCCAATAATATCAAGTCTCCACTGATTAAAGGGCTATGATATGCCAATTGGCTATTGCTCGCTTGCAAGCTTCCTTATTATTATGCTATGCACTTGACATTATGGGTAGCACTTTGCAATCTCTTGTGCACTCTTAAAGATGAAAGGCTAGAATTAGCCTATTTGCACATAGCCCTGGATGCTTCATATGCCCCATAAAGTCCCTCATAGATTTCTCTAAGTATATAGTCTCCTTTTTTCGAATACATACCTTAACCTTGGATGGCTAAGGGCCTTTTTATATAGAAGACTATCAATCAATGAATAGTTTAGAGATTTTTCAGTGACCTTTCTCACCTCTACTTCATTTTTAAGGAGAATATTTGTCTACAAGTATTTGACGAGGGGCATCATCCAAGCTTCATCAATATCCATTATTTTATCCTCTTAAATGGTTGAGAAAGATAATTCTTTGACCAAAATAATCTCATTAGCAAAATTTTGATCAATCGAGGCAATTTTCGCTAAAAAATTAGCCTACCTCATACAATCTCTATGCACTTTTTCAATGTTTATTCTTATCCTAGTAGATTTTAATCCTTGAATCTCAGCTCTAACCTTAACTAGATAGCTCTTTATAATAGGCTCTTTGGCTTCAAACATGCCAAGTACTTAACTAGTGACTAGTTGGGAATCGCTCTTAACTGTGAAACTTTCTGGTCGAATGGACTTGACCAGTCTCAACCCTCGCAATAGAGCCTCATATTCAGCAACATTGTTAGAGGTATGGAAATCCAACTTAATAGCATATTGCATTTTGATACCAAAGGGACCATGTAGGAAAATTCCTACTCCTTCTCTAAGCTCATTCGAGGCACCATTAACAATCAACTCCTAGATAATCTCCTTATATTTTGGGGTTGGTTGTACTTTTCCAGTTAATTTAGCTACGAAATCTATTAGAACTTGAGCTTTGTTGGCCAATCTGGGCTCGTACCTCATGTTGAATGATTGTAATTTTAAAGCCCATTCAATGAGCTTTTTATCGAGATCTAGCTTCTAAAGCAACTTTCTAAGTTATTGATTCGATCTAACCATAATGATGTGGGCTTCGAAGTATCTCCTGAGTATGTCAGTGCAGAACATTAAAGCTATGATCAGTTGTTTAGCCAGACTCTTCTTAAGCTCTAATCCTTTTTAAATCCTGGTTGATATAATAGATAGGTTTTTATTAGTATTCCTCCTTTCGAATCAAAACAGTCGCAACTTGTTCACTAAAATTTGACATATAAAGATACAATTTTTTGCTCGATATAGATTGACTTAATAATAGAGGCTCATACAGAAAATTTTTCAGCTCTTCAAATACTTTCTGACAGTCTTCTCCCCAGATAAAATTTTCATCTTTCCTCAACCACTTGAAGAATAAAATGCAGCATTTAGCTAAGGAAGAAATGAATGTGCCTAAGGCAGAGAGCCTCCCATTCAATTTTTGTACTTTTTAAATGCTCTAAAGTGTTTTCTTAACTAAGATTGCTTACATATTCTCAGGATTTGCTTCATATGACACTATAAACCAAAACATTTACCAGAAGATACCCCAAATGTGTATTTTTTGAGGATAAAGCTTCATCTAAAATTGGTTTAAGGTGGCAAATACCTTAGCTAAATTTACTGCATGATAAGATCAACTTCTGCTTTTAACGATCATGTCATCCATATAGACCTTCAGATTTTAGCCGATCTGATCTATGAATATTTTGTTTGTCATCCATTAGTAATATGCATCTGCATTTTTCAAATCAAATATTGTAGTAATATATGCCCTTATTTGTGATGAAGCTTGTCTTCTCTTAGTCCAATAGCCACATTAAGATCGGATGATATCCTATATATGTATTGAGAAGTGAGTAACTTTCATGATAGGTTGTAGTGTCGACAAGCTGATCTATGCTGGGCAAAGGATAGCTATCCTTGGTGTTTATCCTATTTAGATCTGTAAAGTCCATACACATTCACAGCGTGTCATTCTTCTTTTTTACTAGCAATACATTTGCAAGCCAGTCAGGATATTGCACTTTCCGAATGTCTCTAGCTTTAAGGAGTGGATCCACCTCTTCAACAATAAAGTTATTTCTATCAAGTGTGTGCCTCCTTAATTTTCACTTAACCAGTGGAAACATAAGGTCCACATTAAGCTTATACACAATGACATCCAGGTTGATGCCAGGGATATCTTCTAGCAACCATGCAAATAAGGCTTGATTTATCATCAGCATCTGGGAAATATATCATGTTGTTCTCTTTTCCATACCCGATCCAATCGCCACATTTTTTCAGGAGCCAGCTCATACTAGATCAGGTTTTCATCAGCATGCATTTTTGCTTTTCCCTTATCTTTCTATTTTTTGGGCTCTGCTACATAAAAAACATGTCTACCTTTTTTTAATATGACCATATAAGCTTTTTTATGGCTTTTTTATTGCCTCTCAATATGGCTACCCCTCCTTCGATAGGAAATTTCATCACCATCTATATGATGTTAATAACTGCACCAGTCCAAAAGAGAAATGGCCTACCGAAGATAGAATTATAGGCAAATAGCATATCAATGACCATTAAGGTAGCCTTATGATATCATGAAAAATGTGTACCTTTTAGTGTGTGTTTTTCTCTTATTTATGTAGTTAAGTATGTAATATTATATGTATTTTTATGTGTTTATGTCCATTTATGTGTTTATGTTTGTTTTTAGGTTAAAATTGGTGAAGTGTGAAGAAAATGAAGAAGCTGGTGAAGTTTAGAAGAAGAAGATCACGAGTCGTGAAAGGTATCACGACTCGGACAAGAAATCACGAGTCGAGCAAGCATTCACGAGTGAGGGCAGTGTAGAAGGGCTTACGAATCGGCACCAAGATCACGAGTAGTGAAGCCATTCACTAGTCGTGAGGGAACTCACGAGTCGTGAATGGCTTCACTAGTCGTGAGGAGGCTTACGAGTCGGACAAGACACCTGTGCTCCCAAACGTTGTTCTCAAGCGACATGATTTTTCAGCCAAGCATCATAACCCTCCATGGCAACTTTTCACATTCACAACCATTATGAAGAGACATGTTTGTAGAGTTTTCTCTCTATAAATATGGATGGCATTAATTAAAGAAGAGGAAGGAAGAGATCAATCAATGTTTAGTTTCTAGTTATTATTTTGGATAAATATTTTTACTTAGTTTTTATTAGATGTTTACAAAGGGACAAGCCAAAGGAACATGAGATAGTTTTCTTTCTCTTGTTTGTCTTTAGTTCAAATATGTATTTGGCTAATTTTCTTTGTACATTATAACTATGCACTAGTATTTGTTTAAGACATGTTTATTCTTATTATGCATGAATTATGATTTACATCCATTTGTGTGCTTTGATTTGCTTTGTATGATTGGCCACCATATTTAGCATGTTAGTCAATTTGTTTGCAATGAGAGTTGGAATTCTTTGATGGAAAAACAAATGAATGTACTTGAAGCATTGAATTTCTTTCATGTGACTTAAGGAATTCACTTTGAGGGGTTAAAGAATTGGCATAGAGCTTCATGATTCTTATTTATCTCTATAATGACATGAGAATGCTTATAGACTCTAAATAAGAACATTCTTTATTGACAACGAGAGTTGCTTTAAAGAATCTTGGCTAAATTCTCCAGTCACTTTATTTATATAATTATCTAGAACTTGTTCTTAGATGAATTACTATTTCATAATTTTTAATGTATGTTCATACCATCATTTAAGTCATCTTTAATCCAAATTAATTTAATATATACAAAGTAGTTTAGATATTTAGTTAAATGCATGATCTTTATTTTATTTGTTACCTATCCATCTAGTCTTTGTGATTTCAATACAAAATTTACCCCGTTCCCTTTGGAACGATACCCTACTCATCCTATACGCAGTCTAGTGAGACTAAGGGTTCAAATAAATCCCCATCAGATTACGCAGTCTAGTGAGACTAAGGGTTCAAATAAATCCCCATCAGATTTTGGCGCCGTTGCCGGGGAACGGCTTAAATAAATTTTTATTGATTGATACAAAAGAGTGGATGCTTTAGGATTATATGATATAAATTAGTTATTTTGATAAATGAATTTTGTATTGTGTTTGTTGTATCCTTCGTAATTAGAGTTTTTGTAATGATCTTAGACCAAAAGTATTTGTGATTTTAACAGTTAATTTATTAAATTCATTTCTTGCACAATAATCTTTTTGTTTAGGATTAGTTTTTTTTAGTTTAGATTTTATTTGTTTAGGATTATTCCTGGTCATATTTTCAGTATTTTATCATTTTCATTTTTCTTATTTTTCCTCTGTCTCTTTAACATTTGGATCGAGGTTGGTATGATTTTTGCAGAAAAATGGCAGCAATTCATCATGTTCACGAGTGCATCACGACTCGTGAACATCTTCACGAGTATTTCAGAGGTTTTATCCATTATGTTGTGAGCAGCATACCGAGTCGTGAATGTCATGATGACTCGTGACCATGTCCATTTCTGTCTACCCAATAATTCTTTCACGAGTCGTGAGGATTTTGCCGACTCGTGAACATCTCTTCCTCAACACAAAATGCCTTATTCTTCACGAGTCGTGAGGAATATACCGACTCGTGAAGCACTGTTCCAAAGTTACGCCTCCACATTCACCATGAATTTGAGGGGAGTTTTCTTTCCTCTTTTCTTTTATTTATTTTTGATTTTCTTTTTTGTGTTTGTTTTACTTCTCCACATTGAGGACAATGTGTGCTCTAAGTGTGGGGGAGCAAAAACTTGTGTGTGTTGTATGTTTATCTTTTTCTTTATTTTAGACTAATCTTTTTAGTAAAATCTATTATAAGTATTGCTCATATTGTGTATTATATAGGTTGTTATGAAGATTCATTCAAATTTTATACTCATTTGATTAGTTATTCAAGATTTTTAGCATGTGTTTTATGTTTTCAAGTTATCTCTTTTTACTTCTTTCAATATTTTAGGTTATTTAGTCTCTTCATTAACTATGCTTTAAGGTTAGAATATGCTCATTTAGTTTAAGATTTTTGGATTTTTGTTGCCTCATGGAAACTATAGCCATAATACTTACTTTTAGGCCTTTCAATAATGGATGAGGACTAGTAAAAAAAAATAAAAAAATAAAAAAAAAATGCAAAATAATAATAAAATAAATAAAATAAAGCAAGATGCATATCCAAAAGCTTAATAAAGTATGGGATGAAGCGTAAAACGCACCCAATACTACATTCTCTTGCTATTCATGGGATAAAGTTTAAAAGTATACCCATGATAAAAAAAACAAAAAGAAAAGAAGAAAAAGATGAAAAACATAGTCTAAAAATGCCATGAGATTGGTTTAAAGGTATGTGTGCTTGCAAATTGTCCTAAAAGGCAACTATAGTCTTAGGATCTTAGGCTTTATGATCATTATTCTTTCTTGAGCATGGTTAGTCTTGAGACTTTATATTCTTGATGTTGAATTTAGTAAATTTAGATGACTTGATGATTTAATATGCATGTTTTAAGTCTTGATGCACTAATATTTTGAGTGTTAAGGTATTTGATTTCATCTCAATCTTATTTTAAGTAAAAATTGAGCAATATCTTATAATTTTAACTTAGTTTAACTTGGGATTAAATTTTCTCACTTTTCTCTTGCTTGGGGACAAGCAAGGTTTAAGTGTGGGGGAATTTGATATCATGAAAAATGTGTACCTTTTAGTGTGTGTTTTTCTCTTATTTATGTAGTTAAGTATGTAATATTATATGTATTTTTTATGTGTTTATGTCCATTTATGTGTTTATGTTTGTTTTTAGGTTAAAATTGGTGAAGTGTGAAGAAAATGAAGAAGCTGGTGAAGTTTAGAAGAAGAAGATCACGAGTCGTGAAAGGTATCACGACTCGGACAAGAAATCACGAGTCGAGCAAGCATTCACGAGTGAGGGCAGTGTAGAAGGGCTTACGAATCGGCACCAAGATCACGAGTAGTGAAGCCATTCACTAGTCGTGAGGGAACTCACGAGTCGTGAATGGCTTCACTAGTCGTGAGGAGGCTTACGAGTCGGACAAGACACCTGTGCTCCCAAACGTTGTTCTCAAGCGACATGATTTTTCAGCCAAGCATCATAACCCTCCATGGCAACTATTCTCAAGCGACATGATTTTTCAGCCAAGCATCATAACCCTCCATGGCAACTTTTCACATTCACAACCATTATGAAGAGACATGTTTGTAGAGTTTTCTCTCTATAAATATGGATGGCATTAATTAAAGAAGAGGAAGGAAGAGATCAATCAATGTTTAGTTTCTAGTTATTATTTTGGATAAATATTTTTACTTAGTTTTTATTAGATGTTTACAAAGGGACAAGCCAAAGGAACATGAGATAGTTTTCTTTCTCTTGTTTGTCTTTAGTTCAAATATGTATTTGGCTAATTTCCTTTGTACATTATAACTATGCACTAGTATTTGTTTAAGACATGTTTATTCTTATTATGCATGAATTATGATTTACATCCATTTGTGTGCTTTGATTTGCTTTGTATGATTGGCCACCATATTTAGCATGTTAGTCAATTTGTTTGCAATGAGAGTTGGAATTCTTTGATGGAAAAACAAATGAATGTACTTGAAGCATTGAATTTCTTTCATGTGACTTAAGGAATTCACTTTGAGGGGTTAAAGAATTGGCATAGAGCTTCATGATTCTTATTTATCTCTATAATGACATGAGAATGCTTATAGACTCTAAATAAGAACATTCTTTATTGACAACGAGAGTTGCTTTAAAGAATCTTGGCTAAATTCTCCAGTCACTTTATTTATATAATTATCTAGAACTTGTTCTTAGATGAATTACTATTTCATAATTTTTAATGTATGTTCATACCATCATTTAAGTCATCTTTAATCCAAATTAATTTAATATATACAAAGTAGTTTAGATATTTAGTTAAATGCATGATCTTTATTTTATTCGTTACCTATCCATCTAGTCTTTGTGATTTCAATACAAAATTTACCCCGTTCCCTTTGGAACGATACCCTACTCATCCTATACGCAGTCTAGTGAGACTAAGGGTTAAATTAAATCCCCATCACCTTACATGTGTGAACAATGGCCTCATCTCCAAGCTCGATAAAAAGATCAATAGAGCTTACAATAAGAATTGTAGCATTGTCAAAGCCTACCAGGGGAACGCAATCATATTTAATTTCATTGATCAAAAGCTTCATCTTCTTATAGGCATCCAAAGTAAATACATTGACAACATTTCCATTGTCAACTAAGATCTTTTTAACTTCAAAGTTATGGATGGTTGCTTCTACTACTAAGGCATCCTCATAGGGAAATTTGAGATCTCCGGCATCCAATAGGGATATGGTGATAGAGGGAAAGTTCTCGCTTTATGCAGAGAAGTATATTCCCTTCTATCCCTTCTTCCTCTTACTAAGATCTTTTCAATAAGATGATCTCTGGCGATGATGTTAATTATGCTAAAAATGTTGCCTACACTAATCTGAAGGACCTGGCTTCCTTTTATCCTCATCTTTATCATTATCAAATTTTTCTTTAAATTTAATAGACCAGTGTGGCCTCTTGGGCTTCTGAGGCACGAATCTTTTTAGTGAACCTCTTTAAATCAATCTTTCAATCTCCTTCTTAAGTGTTTTGCACTCATCAGTGGTGGGGCACACGTCTCTATAAAACTTATAGTATTTTGATCTGTTTTATATAGGTTAGATTGGTCTGACATTTTCTTGGGCCAATTCACCTTATTGCGGTAGCTTTTAATCCATAATAACACCTTTGAGGACTCTAAATTGAGTAGAGAGTAAGTTTTTGGTAGAGCATTCTTTCGTCGATCATACTGAAAACACTTAAAATCTTTCCTCTTACCTAAACCTCTTAGACCTTTACCTCTATTTGAGCTTTTTGAAGCCTAGCCTCTCTATCCGATCGAGTTATAATCATCAAAAACCTATGAATTAGCTCTTAAGGCATTATCCAATTGTATGAATTAGTTTGCACTATTTATCAATTTATTGAAATCAATCAAAGGATTGGTCATAAATGACTGAAATAGGGTGGATTTATAATACATCTCGAGATGGCCATAGTAGCCATCTCGGGATGCAAATTTTTTATCTCAAAAGCTAGAGCTTAGAATCTATCAATGTAGTCTCTGAGGCTTTCTCCTATATTCTACTTCAGATTAATTAAATCATTCACAGTTTTTTGGGTCTTTACTTGAACAATGAACCTTGTAGTGAAAAGCTCTCTAAGCCACCCAAAACTAAAGATCGAGTCGAAGGGAAGACTGTGAAACCAATCCAAAGCATCCCCAACCAGTGTTGTAAGAAAGAATCTACAAAACACTTTATCGATATATAGAGTACATTTGAATCTAAATCAAATACTTAGATATATGACTCTTGGTGTTCATTTTGCTAGTATATCTCGGCATTCTTACTTCAGTGAACTAGTGTGGAAGCTCGGTTTCTCTAGCGTAGCCCAAGCCAAACTTTTTAATGGTCTACAAGAACAATCTCTCGTCTTTATTGGCAACGTAACCATCCTTCTTATACTTGTATCTTTTAGGAGCGTGCATAAATGATAAATCATCATACACCTCCTAGTGACTAAAGTGTGAGGGATCATCATCCTCATCTATGTCACAGTCACTATCATCAGGTCAGACGTCAAGGGGATTTAACTTCCCTTTGCCCTTACCCTGATTATTGTTCTCACGTATGCTTGAGCGAGTTCCCAAGCAATGCCTCCCTTTGCTAATAACAATGCCCTTTCCCCTATTTTTATGTTAGGCTCCTCCTTTTTTATCAGCCTACTTTCTACTTTATAACTTAATCAAGTGTTTGAGGCTATTTATGCTTCTTGATTGAATGCAAAAGCTTGTCTTGCAGTTTTCCCCCAAAGCTTTTAAAAAAATCTTTAAGATATTTAGCAGTAATGGGAGTAGAGTCATCAGGTTAATTGTAACACCCTATACCCGATCTGGTAAACAAACCGGACACAAATGCCACAAATCGATTTATGATCTTTATACCACTAAATCACCATAAATTATACTTAGATCATTAAACTTCTAAATTCTTTACTTTTAATTTTTCTAAAAATTTTAGCAGAATCTTCCCTAAATATTGACAGCCTCCTGTAGAAAAAGAAATAAAAATATTTCTAATATTGTCTAATTGTTTCACCACAACACCAAGCAAACTCCAACATAAGTATTCACATCCTCCTCAGTCAATACCTAAGCTAATCTACCTGTCACTATATCAATACTCAAATATTTTATCCTCAATAATGGTTATATAAAATATCATTACATATCTATAGTATTTGTACTGCTAGCATAAAATTGAACCTCAACTAGCCATTTTACAAGATTACACTTAAATTATATCAATGTTAATACCTGTGTACATGCCAAGTTTCAAAATACATAAATAATATAAATGACTTGTTTCGTCTCTAAGATCACCCACCATTCTAGTTGCAGCAACTTATGAGGGTTCCTTCATTGGTGTTGAGGATGCTGAATAATAGATCAACCTACACACGGAGAAAACCACGCGCTAAGCTATATGCTTAGTGGTGACTACCAAATTTACTTTTCAAATGATATATTATACAATGTATTTAACATTTTCATACACTTAATTACCAATTCATAAGACACATAAATATTATAAGTTCCAGGTTATGATGCATATAAACATCAAGCAGTTAGAAGAATAGGACTTCATTTACAATTTCATACTCAACAAACTATTTATTAACTATTTTTACCTTTATCTAATTTATAATTAATAAGGCATAATTTCGCAATAATATTTAATTATTCTTATCTCAGTCCATAAGTTATTCTATTATATATTCTACTATAATAGGTATCAAAATATATTCACGTCTAGCACACTTCAACACATACTTATTTTCAGTGCAATTGTCATAATATATATATAATTCCATACATCTGGTTTGCATATCACATATATTGATACCTTAGGTAGCACTTCCTAGTTTAGTTATATAGAATTATCAAAAATAACTGAACAAGTTTTCTTAACTTACACTCACACATGTATATATTTATATGTTTATTTCTCATATCATTTAATACTCAAGTAAGCTAAGCAGACGATTTGAGTGTCAATCCCTAATATCATATTGATACCTTATATGGTCCAGAAGTCTTAGTATTTACCTAAGTCCTCATTTATAGCATTCACATATTCATTACATTATAGATATCATAAGGCATTTTCGTAATTTACTTTAAAATTCATACTAAACTTATCACTTCCTAACATTAAGAAGTTTGTAATTATATTTATACTCAACATGATTACTCAATCTATGACTTATGATGCTTTACCAAATTAACTTATCTCATTTCTCACTTTATTTCACTTTTACTCGTATTTATAACATTTTTGATACTGTAATTATCCCTTTTCACTTCGTTGACATAAATAATTTATGATTACACCCCTAGTTATCAACAATAAGACACCACGAATCGGATAAGTGGATGAGCGAATCCAGTGTGCGAGAGTGACCGTACCACTAGGGTATGAAGCTACTCCCCAGTATATCAGTAAAATGAGCTGGCTAACAGTATATTCCCATTTTTCTCAGTACAGTAACAGTCGATAACGGTACAGTATATAGAACACCATAGGGTAAGTGCCCTATGGCTAGCCATACTATCCTAGAGTCTTGGTTACCCACTGAACACTAAGGGCATTAAAATTATTATATTTTCACATCTTAATTGTTTTGATCACAATATATTACTCACTTTATGTCGTAATTTATTTTCATATGAGCTTGATATTTAATAATACTTCACATTTTTGCATTCATTTCAATGAAATATAATTAAACCAAACCTTTATGCGTATATGTACAATATCGTTCATTTAGCACATGCAATAAGTTCATGATTATTTAACAATTTCATTCGTAGTTATGATTTCTCTATTTCACAAGCATGCCATTTACTGTTTAAAGTTCCATAGCGATCTACCTGATATTTTATCGGACTCAATTTATTATTGAATAGTGGATTTATCCTTAATCTCCTTATTCAAGTTATTCACCTCAATTCTTAATCATATTTGTGTGCTACACATATATTTTGTTTAGCCATTTCATGTCAACATTTAATATGAACCATTAAAATAAATTCAAGATTTCAGACAAACAATAATCACATAACCTTATATCCTACTTGAGAGAAGTCACGTACCTTTTTGTAGCCATAAGTTACAATATAGAAATGGTCGACCAATATATGTCCAAACAGGCCTTCTCAAAACAAAATATAATAATTGTAGATGACGATTTTACTTATGTACTCATCATGATCTTAAGTGTATAACCCACTCCAGTTCATGTAATCTCGCCAAACAAAAATATTAAGACAAGTTACATGCATTCATTTTGTATCTGTTGTACAGAGGTACATTATCTGGTTATGATTATAACTTCTTAAAGAAATGGCATGGAATAATCAAAAAATAACAAATCAGAGATAAACACACATAGTTAAATGATTCTAGTCTGCTGAACTCCATAATCCAACCTAAGTAACATAACTAATTAATTAGTTTGTTGATCCATCGAAATTAAATTTATTCGGTTCCTTTATATTTTTGTTATACACCTAATTTAACTAGTCAAGAAGTGCAGTTACCCATTTTTCCATGTCTCTCATTTAGGCCATCCAAAATTATTTCTAAGCTCAAATTTATCTATATGTAATTATTTCATAACTTTTATATCTTAATTAGTCCTTCAATTTGACAAGTATAGCTTAATCGTGATCATTGATTAGTTAATTCAACATGTAAGAAATTAAACCTTTGGCCGATCATGTCTCTCATTAGTTACACATGTCCTCATAGCCACATGTGCTCTCTTACTCAAAAATTTGTAATAATTTATTTAGTTATACTTTGTATATATTAAGTACTTAGTTAGACTTTCATTTCTGCTTGTTATAATTATATAAATAAAAAGTGAGATGCTAACATTTCAACTAAAATTCCCATTTGCTCGTCAAACGATTCTCCTCATTCTAGTTAACTTTTTATATTACCAAAAGCATTTTGATATAACTTAGCAAAAATTATTTAAGATATAAAGCCCTCATTTGGCCTAATACATCTAGTTGGCCAATATCCCAATTACATCTTACTGTAAGTAATTATTGCCTAAATTATACTTATAATTCCAATTGCCTTAAGTTATGGTTTATACAATAATTTTCTAACTTTATATGTGTTCTGTTAATTACTAGCTGGTATTACCATTTACACATGCAATTCAACTCGTTAATTCAATAAATAGTTTAATGAATCAACAAAACTCAGTGAATATAAACTAAACTATGAATGGAGCAAATGAAGCAGTTGAGTTGATGAGTCACTTTAACTGTCAAATTACTTAATTATGGTTAACCAGTAGCATGTATTTATCTTTAAAGTTTAAATTGACATATCTTCTACATGTTAAATTTATACTATCAACTAAACATTAATTTACAAAATTCAACCAATCAGAATTTAGTCAGGATAGATCATACACACACACACATGAAATAGGCATCAAAATTTTAAGGGCAGTAACCAAATTCCTACTAATTAACTCAAATTTAAATAACATAATTTGTAGAGGTAAGATTTCGTAGTCACGTACCAGTTAGAATGAAATTTTCTGCATTTTTTACCTTATTTTGGTCATCACTATGCTTCTTGAACCGTCACTAAAGCTTCACCAAAGCCCCGTTGAAGATGATCTGACATTATCACCATGGAGATCAGGGTCCCGAGGTCCCACGGTGGGTGTTCACGATCTCAACCATCGTCTGGTTTGGCCGAAAATCACCTTAGAGCCATTGGTCCCCATAACCTCCGATCTCTTCATTGCCGATGAGTGAGGAGCGATGGAGGACATCGAGAGATTCATCTTTCCATTGGGGGTTATCCAGTGGTAGTTATTTCACCGTCTGCCACCATGGCTCGCTGAAACGAAGGAAGGAAAATTCGACAATGAGAGAGTAAGTGCGAGGAGGAAAAGATCGACATCGGCGCCGCTGACAGTAGGGGATGGATGGACGGACACACCCGCCTATGGCCTACGATAAGAGGCAGCAGCAAAACAAAAACCATCAACAGTGGCACCCCTGAGCGGCCCTGTATTTCCTCTTCTCCCCCTTCTTCTCTTTCCTCTTCTTTTCTTATTTTTATTTAATTGTTATTTTCTTTTATAAATTTGTGGCCACACAACTCTTGATCCCGAAATTTCTAAATACTTCAGGTGATTTTTTTCATTATTATTATTATTATTATTATTATTATTATTATTATTATTATTATTATTATTATTATTATTATTATTATTATGTCATGTGAATTAATTTATACTAATTTATTATTTGTTACCAAAATATATTGTAATTTAAATTATAAAATTGAAAGCTTAGAGATAATATTCGCTAATGTTATATCACATTCTAAATAAATTGATCCTAGTAAATTGGTATCAAAAGTACTATTCACCAACTATTAATCGACCTGAGTTTTTGGGCGTTACATTAATTAACAGCATTGAATAACTCGTTATCATCAAAGATAGGTAAGAGTTTCTATGGAGTCTTATTGATCTCAACATGAGATCTTTCTCTTCTATTTTCCTCTTGTTTAGCAAATTTGTCAATTCATTTTTATGATTTGTCCATCTTCATCTCTTAACAAAAGTAATAATTGATAAGTCCTGGATTGATAAAACTTATAAGGACAGAAAGATGAAGGCAAGAGTCGACTAGGTCAATCTACAAATATGGCATGCTAATCTGTAAAACAAATGAAGACTACCCCTAGTGTATAGTAGATTAGCACTCTGATGCCTAAGTTAGAGAAGATTTAAAGAGAGAAAGTGTAGTGAGTGAGCAATAATGTGTGCGATACCTTATTCTTTAAGTCTCTCTCCGTATTTATAGTCTTTAGGCGATTAAAGCCTATGAGGATACACCACAAAAAAAATGTCAATTAGCGACTAAATTTAGCGATGGCATTATTTTCGTCGCTAATTTAGCAACGGATTCGCAACTATTTTACAATTCCATCGTGGGGAGGATTTTTTTAATTTTTTGCGACAAAATAGATAAACAGTCGCTAATTATTGGCGGGAAGTATCGCGTCATGTTTTGCGACGAAAATAAATTTTATAATTTTTTATTCATGAAATTAGTTCCACAAAATTTAGCGACGAACATTTTAGTCACTAATTTTGGAGGGAAAATATAGCGCCTTTTTTGCGACGGTTTAGCGACAGAAATTTTTCTGTCGCTAATAGTAATTTGTTACAATAATACAATTAGCGATGCACAATTTAGTCGCTAATCTGTCGCAAATAAATTAAGAAATAATTTTTTTTTAATTTCACTCACATGATTTATGTATAGTTTTAAGTAATTTTAATATAGACCATATGAAATGAATATTTTATTTTGTAACAGAAAATTAGAAATTATTTTATAAGTTGATAATATTTTTTTATCAATTATACTAAAATCTAAAGTTATTTATTTAGAAAATTTATATTTTTAATAATAATAATAAACTAATTGTTACGATTATTATATATTTGCGTGTTCAAGATTAAAAAAATAAATATTTATAAAATAATAATATAAAATTTATTATTTCATTCAAAATAATAATAAAAAAATTTGTAATTAATTTTTAATTTATAAAATTTAAATCAAATATTCAATTATTATGAATTTTATTGATTTCTTTATCAATTATCCCCAAATATAAACTTATTTATTTAAAAAAATTACATTTTAATAATAATAATAATAAAGTAATTGTTATAAGTATTATATAGTCATGTTATGAAAAATAATAAATATAAATATTTATATAATAATAATATAAAGTTTATTATTTTATTTAAAATGATTATAAAAAATTAAAAATTTATTTTTATTTTGTTCAAATTTTGAGCAAATTTTAAATTATTAAAAATTTTGGTTATATATATTTACAAAATTATCCTTGAATACAAGGATAAAATGATGAAATTTGGTATGGGTATTTTAGTAATTTTAGAAATTAACCCTACATATAAAAATAACATTTTCTCTTTCCTCACATCTTTCCACCGTTCCATACAAATTGAACAGCTTTTATACGAAATAGTGTAAGTAAAGATTCAACGGTTAAGTATTTCATTTAATTAGAGATTTAAGATCCCAATTGAACATAAATTCAATTAAGTGACTGAATTGAAAAATTTTGATAAGTTAAGAGGATTAAAATATTTTGTTTGTCGAATAAAAATATAAATAGAAAAGGTGATGATAAAAAGATAAATGTATAGGCTATTTTGAATGATGAAGATTAGTTTTTGAGATCTGTAAGTTCGGTTTTTGTTGCAAAAAATAGGCTGTTTTCTGGATTTTTTATATAATGACCAATTTTGTATGTGAAGACGATCGAAAAATCATTTGTCATTAGATTGGCCTGATTTTTTGTGAGTACGTTCAAAATTCCTTCTTGTTAAATTTGAACGGTAAAGATTAGTTTTTAAGGTCTGTAAGTTCAATTTTTGTTGCAAAAAAGAGGCTGTTTTTTGGAGTTTTTACGTAATGACCAGTTTTGTATATGAAAACGATCGAAAAATCATTTGCGTTAGATTGGCATAATTTTTTGTGAGTACGTTCGAAACTCGTTGTTGTTTATTTTGGACGGTAAAGATTAGTTTTTAAGATTTGTAAGTTTAGTTTTTGTTGCAAAAAAGATGTTTTCTGGATTTAGGTGAAGACACCTTCAGCTGAACATGTAACTCCCCGACTCTGAGTCGACTGAAAATATTTCTAACTTATGAGTAATATTTGATTTAGGTGAGCAGGATTATGATTTTATCGAGAGTTTAGGTTAACTAAGCAATTATTTTGTGAATTTTTGAATTTAGTGTTGTTAAATTAAAATACATTTTACTTTACAAAACCACAATTAACTTAAGTAAAGTATATAATAATAATAATAATAATAATAATAATAATAATAATAATAATAATAATAATAATAATAATAAAACATAAAAGCTTAGGATCTAGAAAAAGTGGTGGCCATTAATTGATAGTGGCATTTTGAGGCTACAAAAAAATAGAGAACAGATCGTGGGGGAGATCGGTAGAGACGAAATAGAAAGGGACGCCGGCCGCCATCGTGTAACATCTTGATTCTGAGTCGACCGAAAATATTTCTAACTTATGAATAATATTTAATTTAGATGAGCAAGAGTATAATTTTATCGAGAGTTTAGGTCGATTAAGTAATTATTTGTAAATTTTTAAATTTAGTGTTGTTAAATTAAAATACATTTTAATTTACAAAACCATAATTAATTTAAATTAAGTATATAATAATAATAATAATAATAATAAAAGAAATGTAAAAGCCTAGTAAAGTGGTGGCCATTTTATTGATAGTGGCATTTTGAGGCAAAAAAAAATAAAAAAAAGTGAAGTGAAGTCCTATATTTCGGGACAGTGGTGTGAGTGGCCACAAATTGAGAAAGAAAAAGAAAAGAATTAAAAAAAGGGGGGAAAACGCAGCTGCTCTGTTTCTTCTAGCTCCATCAAGCAGTTCCTCCTTTTTTCGGTGACTGTCAGCGACGAACGATGAGACGACCACCGTCGGAAGACTCCCAAGGGCAAGACGAATCCTCTGATGCCCTCCATGGCCCCTCACTCGCCGGCAGCAGGGAGATCGGCGAGGAGAAGTCGTCGATCATTTTGCTGGATTTCCGACAAAACGGCAGCCTAGGTAGGCGCGTGACCACTGTAAGCAACATCTTGAGACTCCGATCTTCACGATGATAGTATCGGTGTACACCGACGGGGCTCCGGTGAATAAAGTATGGCATTATGTTCTCTTTATGTCCCACCCTCTCTCCTCACTGTCACTCCCTGTCTCTCTCTCTCTCACTGTTGGAACTTAAAATTTCAGGTGAAGGAATCGGTGGTATATCTCTATTCCTAATCTAGTCGCCGAAATATCACAGAGGTATGATATTACTTTCTTTTTCTTTTTATTTCTTTGTTTGAAGAACGGTGTACAAGGTTGGAGATAACTACCAATGGCAGTGTTAGTGGTGGATCTTAATTAAAGTTTTTAATTTGTTTTTTTCAGAAGATAGTCATTTGTATTAAGAAAGATTTCTTATAAAAGTTTGCTGCTCCATAATTTGTGAGTAGCTATATTTAGAGCTATGTTCACATTTCTTTTTCTTAAACCTGCACATGTGAATTTGAGCAGCTTTACGTTACTTAAATTTGTCAAAAGAGACAGATTAAGGTGTTTCTTGCAAAATTAGTGAAGTGATTTGTTACATGCTTGATAGGTCATAGGTGTTTGATGAAACGAGTATTTGATTATATATTAATTATCCATATATATATATATATGTGGATGTTCCTGAGGAGGAAGGATACAAGCCTAAAACGGGCTTTGGAGAATATTGTTAAAACATCTCAGCTCGAGATAGTTGAGCTGCGGCATACTGTGGAGGAATTAAGGTAACTGAAACTCGCAAGCCTCCATATTGACAGCAAAGGCTGTATTACATTCATGTATTTACTAATTATTTCTCTATTTTATTTGCTATCTTACTATGTTTAAGGGCAGAGGAGAGTTTACTGAAAGAGCGTGTTGAGGTCCAAGTAAAGGAACTAGGCAATAGAATGCGTAGAATAGAGGAACTTGAGGAGAAGGAAAGGGTGGCAAATGAAAGTGTAAGTCATAAAACATTTACTGAAAATTACTTTGATTATTTAGTACTGCTTTATCTTTGGATGCTTGGAGCTTGTGTGGCTGTTAGGTAGTGAACTTCACTGTTGAACTAGTTTGAGAAAAATCCATGTCCTCTTTTCACTTACCTCTATTGAATATATTGTGAACTTTGCCTATTGGATATTTTAGGTTGAAGGGCTTATGATGGGCATTGCTGCTGCTGAAGAGGAAATCACGAGATGGAAAGTAGCAGCAGAGCAAGAGGCTGCTGCTGGCCGAGCTGTTGAGCAAGAATTCAATGCTCAGGCATGCCCATGCTCACTGATTTGGCCATTAAATTATACCACTCTGTTCATGTGATGCTTCATTGTTTTTTTGAGCAACATCTTTCTCCTCCATGGATTCGTTTTCTATATTTTTTAATATTTATTTTTTTAGTCATTTTGCATTGAAACAGCAAAAGTTTTCATAGGAGTGACTCAAAAAAAAGATTATAGCTTCTTGAATGGTGACAATAAGTTAGAGTTGAAGATCTTTCTATAAAAGCTTTGAGAACCCAGGGTACACTTGACAAATGCACGACTACTGAGTCATTGTAATGTTGGACTGATAAATTATGATTAGAAATTTGAAGAAGAAATTGAGAATAATGATATATCTTGATTGCAGTGAACATTGCATCCATTATTAAGTATAATTATTGATATCACTGTAGAAGTCCTTGAGGTTGGCTGCAGAGAAAGTCCCTTGAGGTTGGCTGACATGAGGGCATCTAGGTTGAGAGATAGGGTAGAGGAGCTCAGCCGTCAGCTTGAAGAGTTTGTCTCTTTATGATTATTGGCTTATGAGTCTAATGACTCGATTTTTCCAAATTTAATTTTTGGGTCCTAATTGTTTCTTCATTTTGTCATTGGCAGGAGGAACTAATTTACTTTACCTACTTGCTTACGTATCACGAATGTCATAATTGTTTGTTTTGCCTTTAGAGACTTGTCATTTGTAGTAACCTATAATTTGTGGTCAATTTAGCCTAAAATAAACACCAAATTACTTAGATATATATTATATACACAGAAGATAAAATTACTAAATTTGAAATGAATTTTATAAAAATGTCTTCAAATACTCTGCACCAAGTCATTTGGATGTTAAATTAGAGGTGTTAATTTCATTAATAAAAAGGGTCCCCAAAATTAATTTTAATTAAATAGAATTTGACTAAATTATTTAGAGAATAATTTTATATTAAGTTTTCATATTAAATGAAAATAAATTGGGAGTCACAAGTGCCATATATACCTTGAGGATACAAGAGTATATTTGGACTGAAGGACCCAGGGTTTTGGGAACCTTACAAGTTTAACTTGAAATGTTGTAAATCCACCTGATTTTTCTCTTTCCTTTCCTAAAGTATAGAGTGTTTAGTAACTTTTGTTCTTGATAGCACATATACTTATGCTTATGAATATTTTTCCTTTTGTAAGTTGGCTTACACTCAAGTGCCTAGCTTTTTATGAATAAGTTTTCCACTGCAGTTTTTTGATGCTGACATTTTTGTTTTGTTATGTTCAATAGTCATTGCAAAGCAATATTGAAGGAAGAGCCAAATGGATAGTCAATAAATTAAAAGGTTGGTCCATTCAGTTCCCTTTCTTCTTCTTTCTCTTCACTTCCCCCCACGTTGTTTTTCTTTACCTTATCTAATAATGTTATATTCTAGCTCTAAACTACAACTGTTTTCTTACTACTACAATTATTAAGCAGGGTTCTATAATTGTTCAGTGTTTCTTTTGTATAAAAATATACAAGTACTCCCTTCCTTTTATGATAACCCCTGATTAATTGGATGGTGTCAACTTTGGGATTTCCCTGGAAAATTTTTTTCATTGCATTTCAAAATAAGTTCAAAAGTAGAGCAATTTATTCATGTTTTAGTACGCTGTCCACTTTTCCTTTCTCCTCCTTAATACCAATGTTATAACTAGTTCAAATAGGTAGAAAGGACATTTCAGTAGCTTAAGTATTTGCTAGATTTAACATCTTCCTTGATTAAAAGATTTATTTGCTACTGTATTTGCTAGATTTAACATCTATTTTTTGAAGATGTTGGGTGAATTGTTCAAGTGATTGCCCCTGGAGTTTCTTGGTATTAGATGCCATTCTAGTTTATAAAGTAATCCATATACCTAAATTTTGTTCAGTTTTCAATGACATGCATGGCTGGTAGCCTTTCATGAAAATGGCTATCCATTTAAGCTATTGGTTCTATTGATTTTTTTTTATTTGCTGGTTTCTGCTTCAGAAAATGTGTTGTGAAATTCTCACTAAACACTTCAGTTAAAGCCATAACTGCTCTTTCCACCTCCTTCATTTCATTCGCACCTCCACCTTTTCAATTTTCCGCCCCTGGTAACTTCAACTTCAAAAATTTTAATTTTCTCGTTTCTTTCCAATTCTAAGATTGTCAATCATATCAGTAAATTTTGATATTTTTCGAATCCAGTTGTTGATTTTGAGAACTGGGTTTGAATTGGGAAGTGGAAAGTCCGGTGATTCTGATTTTTTTTCCCCTAAGATGGAAATACATTTCATGCTTTTTCTTAGGAATTTACTGTTAAACTTTGTCTTGCTGCTTTATGATTGATTATAATTTGTGATGTTATTTGCTACCATATTCTGTTTATGGCTTTCTTAATGTGATGATTGTGATTGGTGGTTTTTCTAATTATTGCTAAATATTCAATTGCTAGGCTCTTCTTTGAAGCCCACTTATTTGTGTCTTTTATCCGCTAATGGCTCCAGTAAAGCCAAGCTTACTATTTATAAAACCCCATTTACAATTCGAGCAAGGTACAACCTCGTTATTTTTCATATAAACTCTCCAAAAATAAATCATTGACTATTACATGTAGATAAGAAATTCCCATAATTATGTTTCTTTCACGACAGGATTTCATGGAAAATCGTGAACAAAGATGGCTTGGAAAGACCAATTTTGTAGAGATTTTCGTTCATTCTGGCAGATTTTTAGGAGTTTTGATAGGATGTGGACCTTTTAATTTTGGAAAATAACACTGTTGATGCTAATTAGTATGATATTATTACTATTTTGTTGTTTTTAACAGAGATTCTTTGATATTATGTACGTTTGCAATTACTATTCTATATATATATGTGCGTGTGTATTTTGGAACATATTCTGATTTGGAATAAATATATATTTGTATGTGTGAGATTATTGTTATGTACAGGTTGAAAATAAATAAATAACCATTATCGTATTCAGGATCAAAATTTTCAAATACAACAAAAGAAAAAAATTAAATTATGCAATAATTTAGCGACGGATATGCGACAGAAAATTTGATCATTTACTTTCTAAAATTATTGTAAAATATAAATACATGTAAAAATTACACTTATGTCTATATATATGTGTGTGTAAAATTACATATAAACTGCGTTAATATAACCAACTGATTAACCAAATATTTAAATTCAAATTCAAATCCATTAACAATAATTTTAAAAATTAAAGTTCACCTCAATATTCAATCGGATTGTTTTGATCGCTGAAGTTGGTTTGTACTCAATTTTTTAAAACCAATTAATGATTTTTCACTTTGGTTATTTAGCCCTAATATAAATTACTTGTTAAATTTTAATAGTTAGACTGTTTGTAAATCATATGTATTACTTAATACATTTGAACAAATCAATGAAGTTCTCTTAAAAGATTTTTCTTTTAAGAAAGTCATTTTTTAGAATTTGTATAAATTATTAAAAGTGATTAAGATGCAATGATATTAAAAAAAAATAGGGACAAGGGTGAATATTGCCCTCGAACTTTTGTAAATAGGGTGAAAATATCCTTAAACTTTTTTTTATCGAATTTTACCCCTAGAGTCA